>SEMN01002306.1:0-11262 GCA_005408345.1 Macquaria australasica
GGAGGATTTATTGCATTAGTCTCAGCTAGATAATAAACTAATAAACTGGCAACTGAGTGTTATGATTAGTCTATTCAAAAAGTGACATTTTCTTACTTTGAGCTTTCTTCTTTGGGACTGCTTTAGGTTGAGAACCTGGACCTGGACTGGGGGGATGCCCAGGAAACCATTGTGGCTCTGAAATAGGAATAGGCAAAAGAAAACACATTTTATTCTTAAACTGTCAAATGTGTTATAAAATGCTTATCCATTTTTTTTCACACATATCATAAAGCATATGTGTTGGACAGATGAACTTACCAGATTCCTGGTAAGTTCCAAAAGCTGCTCTTTCACCTGAGAACATAGCAGATAGTGTCATTACAACAGTTACCACAATACCGCACCACCATACAACACAGCACCAAGTTGAGGAATATTTTTATTTCTGTTTCCACCAATTCCCACATGATCAGTTGCAAAAATGCCAGTGTTCATTTCTGCAACAAAACAGGACTGGACTGGCTTCACTATACTTTCTTAAATCATCTTCGATTGTAAAGTCTCCCACTTATAAATGTGTGCACAAGCATCTGATGACATAAATTCTAGTAAAAGTGGTGCAATCACAGCGAAAATTGGTGTAGTCTGTGTGTTGCTGTTTCATCTCAGTGTCCCAGGGTGGCATCGCTGTTTGCCACACTGTCTTTTTGAATTTGTTGATCATACTGTCATGAGCAATATAACAATTTGATATTGTGTGTATGATTGTACATTTATTTCTTACTTACTTGTCTTTTGTCCTGCCATAAATTGAGGAGCCCTATAAGAACCTGGTGACTGGCCGTGTGCAAACTGGGATGGATTCCAGCCTCCATGTGGTCCCATAAAGGAATAAACAGGTCCAGGAACTGGCTGGAAGTGTGGCCGGACGGGTGGACGACCTGGACTGTGGGACCTGGGCTTTTTTTTCTGCTTTTGAGGCTCTGGTGGTTCTGAAACAGAGAAGGTGAAATGAGAAGACATTTTGTACACCTATAAGTGTTTTATCACATTGTAAAGAGTTGTGTGTTGCGAAATGGTTGTCAAATTGGTTTACTTTCTTTTAATCAAAGCACATATGTGCTTAACAGAGATGTATGAAGGTATTTTATCAAAACTTCAGAGAATCAGTATGCACGCACATATTGAGTAGCAAAGATCCACAAATCACTTCAAAGCTACTACATGTACAGATACGTGTGTAAGTGTTTTTTTATACACATGGGCAGATATTTTATTACAGGTACAGGTTCCACTGTATTCAGATGTTTTGCTACAATAATATAATACCTTCACATAGATGAACATACCAAATTTCGGCTGAGATCCAGTATTTCCAGTACTTGCAGGTCCTGAGACAGGAACTGCTTTTTCATCTGTGAATGGTAAATGGACTGCATTTACACAGCGCTTTACAATTCACCCATTCTCTCTCACACACACACACCAATGGCAGCAAGCTACAATGCTACCATCGGGAGCAATTTGGGTTTCAGTGTCTTGCTCAAGGACACAGGAGGAGCTGGAGATCGAACCGCCAACCCTGCATTTAGTGGAGGACCCGTTCCACCAGCTGAGCCCCTGAAGATCCCAGGTACAATGATTACACAAGGGAAAGAATTTTATATACTCAGAATTTAAAACAGTTAGCCGCCACCACAAAACACAGCATCGATAAAGTCAACATTTGATTTCATTTCCAGTATTTCCCACATGACACAAAAAACTCATCAGATGCAACATTGCCAGTGTTAAGTTCTGCAACAAAAGTGGACATAATTGGCATCATTATTCTTTCATAAAACATCTCTAAATGTAAAATCCTCCACTAAAAATATACCTGCACATTCACCTGGTTTAAGTATCTGTAGTCTGGCCTCAACAGGCTGTTTAAGGATCTCTGTCAGATACTCCTTCAGGGCAGCAGCAAAGCCCTGTGTTGCTGTCACCTTCTTGGAGTCCAGGCTGATTCGAGGGGTGTAAGGGTCCAACTTTATAGCCTTAGGCAAGTTAAATGAAGCCTGTGAGGAACAAGGGAAAGAAAATACTCATTAATGGGATGTGTTTTTTCCCAAGTCGTGCAAGACATGGCTGTAATAAGTCTAGGGTGCAGTGACATCCATTGCTCTCATTGTTTTTTGATAGTACTACTGGGGGGGTGCCAAAGTCATAAATGTTCAAATTGAAGCGGCAACTAACGATCATTTTCATTATCAATTAATTTTTTACCAATTATTTTCTTAATTAATCGATTTGTCAATAAAATGTCAGAAATAGTGAAATATACCTACCAGCCCAAGGTGATGTATTGAAATTGCTTGTTTTATTCGACCAACAGTCCCAAACCAAAAGATATTTAAATCACTATCATATATCACAAAAACAAGGATAAAATCCTCACATTTGAGAAGCTGGAACTAACCCTGTACAGTCTATTCTGTCTCATCTGTCTTTAGGCTGAACATCAATTTCCCTCCCTTTTCCCCTCGCCCTACTTCATCTTTCTGTGACAGTCTTCATCCCACCTGTAGAAAGGCCAGGGTTTGAGACTGACTCAGCAGACTGTTGATATCCTCTCTGGCTTTTCTCATCTTCTCAGAATTCTCAGTGAACCTCTTCATCATGTCCTGCAGTTTCATCTGGCCAATCTCCAGCTCGCGGTCCACCTCATGTTGGGCCTCGCGTTCCTCTTGGGCCAACATATCCCGCATCTGCTGATACACAGCTGCCAATACTGTCTTCCTTTTGGTTGCTGCATCCTAGGCGAGGTCCATGAGGGGAACCATAGATAAATACAGTGACAAGTAAATAGATAGACAAACTGATATTATTTAGGCCTAATTGCCATTACATTTTCCTTTGTAAATTAATCACTAATTAATTTGTTTCAAATTCTTGTGAAAAACGGGAAATGTAATAGGTGAAAATTACCTTCAGCTTGCTCTGCATGTCATTCATTTGGAACATAACAGTCTCAGTCTTCTCAATCTTCCCGTCCAGCAAATTTAACTTTTCTCTGAGGTCGGACTAAAAGGCAGATATAGAATGTAGCTTCAGTACACAGAGGATTTGTACAGACCCTGTTCACCACAGGCTCAATGGAAGGCCAAAAGCACAATGCAAACAATGCATGCAACTATGGGTAACAATGTTCTTATGTAACTCAGCAAGAAAGCGAATACCGGTAAGCATATTTCTCAAAATGTCAAATTATTCCTTTCATAAGGCCATTAGGGCAGTCTGATATCCAGACTGCAGTGAGACTATTGTCATGTGAATACTGAGACACACACACACACACAGACCTCTTTCAGGTTCCTCTGCTCCTCAGGAGACATGAAGGGGCAGCCTTTGTGGACTTGCTGGAGGCAGAGGCTGCAGATTGGACGGCCATGTTGGGTGCAGAAGAGCTCCATCGGCTTGTGGTGGTCCGGGCAGATCCGCTCCAACAGGTCGCCGACAGGCTCACTCAGCTGGTGGAGACTAAAGTTTGGGTTTTCCCGGTGAGGTCGCAGGTGCTCCTCACAGAAAGAGGCCATGCAGGTGAGGCAGGTCTGAGACGCCTCTGCTTCCATACATGTATCACAGCGTATGACATCCTTTTTCTGGGCTACGATCAGGCTGGCCTCGCTCTTGGTCGACCGCAAGTTGAAGGTCTCCACGACGGTGCTGAGGACCGTGTTTTTCTTCAGCTCCGGTTTGGTGGCGAAGTGGGTCCGACACTGAGGACAGCTGTAGAAGTCCTTCCAGGTGGCGAGGAGGCAGTCCTGGCAGAAGTTGTGTCCGCAGGGGATGGTCACCGGACAGTCAAAGGTACTCAGACAGATGCTGCAGGTCAGCTCATCCTCCAGACTCATCAGAGAAAACGGAGTCTCATCCACCTCGGCCATGACGAGACTTCAGATGAGGCTGCGAGGGAGAAACGAAACCTAACTTCAGTTTCTAGAAAACCCACTATTATGTTCGTATTGAATGCCAACCCCCCCTCTGGTGTTAAAATAGCCTAAAGTTAGCAATAATAATAATAATAATAATAATTCAAACACAACTTTCCCGAATGGCAGCTTAACTATCAACACATGATCAATCAACCTTCTCACGATCACTTTGTTATAGCAATACATCTGAAAGTGCAATAATTCCTTCTACCTCCACGTACCTTTTGTGCAACTCCAGCTCTTTGACGTAAATTCAGACAGTAACTGCATAGTCTCTGGCTAGATAACTCATGACCACTGATAAAGCCACGTCTCTCTCTCTCTCTCTCTCTCTCTCTCTCTCTTTGCGTGTGTGTGTGTGTGTGTGTGTGTGTGTATGACTCCCTCAACAAATAATAAAACAATGTAGTAAGTCCACTAGGGATAGGTACTACTAGCAGCACTAGCACCAATATCACAGGACGTTGAGACACTGATGGCTCATCATCAGCAGGTGAGACTGAGTGTGTTAAAAAGCTCAGACTACACCAACTTTGTCACACGCTACTTCACCTCCTCAATCCTGTGAAATTATGTTTTATTGCATTGAAGATGATTGTTTAACTATTGTCTGCCACTATGAGGGGTCCTGATATATCATTTTAAGGCACATCTGCCAGCCAACTGTAAAGGACTTTATTCAGTGGACATATTAAGTAATAATATGATGTTGCAAGCCAGACACACACACACACACACACACACACACACACACACAACCCTGTACTTCTATATGTGTGAGGACTCTTATTGACATACTGCATTTGTAGCAGGGTTAATGATTCCACTTGCCTTCCTTCATCATTATTTTCTCTTATTTATCCTTATACTCCATCAGTTGTAATTAATTTTCATCATTTGTCTTTATGTAATATTGCTTTGTTATTTTCCTGTTTTATTTTTAATATTGTTTGGAATTTGTAATCCACGGGGACGGTTGTATGGTTAGAGTGCCCCCTAGTGGGACCCCTGTGTACTTGTGGGGTGCAGCCCGCCTCGTGTTGCCACTGTGCTGTACGCTGTCCCCGTGTAATTCCTGGTCTGTGTTAACAGAATAAACGGCTGGGTTGGAACCCAAAAGTGAGAGATTGGTGCCTGTCTTTAATTACAACACAACGCAAGAGAGAGTATCAGCCGCCACACATTCCCTAGCCCATTACCCTAACTCTAACCATCACAATTAAATGCCTAATCCCAATCCTAACCTAAACCTAATTCTAAACTGAACCTTAAAACCAGGTCTGAACCCCCAATCAGCCCTTTCAAGGTCTGTCCCAAAGTGTCCTCACTTTCCAATAAGTCCTCACTCCCAAGGTCTAAACCCCCAATTGGCTCTCACAAAGATAGCTGTACAAGTACACACACGCACACTGGCTGGCCTTTGAAAAACAGGAAGAATGCGAACACATAAAGATTACTAACTTCCAAAGGCACTTAAATTAACTGGTATATGCAATACGATAGAAATATGATACATGCATACATACATACATAGTATATGTGTAAATGTGCACATTAATAGAAAAGTAAATCTCTTGAATCACCAATCATATAAATGTAACAAAAAATAAGTTGACTACTGTGACGGCCTTAGGGTTGGCCCCTTCTTGTCAACTATATATGACTTGAGTTGGTAGTCTGTGTATTAAAGCTGCTGAGTACTAGTTTTGGGAGGCCTCATAGTCTAGAGTTTTGGCTATTGGTTGTGATTGAGATCAGTGAGTCTGGTGTGTTTGGTTAGTTTGCTTGAGGTTCCTGCATGGTTTATTGCTGTGTTTGGTCAGTTGTGCATGTTGTTAGGGCTAGAGCTTTGGTGCTGTCTTGTGTAGGGCTGGAGACAGTTTTGGAAATTTAGGGCCGTGGTGACATGTTGATTGTTTGGTGTGCATATGGTAGAATTGGAGATTTCCCTGTTAGGATGAAGGGACGTTTCTCCTTTAGGATTCGTTCGTGAAATCTTGATAGTGTTGCAGTGAAAACGGTTGGAGCAATTGTCTCGGGGACACATCCCTGGATGCGAGGGGGCCACTGTTTGTGCAGTTGCCTTTGTCACTCTGGCGGTTTTAAGTGCATAATTACCTGATGTAAGAAACTGCATGAAGACCAGGGTTGAGATTAGTACGTTTCTGAATAGGTAGTTAGCGGGAGGGCTCTAGTTTGTATTGCACCCCAGGGATCAATACTGTCCTGTTATGGCTACGGTTGCTAGCTTTGTTCAGTCTCCATCTGAGGAGATTTTAAATAGTTGTACAAAAGAGCAACTTTTGAAGCTTGTTGAGCATTATCATGTGGATGTGGGGGAACACCGGTTAAAGAAGGAAATTAAGGGGTCGTTGAGGGCTGCCTTAATAGAAAATGGTGTTTTGCCACCTATACTGCAGAGTCCAAGTGACAGTGTTAGTGAGCCTGTGGTTTCTCCTACAGTAGCTTTAACCTTTGAGCAGCAAAAAGAGCTGTTGCTGTTGCAAATGGAGAGGGATAAATTGGGCATAGAGAAGGAACGGCTAATGCAGTCTTTGGAAAAAGAAAGATTGGAGTTGCAGCAGTACCGGTTGGACCTAATTAGGGCAGGTAAGCTGTCGGGTAATGCTGATACTGAGGGTTCAGATGATTCTGTAGCATCCGGTTCACCAAGGTTGAAAATGTTTGATGTCGTGGGTAACTTGCTTCTAGTACCAAAGTTTGATGAGAGAGACCCAGACACCTTTTTCTCCCTTTTTGAACGTGTCGCCAATGTGAGGAGTTGGCCTGAAGCTGACCGTGTGGTTATGTTACAGTCGGTATTGACAGGAAAGGCCCAGGAAGCTTATTCTGCACTTAGTGCAGTGGACAGCCAGAAATATTCTACTGTTAAAGATGCAGTGTTGAAAGCTAATGAGTTGATACCAGAAGCCTATCGGCAACGCTTCAGGTCCTAGAGAAAGTCTGATAAGCAGTCACATGTTGAGTTTGTGAGGGACTTAAAATATTTCAACAGGTGGTGTTCTGCATTGGAGGTGACTACTCTTAAGGATCTGTGTGATCTGATGGTGTTGGAACAGTTTAAAGATTGCATTCCACCTAAGGTTGCCACATATATTGCTGAGCGTGGAGTAGGAACTGCCTCTGAAGCTGCTACCCTGGCAGATGAATATGTGCTAACAAATAAAGTCAAATTTGGGAAAAGCTGTGTTTCAGATATTGCTTCTGCGAAAGCTGTTGGTCACTTTGCTAAATTTTCTTGGTCTGAGTCTGTAAAGATGAGTCGTGTTCTGCGTTCGGTCGGTTTTAGTCAAGGGTGTAATTACTGCCATGATAAGGGGCATTGGAAAAAGCAAAGTGTCCAGTACTGAAAAGCAGGGTAAATCACACAGGTGGTAAACATGTTAAATTGGCCGCTCTCAGTGCTCCAGTAAGGAAAGTTCCAGTTGTCTTGGAGGAGGTGCTTCATTCAGTTAAACCTGAAGCTGGGAAATATTCTGGTTTTGAAGCTTTTGTGTCAGATGGGAGTGTATCTGTCACTGGTAGCGATATTAAAGTGCCTGTGAAAATTCTACGGGATACAGGTGCAAAGGATTTATTTATTCTATCTTCTGAGCTGCCTTTTTCTCAGGACTCTGATACTGGTAATTGTGTGTTAGTGCAGGGAATGGGTTTAATCACTCTGTGTGTTCCTTTGCACCGAGACAGTCTGTCTTGTGGCCTTGTTGAGGGTGATGTCCACATTGGGGTTCGGCCTGCTTTGCCTATAGATGGGATAGATATGATTTTGGGGAATGATTTGGCTGGCGATCGTGTCTGGGCCGATGGCTCCCCACCTGCTAGGTCTACCTCTTTGTTAAGGGAACAAGATGCTTGTAAACAGGAATTCCCTGATGTCTTCACAACTTGTGCGGTGACGCGGGCAATGACAAGAGCTAAGGCGGATTCTTCAGTTCAGGAGGAAGAGAGTGAATGTGAAAATTGATTTACATGTTCCTGAATCTCTTCCTATCTCCCAGCAGGAGCTTATCACAGCGAGCGGATGCTGCTTTGAGTGACCTGTTTGACAAGGTGCGGCCGAGAACCTTGTGAAGCTAAAAGTGCAGCTGTTGGGTATTTCCTGCAGAATGGGGTTTTGGTCCGTAAGTGGGGGTCCCAGGGTTTTGACTGTGTGGATGATCCTGTTGTCCAAATAGTCGTGCCAACTAAATATCGTAATGAAACGTTGAAGTGTTCTCATGACCAGACAGGGCATTTGGGAGTTAGGAAAACATACTGTCACATTTTGCGTTATTTTTTTTGGCCTCGTCTTAAGCGTGATGTTGCAGCTTACATTAAGACTTGCCATACATGTCAAGTAAGCCAAATCAGTCTATTAAGCCTACCCCACTTTGTCCAAAGTTTATTGCCATATTTGGAATACCGAAGATCATTCAGAGCGACCAAGGGTCAAACTTTTCATCACGTTTGTTCTCCCAAGTTCTGAAGCAACTAAACATCAAACATAACCAAGCATCTGCTTATCATGCACAGAGCCAAGGTGCTTTAGAACAATTTCACCAAACTCTCAAGTCTTTGTTGCAAGCATATTGCACAGAAATGGACAGGGACTGGGAGGAAGGCTTACCATGGTTGCTTTTAGCTGCCAGAGATGTGTGTCAAGAAAGTACTGGGTTCAGTCCTAATGATTTAGTCTTTGGCCACAAGGTGCGTGGACCTTTGGCAGTGTTTCGGGATGAATGGATTGCAGATGAATCTCCTCCAAACTTGATAGAGTATGTAAACAGTTTCCGACATAGGCTTTATATGGCTGGTGTAGGATGAAGCATTTATATGACCAGCGCTCTGAGACACGTCAGTTTGTTGAAGGTGACCAAGTACTAGCTTTGTTGCCGATTGTGGGGCCACCTTTCCAAGCAAAGTTTGTTGGGCCACTTACTGTGCGGTCATTTGAAGAATTCTGAATTGCTTCAAAATTTAGATGTTTTATTCACTCACTTGACTGTGGAAAACGTAAGGAGTTGGCTGAACTGATAAAAAGTTAACCATTGTTATTTGGGGACAAACCTTTGAAAACAGATCTGATTGAACATGATTTTGACGTGGGTGACGCAGAACCAATTCGTCAAAGATTCTATCAAGTCTCTGAAGAAAAGCGAAAAATAATTGATGATGAAGTTAAGTACATGCTTGATAACCAGATTGCTGTACCTTCTTCTTCTAGTTGGGTTTCTCCATGTTTGCTTGTTGAAAAATCTGATAAGTCACCATGATGTACAGATTTTCACAAAGTAAATGCTGTGACACGTCCTGATTCCTATCCATTGCCTCGTGCTGAGGACTGTATTGACCAAGTTGGTCCAGCAAATTATGTAAGTTTGATCTATTAAAGGGGTACTGGTAGGTGCCATTAACCCCAAGAGCCCAGGAAATATCTGCTTTCATAACACCAACTGGCCTATTCTCATATACACTTAGGTAATGCACCAGCTACATTTCAACGACTAATGAATATGGTCGTTAATGGACTTGAAGGCTGCGCTGTATATTTGGATGATGTGGTGATATACAGTAATACCTGGGAGGATCACCTAAGTCATATTCTTGCTTTGTTTGAATGACTAGCAGATGGAAATTTGACTATAAACTTAGCGAAATGTGAGTTTGCAAAAGCCAGTGACATATCTTGGGAAGGTTGTGGGTCAGGGTCAGGTGCAGCCTGTCCATGCCAAGGTTGCAGCTATTGATGAGTTTCCTGTTCCCACCACTAAAAAGGAACTAATGAGGTTTCTGGGTTTGGTCGGTTATTACCGCGGGTTTTGCCGAAACTTCTCAACTGTGGTGGCTCCTCTGACTGATTTGCTGAAAGCAAAATCAAAATTTATTTGGTCGCCCTCATGTCATCAAGCTTTTGTTAACATTACAGCTTTGTTGTGTTCTGCTCCCATTCTGTTAGTTCCCTGTTGGGATCGGCCTTTCAAGCTTCATGTGGATGCAAGTAATATTGGAGCAGGTGCCGTACTTGTTCAAGCTGATAAACAAGGTATTGAACATCCAGTTAGCTTCTTTTCCAAGAAGTTCAACTCCTACCAGCTGAATTACTCAGTGACAGAAAAAGAAGCGTTGGCATTAATCTTGGCTTTGCGGCACTTCCAGGTCTACCTTGACTCCGGATTGCAAATCGTAATATATACTGACCATAACCCACTAACCTTTTTGAACTCTCTGCAGAACCCAAATCAGAGGCTCATGCAGTGGGCTCTGTTTTTGCAGCCTTACAATTTGGACATCCGGCATATTAAGGGCAAAGATAATATTATGGCGGATGCCTTGTCCCGTGCACCTTTGTAACACTAAGCAACTCGACTAATAACAGCTTCTACACTGTCTCTGCAGCCTCTGTTTCCCTTCCTCTTAAACTGCTCCTAGGTGCCAAGGCTGCAGAAGTTGGAGATGCTGAGTCTGAAGACGGGAGTGACAAGTTGTGAAAGGTGTGTTTGGTAGGGGGGTTGTGTTTAAGCCAACCACATCTCATCAACACTGTAAAGTTAGTTTATAAGGTACTTAGGGTAATGCACTTTAAGGTCCAGGGTGGAAACCCTGTCTTATGACAGCCTTAGGGTTGGCCCCTTCTTGTCCATCCTTTTTGGTTGTGTCTTTCCTTTTCTCTCCAGGCAACTGATGGGTGGAGCTGCAACCTTGTTAGGGATGCAGCTATAAATCAGACCTGCAAGATCGTCTCACTCTTTCCCCTGGCCGGATGACTGACATTTGTCCTTTTGTTTGTATTTTTGTTTTACAGTCATACATGCTTCACCATGCACACAGGCACTGCTTACATACTGACACACGCTTACATATGATTTACTTATTTAGTTCATTAAAATGTTTATTATTCCTTGCAGACTATGCGTGGTCTCCTTCTTTGTCACATACTTTTGAGCCAGGTTGTGACAACTACTGACAGAAAACTTAGCATGTTAGAGCCTGCACAATGTGCCACATTCACATAATAAAGTCCACCATGCTGGATGGCAATCTGTTGTTAGCTGCCTAATGCCTCTACTTGTGAAGTGATGGAAAGGCAAGTTTATTTGGACTATACCAAATGGTCATAAGAAGGAACACTGACATTTTGTGAAATAAAAAGTTTGCAAGGATCGCTGAAAATGGCACGAGAAGATCCATGTCAATGTCATCTGAATGAGACACAGAGATGGGGGTTGATATCAATGTTGTGATCTGTAGGTAAGACAGAAAAAGAGAGAACAATCCAAATTGTTGCACTGCTCTTTAAACTACT
>SEMN01002307.1:0-11239 GCA_005408345.1 Macquaria australasica
GAGAGAGAGAGACTGAAAGAGAGAGAGAGCAGTAATTGGTGTGAGGCTGTTTTGGAGGCAGATGAGAGCAGAGTTAACGAGCTGAGCCTCCAGCACCAATTAACCAACAACCTGCAGACGTGGACAGAACAGAGCTTCTGCAATTAAACACACACACACACACACACACACACACGATTTAAGGTGATGTGTCAGGAGGAGGAGGAGGAGGAGGAGGAGGAGGAGGAGGAAGTTGTTTCTCAGCTGGTCAGATGAGTTTTTTTATTCTGATTTTACTGAAACATATAAATCAAAAGTCATGTAAAGTGTTTGAGGCTGAACGAGCTGCCAGGAAGTGTTCACTTCACCCCGTCAAAGTAAAAGTCTTATGTTATTTGTTCTGATTTTGTAAACCACAAACTGAAAATGGATCCAAAGTCTATTGAAACTGAAAGATCCCACCACACTGGAAATGTGAATCAGAACTCAATTGTCGTGAAATTCTTAAAAAAGGTACAAAGACAAAGAACTCATTTTTGCCAAGGCGAGAGCTCACCTCAAGAACACTACAATTTATGTAAATGAGGACTTCTCTGATCTGCTAAGGAAGAAGAGAGCAGACCTCACTCCAGCAATGAAACAGGCCAGGGAACGAGGGCATTATGCTGTCATTAACTACGATAGACTGGTGGTTAAACCACAGAAGCTGCAACAGATGTCTGAAACCACACAGCATTAGTGGATTAGTGCCAGCAGGACCCCAATACATATGGTGACTACATTTTAATACGTTTTTTTTCCTACCAAAACACCATGACATCATCTTCACTTAAGCAATCGGACACCTTTCACCAAAACTTTTCTACATCAGTCTCCTACACACACTACACACTCACCAATATGATCAAGCAAATGGACCCTCAATGGACTATTTTTCTAATATGTTCCAACACTCAATTAGTGAATTTTGGGACTTCTCAACATCGAACATTCTGTATAACAATGACCCTGACACAAACTGTTTTGCTCAACTGAAACGAGATTATTTTGGAAGATCTGATTATTACCGTGAGAACGAATTTAAATCCTCGGTTGAACTCCAAAAAATGAAGAGTGACTTTTCCCTTCTTCATATCAATGTTCGCAGCCTGCCAAAACACTATGATACTTTATGTCTTTGTTTGGCCAACGTTGACTTCTCTTTTAATATATTTATGTAATAGGGCTAACTCAAACTTGGTTGACTAAAGACAATGCTTATTTGTATGAATTTAACGACAAGCATATACAGTATATAGATGCAGAGAAGATCAAATGGGTGGGGGTGTCTCCTTATATCTCAACTCTAGCCTCGTTTATAAAGAAAGATATGATTCTGAGAAGTGCTTCACCCTTTCTGCTGAGGCGGTGAAACTCAGCAGACCATTACTGCATGTATCTGTAGACCTCCTAGCTCTAGATTGTCTGTATTCAGTACTGATCTAGCAAATTTTCTTCATATTATTTCTAAAGAAGGGAAGAAATGTTATTTAATTGATGATTTCAATATCAGTATTGTAAACTTTAAGACTAATAATTTAATCAAGGACTTTATTGACACAATGTACTCGTTATTTTCATCCTATGATTACAGTACCAACCAGAGTGACAGAGACCTCGGCCACCCTGATAGACAATATTTTTACAAATGTGTTGGGCAAAAAAATGAAATCAGGAGTTCTGTATATGTATGTATATATTGCTGACCACGGTCCGATCTTTCTAATAACATTCAAGGAAAATGATAAGCCTACATTTACATTATATCCCAAATATAAGATAATCTTCAATGAAGCAAATTTAGCGAAGTTCCGATTAGTGGTCAGCGAGTATACATGGACAGAAGTCCTTCAGTCTGCAGATCCACAAAAGGCTTTTACTGTGTTTTCAGACTGTATCTCCCAGGCCTATAATCTGTGACTGGTGTCTCCCAAACCTCATCATAAACTGACCAAACCGTGGATAACATTATCCATTATGAAATCCTTTAAGACTAAACATAGACTGTACAAAAAATATCTTTTCAGTCCCACTCCATTTAATTTTGCCCAATTTAAAAATTATAGAAATAAATTAAAGCACATTATTAGAGGAGCTAAAAAACACTACTACAATGTTGAATTATCTAAACATAATGACCCTTCTTTGGAGAACAATTAATTGTATCCTCAACAAAAAAAAACAAAAAAACAGTTACCTAATGAATTTAAGGTTGATGGGGGTCTTATCTCTGATCCACAATTAATTAACAACTTTAATAACTTTTTCTCAGAAGTTAGTCCAAGATTCCACCTAGCAATTATAGCTCTCTTCAGTTTATGAAGTCGCCAATCAATGATAACTTTACTTTCTTACCAGTTACAGAAGATGTTCGGGAGACCTTAATCAATCTAAGAGACTCTTCTCCAGGTTATGATAACATTGACAGTAAACTATTGATATCCATTCAGGAGTACATTGTGAGACCTTTATTTCACATTTTCAGTCTTTCATTGGAAAAGGGAACTGTTCCTCTTGAACTAAAAATAGCCAAGATTATTCCGATTTATAAAGATGATGATCCAGCCATTTTCAACCACTATAGACCCGTCTCTATTCTGCCTGTACACTATTATATATACAATATTATATATACACACACACACACACATCAGTATGGATTTAGAAAGAAACATTCAACTTATATGGCACTTAGACATTTAATTAATGAAATATACAAAGCTAGAGATAGAAAGGAAAACACTATAGGTATTTTTTTAGACTTATCGAAGGCATTTGACAGTCAATCAATCACCATATTCTTCTTCAGAAGCTTTCACATCTTGGAGTAAGAAACAATGCATTGATCTGGTTCACCAGTTACCTTAAAGATAGACAGCAGTTTGTGTCCTATAACGGAACCAATTCTCCTTTTCTTCCCACACTCTGCGGCGTACCACAAGGCTCAATTCTTGGGCCCTTATTACTTTTGATATATATTAATGACCTCTCCAATGTCTCAGACAAGCTGTCTAAAATTTTGTTTGCAGATGACAAGTGTTTTCTATTCGCATAAAGATCCCCACACCATAATCAAGGTCTTAAATGAAGAACTTAGTAAGAAGTCCAACAAACTATCACTCAACATTAAAAAAACAAGCTTAATCTTTTTTGGCCTTAAACCAGGGATTTCCAACTCTGCGTCTAAAATTGTAATTGATAATATCCCCATAACTAATATGTGTTCTACACGACTCCTTGGCGTTCTGACTGATGAATCTTTATCTTGGAAACCTCATATCAGGGCCATAACCACAAAAATGGCCAAGAGTATCGGTATTCTAAGCAAAACACATCACTTGATCAACACTGAGGTAGCCACTATGTTATATTATTCAATGGTTTATCCGTATATTAATTATTGTAATATATCCTGGGCTAGTACTCATCAGACCAAACTTGAGCCCACATACCGTCTTCAGAAACGAGCACTAAGAATAATAAGTTGTGTACATCACAGACATTCCTCTCAGCCTCTATTTCTTAAATGAGGTGTCCTCAGTGTTTATCAAGTGAATCATCTTCAGATTGGTCTATTTGTTCATAGTTCTTTAAATAGAACCCTTCCCACTTTTTTTTCATGACACATTTACATACAATTATCAATATCATACTTATTCCACACGTAGCTCTTGTCTCCTCAGACTCCCTCATTCCCGTACTTCCCGATCTCAGTTTAATACCTTCTACTGACGGTCAAAACTATGGAATTCTCTGCTTCTTCATTTTCTGAATTTGTCTTCAATGCAGTTTAAAAGAGCCCTGAAATCACTTCTGCTAAACAACCAATTCTTTCCATATGGACTGCCTATATAAGCTGGATCCAACCAATATTTTCCTTTGTCAGACGAGTTTAAAGAACTGTTGTGATTATCGCTTGTTTTTTCTTTTTTGTCATTGTGTTATTTTCTCTTTTCTCTTTTTTGGCTTATGGAAACTCTAAGCCATATCACATGAGAGAAGGTTTTTAGTCTGTTGAGGAAAATGTTTGTGGATAATTGCATGTACAGTATATTGAATGAGTGTTCTGGTGTGTGTGTGTGTGTGTGTGTGTGTGTCATAACTATGACTTCATCATATTTGAGTAACTGACGTGTATCTATGGAATGCATTGATAAGTACTATGCAAAACTATGTTTGGTTTTTTTGTTATTGTTTTTTTACTGTCTAAAAGTATTGATAGATACATACATTGTGTATTCTTCATTGTTTTAATTATTTCCTCTAATATGCTGCCTGGAGAACGCCACTTCTTCTCCACAATTCTCCTTCACATTCCCTTACAAATTATATATTGTATCTTTTTGTATTTTTTATATGTGTAAATAAAGAAACGTAATGAAACGAAACTTGTTTTGCAGAAAGGATCACAAGTATTTTGTTCCATGCACTCTACTTATGATCATTTCTTATGGTTTGCGTTTAAGTTACATCATAGTCATTTGATCGGTTAGTTTTGGGTTCACATTGCAATTGCAGCGCACTAAAGATAAATAGCAGCGGTTACATGGTCAATATTTCTTCACCCTGAGTGAAATCATTCTGATTAGAGATTCCAACTTCACTGTTTACATGGACGCTATATAAAGTGATCGATCAGATGAACCGAAGCATTTAATCAGAATATAACTCTTTTGACATGCGCACAGTGGCTCCACCCGCTGTGAAGTATCTAATCTACGGGAAATAAAACAGAAGAAGAAGAAGAAGAAGGTTTGTTTCTGTTCCTCCTGGAAACTCGTTCATGTCACCTGATGTTCCCCCACATGGGACGAACATGCAGAAAGAATATATTTATTCCAACCAGAGAGAAACGATTGGATTAAGCATTTATATGGTTATTAAACGCTAATATTTTCCTATTGAACGAATTATCAAAGGTTTACACCCCTCTTCCTCTCCCCTCATGTGCTGCCACGGCTCATTTTGTTTTGTTGTTTTTCCATTTCCATTGACA
The DNA here is from genome assembly GCA_005408345.1 of Macquaria australasica. Lineage (NCBI taxonomy): Eukaryota > Metazoa > Chordata > Actinopteri > Centrarchiformes > Percichthyidae > Macquaria > Macquaria australasica. The sequence goes on from SEMN01002307.1 coordinate 5,015, forward strand.
GCTTCCCAGAACTTCCTGTAATTGGTCCGTTCAGTTTGATCCTGACTGAGACCACCTCTTTTCGTCGGAGCGTCGGTTCGGTTGTTTGGTTTCACTCCTGAAATTTTGGTTCGGATCAAACTGAAAAGTCCGAAAGTCTGGACCGAATGAGGCAGGTGTGAAAGGGCCCTTAAACACCAGCATGTTGTTTGAACCACTGATGAACCAAACAAGCAAACAGAGTCAAATAAATCTAGAAGTTAGCAGCTTTATCTGGACTGCATCTCAGTCTGCAGACAGAGTTTGTTCTGTTGTCATGTGACCGAATCATGAAGCTTCAGTCAATAGAGAACAGGATGTCGTCTGCACAGAGGAGGTTTATCCAGGGTCACAAAGTTAAATTAAAGACTTTTAAAGACCTTTTTCTACCACATAGAGTGCAATTTAATACCGGTTATGATCCCACCAGCCAAAGTCAGTATGTGGTAAATTATACCACATTTTTCAGTGTTGGCTGCAGGTCTGATGGTGCCGACTGAAACTCCATGAAAAGGACTGAACAGCCTCCTGCAGCACAATCCACCGTCACTATATATAATAACTTATAATAACAGCCCACAATCATACACAGAAACCTTTTAGAGCTGACGTCTATACCCACAGCAGGAGAGACACGAGATCCAAGACTTTAAATCTTAAAAATTACATTTGAGAGGAGACTGAGGAAATTGATTTCAATGTTTTGTAAGATCTGCAGATACTGCTGTCCTCTGTCTCTGCTCAAAGATGGCCACCAGCGTCCTCCTTCATCACATATGTCCATATTGGGCGTTTCTTCAGGTTTTGGAAAGTGAAGTTGTGGAGGTTTGGCTGATGGATGCTGCACGCCCATTCTTGATGTTATATTTTCAGTATTTTAACTGTGTAGTCTCTCGTTTTTGTTTTGTGTTTTTTCTCTCGTGTTTCTGTTAGACTGCTGCTCAGCTTGTTGCGTTTTTGGAGGGCAAATAAAGTGATTGACAGACAACAACGCTCAGTCTATTGAAATAACTAGAAATTAATCTTTGGCTTTGCCTCCTATCTGGAGATAGTTTTGCTCCTGGAGTGACTTTCGTGTTGTAGTTTGGTGCAAAAACACCGGCCTGGCCCTTTAATACTTCTCAGCTTTAATCTGACTTTTCAGATTTGATTTGATTTCCTCTTTTATTTTCCTTTCTACTGCGAACACACAGACTGATTATCTGTGTGTCTGTCAGTGACCTGAGGATGCTTTAAAGCTCTCTATTACAGCTGCTGTGGAGAAAGGTGTGTGTGTGTGTGTGTGTGTGTGTGTGTGTGTGTGTGTGTGTGTGTGTGTGTGTGTGAAATGATAAGGGCCTGTGGGAGAGATAAGTTATTATGACTCTCTGTGGACACCCCCCTCCACACACACACACACACACACACAGGTCAATTTACAGCTAGCAACTGTAGACTTGCTCGTGTCCCAGCGGGCTCTATTACTGTGTGTGTTGGGCCGTGGACTGATTGTCTACACACACACACACACACACACACACACACACACACACACACAAAAACAACATGGGCATTGTAGGCACAGAGGTGGGTATCCAGCGTGCAAACACACACATGCTGGCAAGCAAGAAAACATGCAGGATCTCATGCAAACATGCAGTAATGTGTGTACACAGTCTGACAAACGTGTGCGTGCAGAGGTGAGTAAACAACCATAAAACACAAACACATGCAAGGCAGAACACTGAAAACACACACGCTGTAAACGAAGCCGCTCTTTATTCACGCCACCTTCCACAGAACAAACATCACGCCGCTCGGCATCATGGGATGCCGCTCAACCTCACCGCTGACCTACCTGCTTGTTGATTTGTTCGATCACGTCGATGTGGATTTCGGGAAAAATCGGTGTTGGGTAAAAGGTTTATTTATACGACAACATGACAAATCGAGAAAAAAGGGAGCAAGGTTCAACGTCCTGTCTTTAATGAACAAACGTCTCTCTCATATTTACACTGATTATTCTCATCTTTAAAGCGCCAATGTTTAGTTTTTGTGAATGTAGTGTTCTGATATCACCACCAGGTGTCACCAAAGTCATGTATTTTAAAATGCTGTACAGAGGTGGAAACATTACATATCTTATCAAAATATCACTTACATTTATGAGCTTATCACAAAAAACTGTGGACTAATATGGTGATTCTGGTGAGGAGTCAGTTCTTAGCTGAAATACCAGATGACACCATATTCAGATTCTCCGTAGATCTTTATTGATCGCAGGGTGGGGGGGGGGCTAACAATGGCAAAACACGTTTGTCTCTACCTGATGATGCGTTGTGATGATATTTTTTATTTGAATCCACATTAGCTTAAACAAAGTGGTCGCTAGTCTTCCTGGTGTCCACACAAACAATAAAACAATTTAAAATCAAACAGTATCAATAAAACAAGAGAAACAAGTCAAATATGAAGATTAGAAGTCTGATAATGATATTCAAATGTAACTGGTCATTGAAATTATGCATATTTTGATGGTTTTTATTTTTCTATTCTTACCCATCCTTGAGCACATTTAGATATAAAAATAAGTATCTTTGTGGACGACAACAGGATGCACATGTTTTTACTCAAGCAGCTGTTGGACCTTTCTTTACTTGGTGACATTTTCTTGGTTTAAGAGACTTTATTCTTCTCTCATCTTTCGTACGTCACAACATCTCAGACATCCTCCACCCGAACTCACTCCATAAACTCCTCCACACATACGTCCCGTTGTTGTGCAGATAAATAATCAATATTCTCAGAACAGACCCCCCTCCAGGCTAAACTCTTTAACAATGAGTTGACTTTAGTTTCCCAACAACTTAAACACTAACATGATGGTGTGGCTGTATAACACAACATCTCTTCATGCTAAAAGCTGAACATTCAGGAAGATAAATGCATGATTACAGCAGGAATTTCCCTCACAGGAACTCAAAGCAGGAGAGATAAAAACAGGTCAGCAACAGGCGGTCAGTCAGCAGCTACAAAGGTGAATGTGTTTGTGGGCAGGTATATATATAGAAAGTGGCTGATTGGTGGGGAAGAAGGTGCAGGTGTGTTGGCAGGTGAGGATCAGGTCAGGGAGGATCTTATCTTACCACTCATTTCCTCTAATGTCCACAGTGATTGGTTGACAGGTGTGTCAGTGAAGGAGAAATAAAACATGAATCAATACACCGGCACAAATTAAACTGAGTAGGTCTTATTGTACATTTAATAAACTGTCCAACACTTAACTCTGACAGGCTGAGATCGGCGCTGCAAACCTGTGTCCAAGTTTGGATTGTTTAAATTTGTTCGCCTCCATCAAAATGTGCATTTAGAAGTTCATTATCGCTGTATTTTTACAAAATAGTGACGCAACGAGACACATTACCTGCAGCAGCTGACTGACTGTGAGCAGGTCTGAGGCCTTTGATTACATCCAGATTGATTTCAGAAAGTCTGAACAGCAAAAAAAAACCTACATGAAATATGATCTTTGCAAATCGGATCCAAGCCAGTAAATTGCACATTTAATAAAATGTACTGCATATTTAGCCAGTATTTGGCTTTATTATTTTATTTGAAGCATCTGAGGGAGTAGATTTGAAGTACAGCTCTTGTTTTAAACGGCCGAACGCTCACCAAAAGCGTTACGAGGCGTGTCGACGCCATGACTCCGACCTTGCTTTGATTTTGGAGCGTCACATAAGGACCCAGCTGCAGTACCCGGATCGTCTGTCATCTGAACGTTTACTGACATCTACTGGTCACTACTACATGAACCTAACAACAGCAGTCACTCAAAGAAGAGAATGGCGTATCTGTAAGATACAAAACTTGCCTGAAAGTGACCTTTTCCTAAAATCCTGCAGGTTCTGAACTGTTGGCGTTTCAGACCTGACGCCTGCAGTGCACCATGGGAGCAGCAGCTGACGCACATCAATTATCGCTTTCAGTGCGTTTGAGCCTTCAGTGTCAGGCAGTCGGCTCGGACATCTGTATGCAAGATCATTTGGTAACCATGGTAAGACGTGTGTGTGTGTGTGTGTGTGTGTGTGTGTGTGTGTGTGTGTGTGTGTGTGTGTGTGTGTGTGTGGAGGGGGGCAGTTACACAATGTATTAAGACTGTACAGGTGTTTCCACCCTGTTAATAAATCATCAACGTGTGTGTGTGTGTGTGTGTAGATAATGGACAGTTGCAATTTGCTACCAGCTTGCTAATGATCACTGTCACACACACACAGCCAATTAAAGTTGTTTGTCACAGAGGGAAAATAATTAAAGATGCCTTGTTGCTGCTGCTGATGTCGCTGTGTGTTTAGGGATACTGTGTGTGTGTGTGTGTGTGTGTGTGTGTACGCGCGCACGCGTGCATTTGTGCGTGCGTGTGTGTTTCATATGGTTTCATCTGTTGCTCTTATTCAATTTACTTCTCTCTCTTTGAGTTCAATTCAAATCGTCTTTATTGACACAACAGTTAAAGTACAATGTTGCAGTTTTATCCACCTGCTAATTAAAAACCATCAATCTGATCAGAATCAGAATCAGATTTATTGGCAGGTCTGTGTTCACATACAAAGAATTTGACTCAGGTTATATGTTGCTCTCAATGTTCAAACACAGAAACAGACAAACAGCTAAAGACATACACATATATATATATATATATATATATATATATATATATATATATATATATATATATATATAAATAATTTTACAGCGTCACTGCAGCAGCTGACTAAATAAATACTTTCATAAAGATTCATGAACAGTTTACACATTTAAAACCATACATGACATGAAAATTAAAGAGTGAGTTAAAGAGTGTCCAGCGAGAGCTAAGGAGGAGGATCAGGGAGGGGAAAAACAGCTACAGGAGGAAGTTGGAGAGTCAACTGCAGAAAAATAACACCAGAGGAGTTTGGAAGGGCCTTAAAACCATCTCGGGCCATATGGACTCCAAGCCCCGGCCTGCGGGGGACCAGAAGTGGGCAGATGACCTGAACGTATTCTTCAACAGATTCGATCAGGCATCTACCCCTCCCCCTGCCCCGTCTCCTCTGCAACCATCATTACCATCTACCCTCCCTGCCTACAGCCCTCCCCCTCCCTCATCTCACCACTCATCACTCCCCACAGCCCTCAGCTTACAGCCACTTAATACACCCACACCACAGCCTGGGCTGGGCCCATCTCCCCATTTCACACCCGCAAACACCCCCCATTCAGCCCCCATGCTCTCTACAAGCTCAACTGGACTGTTCCTCACAACATCCCAGGTGAGAAACGAACTGAGGAAGATAAGGGTGGGGAAGGCGGCGGGCCCAGACGGCATCAGCTCCAGGCTTCTGAAGTCCTGTGCGGACCAGCTGTGTGGGATTGTTGAACACCTGTTCAACCTGAGTCTGAAGCTGGGGAGGGTGCCAAAACTGTGGAAAACACCGTGTCTGGTTCCTGTGCCGAAGACCCCACACCCCAAGGACCTCAATGGCTATAGGCCAGTGGCATTGACCTCTCACCTGATGAAGACCCTGGAGAAACTGGTCCTTGTTCACCTGCGTCCGCTGGTGAGCCCATGTATGGACCCTCTACAGTTTGCCTACCAACCCCGCAGTGGGGTGGATGACGCTGTCATTTACCTACTTCACACATCCCTCTCTCACCTAGAAAAGGCTGGAAACACTGTGAGGATCATGTGTTTTGATTTCTCCAGTGCTTTTAACACCATCCAGCCCAGGATTCTGGGGGACAAGTTGGAGCACGCTGGGGTGGACCATCACCTGGCAGCATGGATCCTGGACTACCTCACAAACCGACCCCAGTATGTGAGGTTACAGGACTGTGTGTCTGACACACTTCTCTGCAGCACAGGGGCTCCACAGGGAACCGTTCTGGCACCTTTCCTGTTCACCTTCTACACAGCGGACTTCACCCATAACACTTCGAACTGTCACCTGCAGAAGTTCTCTGATGACTCTGCCATCGTCGGCCTCATCACCAAAGGGGATGATGGGGAGTACAGAGAACTGACCCAGGGCTTTGTGGGTTGGTGTCAGCAGAACCGCCTCCAGATCAACGCGAGTAAAACCAAAGAGCTGGTGGTGGACTTCGGCAGGCGCAAACTCCCTCCACCTACACCAGTGAACATCCAGGGGACGGACATTGAGATTGTGAGATCGTACAAGTATCTGG
>SEMN01000231.1:0-537697 GCA_005408345.1 Macquaria australasica
TATTCATAACTTATCCCTCAGCCCCCCCCTCCTCGTTGCCTCCCTGTCACAGAGTGGGTTGTGCTCCACAGCTGTTTGTCTGTTAGTGGTACAGAATATGATTTACACACACTAAATACGACCCATCCTTGACTTCAGTCAGAATATAAAGTCCAGAATGGGGCTCTGTCTGTATTCATGCTGGAAATATGAGTCCAGAATGCCTCACTATCCTCAATATTAATGTTGTAAGATGAAATCCTTGCCAACTGTTCAGGATTTTCTGAAAACAGTTGGACAGCCAAGCGTTTTGGAGATTTTCAAACATATTTAGAAACCCAAATCATGCAAATGTTCAAAGTCAGAAGGGGTTCACATAACAACAGAGATATGGACCATTAGGTTTATAATACGTGGAGATTTTGTGATTTTGTCCCAGTTGCTAATGTGGATAATGATAATGGTCTATAAGTAGCAAAAGTGTAATGAAAAAATACTGCTGGTCGTCATTATTGCTAACCTTGCCGAAGGTAATTGCATTAAAATGTGGCTCGAGCATCCCAGCTGTTAAACTATTGCACTACTTTCCAGTCTAAAAAATAAATTGCAGGTCGTAATTTTTAGGGCTCTTACAAAAGTTTAGTTTCTTGCCATACATTTCGAAGTTTTCTTCTGCTTCAACTAAGGCCAAGCAAAGACTTGCATCGGCAATGCTGACCCACTTAGTGGATCTATCATTGTGATTAGGTTTGATATGACACATGTCATTGGCTCAACTAAGCCAGAGCTTGATGCTGATTGGACCACTGGGCATGCTTAAGTGAATTGAGGTCACTGGTAGGACATTTGGATGGTGGGCTGTGGACTGGGAGAGTTCTGAGCGTGATGTCAAAACCCAAATCAAATCGACCAGTGTTCAGTTTTACACACACACGCACGCACACACACGCACACACACACACACACACACACACACACACACACACACACACACACACAAAGTCCTTTTCTCTCATCAGTGTCAAACAGTTAAAGCGGACGTGGACATTTGCGTAACCACGTTGTAATCAGGAGAGGGTAAATTAGGAGCCTCGTCGAACTGATTATCATCGTCCACACTGCACAACCTTACCATGACTTTTCCACCTCTCTCACACTCTTATGAATGTCTGTTTTTACATTTTGTATTATTTTCCACTGATGGTCTCACTCAGGGAATGAAATTAGCACCTGCTACCTGCCAAATACAGGATAAATGTTAGCTGTGGCAGGTAAAAAAATCAGGTCATCTGCCACCATGGCAGATAGGTTTTTCTTATATTAATAAATATTATTTTTAAAAGGCAATTCTTAAGTTAAGAATAGTCAGGGATTAAGGTTACATGATAAATTCCATATTTCTACTGTCAGGTACCACTGACTCAGTGTTTACAATTTTAAAGTGTTCTACATAGATTTCAGAAGTGGCAGACAAAAAAATTGAGTGGCCGGTAGAAATGTTCTGCCACAGTGGCAGGTGAGGAAGAAACTTGATTTCAGACCCTGGTGTCACTTTTTCTGCTGCAACATTTGCTTGCAGCGTATTAAAACCCAACATATTTCAACAGTTGTGAAGCAATTTGTATCAGAGGATCAGTTTGTCACTAGACGTATTGTAGCATGCACACTCCATTACCTTTACCTTAGCATGCAACCTGAGGGTTTTGATGTATTTTAAACTGTAAATGTACTACTTGTTACAAAACAGTTATATACTATGCTGTCTTAGCTCACAGACACAAATGTAATCCCACATTCAAGTAGTTTGAATTTTGGAGGCCTCAGGAGAGACTTTGCTGTTGGATGGAGTGTGTGTGTGTGTGTGTATGTGTGTGTGTGCATGTGCGTATGTATTATAGAAGCAGAGCAAACGGTGGAAGAGAAGACAGTGTGAATGTGTGTGTGTGTGTGTGATAGATGTCAGGTTAGTCAGGTCTAAGAGGAAGTGAGGTCCCTGGTCGACTCCCTTATTTCCTGTCTGTCAGGTGGAACAAATCACCACACTTCCACAGCCACCTGACACTTTGCGCTGCGTGTGCGTACATGTCTGTGTGTTTGAGAGGGACACAATTTGTGTGTGTCTACCTGTCTCTGTGTGCAGGCCTAGGTTTTAGTCTGACAGGACCGCAGACTACATTCAGTATGTGTTGCCGGCAGCAGGTGTGTGTTTGTGTGTGTGTGTGTCAGGTTGATGCCAACCCTCTATCAGTGCTAAGTGTTTTCTTCTCACAGCAGAAGAAGTGGCAGCTATAGAGAAGCAGCCAGAGTCTCCTAATGGAAAATAGTCACCTGCGTGTGTGTACAAAGTAGAGACCAGCAGGTGCATCTATCCCATTTTCCTTTGTTCACATGTACACACACAAACTTGCAGTAGTTATATGACTTTTTTTGGTGAGCCTGTACGTTGTGTTGAGGTCATTACGAGGTCAGCTGGGTCATGTTTCCCATTCCAGCAGTGTTACTATGACTGTGATCAGTTTGAGGGACACAATATTAAATATGTATATCAGGCATGGATATAATTGCCAAAAGCTTTGTGTGTGTGTGAAGTGTCTACATGTGTGTGTGGGCTTCTGCCCAGTCAGAATGGTTCCTATCTGTGAAAAGATGCACTTTATAGGAGTTTTTCCTCAAAAACATCCTTCAGAGCTTTGAAATATGAGCCAAGTGGGAAGTGCCGGTCTCCCTCTGCCTCTCCCTCTGTCTTGCTTCTTTTTGCTCTTCATTTTTTTGTGTTTGTTCTTTCAGTATCGCTCCTCTTCCTTTTGGTTTCTCATTCTTTCTTCCCTCCTTGTCTCCCCAGAAGGGACTAAAGAATCCATTGCTTCAGGCCACACAGGTGGAATGGAGGCTGTTTTGCTGTTTAGGCTATGGTGTTTATTATGTAAGATAGAGGGAGGAGGTTGCTATTGATCTGCTGTGTGTACGTGTGTGAGGACTGGTGGTGGTGGTGGTGTGGAGGGGTACAGCACAAAAGCTTATCTTGTACTTTTCGAGATGCCAAACGTGAACTCTATTGATTGACTGAACTGCAAGACATCACAAAGCAAAAAGACTGACAGATATCGAGACTGGCAGACCAACAGAAAGATGCTTGAATGTGCATACGCACACACGCACACCTTTACAACTTTTTATAACTTAGTTCTGGGTTCTTTACCCTGTTGGTAGTGCATCCCACCACACAGCAGCTTTTAGGCATTTTTCAGTTGTTTGCTAGCATACCGAAGTGACGTGGAGGCCCTTTCATGCAATTCAGAGTCAATGGAGAGCTATGATTTGTTTTCCCCTCCGTTGTGGGTTGGGACTTAATTGCGCTCTGACTCTATGCTGTGATTGAAGTTGCAAATGGAACATTATCTGTTGATAGTGCCATAAATAATGTGCAATAGATCCATCCATCCATTTTCTATACCGCTTATCCTCTTAGAGGGTCGCGGGGGGCTAGCGCCAATCCCAGCTGACATTGGGCGAGAGGCGGGGTACACCCAGGACTGGTCGCCAGTCAATTGTGCAATAGATCTACCAGTCTTATTCTTCAAAGTATATCTTATATCCCTAATTGACTACCACAGCATGTGATATTCAGAGGGGTTATGGGTTAAATATGCAGAGAGTAAGACGACTTTTTCTGATGTATATTTACTACTTTTCTGGTAGAATGATTAAACTAAGCTTGATAGCTATTTTAATCATAATATGTTGCTTTTAAGTAGCTGGGAATATGATAAAACCATGTAGAAATACAGAAAATGGTATTCAAATCTTTTTTTTTTTTTCTGGGAGGTGACCCCCAGACCCCCTACTTTATTGTGTCCCCGTCACTTTTCAAACCAATGTTACACCGTTGAGCTAACTGCATAGTCAGAGAGATAGAGCATATATACGTATCAAAAGGATTAGATATCTTTAAGCTGGAGTGCGGGACTTTTGTCTCCTCCTGGCAGTGAGAGTAATTACACAAACACTGTCAATGTGTGCTTATGACATGCCTACAGGGGAGCTTGCTCAAATCTCCACAGTTCCAAGACAATAATCCATTATTTAGGTAGAGTAAATGTAATAGCTACATAGCCTGCTCCAAATATTTTACAAATACCAACCTGTCCAAGAGCAGTAACGCGACATCCATGTCTGTCCTCAGTCCCTTCTCTTCTTTCAGTGCTCTCCAACGAGGAAAAGCTACACCAATGGTTGTCCTCGCTGTAGATCGTTTTCTTTTTTGACTGTAATCCTTCCTCTGAACGCCGAGTTTCTTTTTTATCTGGAGCATCAGAAACTTTTCTTGGACGCTTCTTAAGTTTTCCCGCCATACTCCTAGTTGCTGTAGACTACTCCGTCGCTACTGTTGCTCCCCTCAGCTTTGGCAAACCAGAGTCATGTAGAGAGAACTATCTACGTGAATCATGTGACGATTCTGAACTTCTGTTTACGCGACTCTCTCTCTCTACATGGCTCTGTGGTAAACCAATCATTGCTGGTTGATGTAAAACACATTACTACCGGTGAGATTTAAAAACTCCGGTATACTGGGAAATACAGAGAGATTTAACTGGCAGTGATAGGATAAATCAGCATTGTGTGAACTCATCTGGCAATGGCTTGAGTGTAATGGATGTTCATTTATATGTAAAAGTTCTGCCATCAAGCTTTAAGGACCACTAAACTCTATTAAATATTAAATTCCACACTGTGCCATCTCACACACACCGAAAGCGATGTGTTTATAACTTTACATCAATTAGCTGCCAATATTTCCCCGCTTGTGAGTGTATTGGGTGGGTGAAATGTCATTTGCAAATAGCAGATCAAATTCACGGTTTATTAATGAATGTAATGCCTATGCCTAGATGTTTTCTGTTATGATTTGATTAGCTAAACTAAGCATTTTATTAAACGTAATTCGACTTCTACAACTGTGTACAAATATGTGTCTGAAGCCCTTCTCGTGTCAGCGTATGTGCTAAATATTTTCCGGCAGCACAAAATAAAACTCACGCACTTCATCACTGCTGCTGGAAAAAATCCACTGAATCCTATTGATAACTGTAGCCTCAAATATTACCATAGAGCTCACTCATCACCTCCCTGTCAAGAAAGACTGAACATTATAAGCTTTACAAAGATGGGATTAACTGCATGGCTTTTTTATTGTACCTAATATGTATGTATCCATAAATAAGCATGTGTATATTTAAATATTATCCCCAGAAAGGTAATCTAATGTGAAAATGCTATGAAAAGAGCGGCACGGAAGAACCTCGACCAGCAAACCTTCATTCATTTTCTGAATTGGTTGTTTGTAATTTTTTGTGGAATTTAATTTTGGCAGGCTGTTTCTGCTTGAGACCTTTGGGTGTTTTCTTCTTACAGCATCTGATAAAAAGACTAGACAAGCAGGGAAACCAAAAGTGCAAGACGAAAAATAAACCACAGTCACAAAACACCTTGTCAAAAGTGAGAGGGATATAGGGTATGTATATTTAAAAATGTCAAAAAAAAAAACTTGCACATTGACACAACAGATTCTTGTTCGTGAGAATGTTTTATCTCACATCACTGCTTTGTTCTCTGTTTTTGAGATAACCCATATGTGATGACTAGTAACATCTTTTTCTGAGTATTTTCAGTGTTTTGAAATAAGCTGCAGCCAGAGGACGATGAGACAAGAACTAATAAATGAAACCAAGAGCCACTGTGACAGCTTCATCATATGTAGTAAATTTTATGGGGCTTAATGGTATTAAGAACTTTGAACCCAGTGATAGCAATAAGCAGTGCAAAGTTGTATACAACCGAATGGCTCTAAAAAGCACCACAGACAGCCGCATCAGGATTAATCTCTAATCAAGGCAATAATGACATGGATTCCACATGTGGGAAAATGTTTGTGAAACTTACTTTGCCCCAAATACTGCAGGTTGTGTACTGTACAGCATGTTCCATGGTTATAGTAAATATAAATAGATATAATATAAAATGTATTTTTCACCATATTTCTCAAGAAAAACATATCTATGATATCAGTTTACTTCCTCTTTTCCAAACAATTCTTTCCTTCCTCACCCAGGTCATGCTTAGACCTCTTTGTAAAGTGAGATAGATGTTAGCAGATGTTAACAGCAAATTCAGATAATTACTCAGTAATATTTATGAACAGTTATTGTATTTTTATGATCGATCTAAAGTAGAGGTTCATGAGGAAACACAAGAGAGACAGATGTATGATGAAAACGTCTTCTTTATGCAAGTTTTGTTTGTCATACCCTTGAATATGAATAGTATAATTTGACTATTCCTGTGCTATAGCCTCTGATTGAAGTGTGCTGCTTTTGAACAAGAATCATTTTCACCAGACATCAGTGAAAGGCTATCGTAGCATCTTTTCTTTTTTGCATAAACTGCTTGCCACAACCGTTTTCCTTCTCTCTGAAACAGGAAAATCAGGTTAAGAATGAGCACCATAACACCAAACTGTCGGTGTTGCTGAAATGGTCTGGTGGAGCTCATACGGTGAGCAATATGGCTCACAATTTTTCAAGAAATATCTTGTTGTAAATGGCCATTTATGACCAGAAACTCCTTAAATAAAACTGAATAGACGCCCTTATCATCGGTTAGTCTTGTATGTTATTAATTTATTGGAAGCAGATGCTGTAAAGCAGATTTCACACACAGCAGGCTACACATAAGAAAAGGAAGTTGCTTTGTAATTAGTGTCCCTGCAGTCAGTAACAGCCTATATTATTGCAGATATGATAGTCAAGGTGTTGCATGCCTAAGTGTTCCCTTATTGAGCATATAGTATACACATATTGTTTATTGTGTATTAGCAGTGTGTTTTCCATACAAACATGGTGTATTATATGAATAGAATACATACAGAAATAATAATCAGAGGTTTATTCATAAAGTATATTTACATGCATTTCACATGCCCAAATATTTTATCAGTTTATGTAAATTACATTTCATTGCAGTCAATTTGATGCACTGTATGAAGAGAGTATTTAGTACAGGAGTGTTAAATGTTTTAAAATTTGGATTTATGGAATCCCAAAAGGTAACAACATTTTTGACGCTGGAAAATTACAGATGTCAGGTTCCTGCGACATACACAAGGCAAACTAGGAACAGATTCCTATTTACAGGAACAACTGGTGGAAATAAAATTGCAGGTGGCTGGAGATACATCAGAGAGACAGTCTCACTCTATCTCTCCTAACACCTGGGAAATGCCTTTAAAACCCTAGCCTTGTACTGCCAGTCATATAGTGGCAACACTAGATTAGTTGAAGGCTCAAGAGCAGTCTCACAGCGGGGTGAAGGAAGTGACTTTCTTTCCCTCATCGAGAATCTTTTAGTCAGTATTTGGATTCGAACTGGCAACCTTCCAGTGGATCATACCCCAGGCTGTCTCTCTTTGTGTCTCTGCTTCTTTTTTCTCTCGCGTCTTGCGTCTCGTCTTTGCTTTCAGTGCGGCTGTACTCATTTTTTCTGAGACATTCACAGGGCGTGGAGTGATATGGAGTGAAGATTGTTCAGAGGAGGAACATCAAATGCGCCCCCCTCCCCGTGCTCCCCGTTTCAAACGCACCTGGCTGAGGCTCTTTATTTGTTTGTGTGTGTTTTCATTGTGGTGGGGCCATCAAGCCATTTGAATGGGATCTTTGCATAGTGAATTGCCAGTCACGGAATATTACTGAGGTCAGGCTGGGTTGAGTAGAAGTGCGGGAGTGTACATCATTGTGTGTGTATTAGAGCAGCATGATTTACTTGTTCAGTCCAAGGGCTTTACCCTGCTGCAGGTGTGTGTTCTCAGCTTGATGTGTTTGATCTGCCACAGGCATTTGAGTTGGTGTGTGTGTGTGTGTGTGTATGTGTGTTTGTGCACACATATCTGCGTATGGTGATTTATGCTATAGGCTTGAAGCAAAAAATACCCTTTTTGATCTCATCCAGGAAGGAAGTACTGTACTTTGTGTGTGTATGCGTGTGTGTGTCTGACCAGAGGTTTTTAGTTTAGTCCTTTGATCCAAGCTAGAGGTGGGCATACCTCTGTGAGGAGCCAGCTAGCAGTATGGAGACTTGGCTCGAGCTACAGAAGTGTGTGTTTGTGTGTGTGTGTGTGTGTGTGTGTGAGAGAGAGAGAGAGAGTGTACATGGCAGAAGTGTATGGCCAGAATCAAAAAGTGCAGCCAAAACCCTGCTGTTTGGCATGTTGGTATCAGTCTCATCAGTAATATGATGTCTCCTCAGTTTCCCGACTGATGGACGACGGTCGGCTCTGCCTTTTACAGTGCTTGTTATCTGAAATGACTGGAGAAACATAATGACTTTTTTGAATGGTTAAGTGACACACATATAAAGGAGGGTGGACTATAAAATTCACAAAAATAATGAACTTAAACAGCGCCAAATCAATTTTCTTTCCATTTCCTGTAAATACACAGTGATGTGATTATGTCTCTATGTCTGGCTCAACTCTGGGATTGGAATGCTCAGATTTACATCCTGTAAGGAACTGGATGTGCTGCACTGGTTGCTCATTTCCAACATACAGTACATACATATACTGTATATATATATATATCCACTGTATTGCAGAATAGCATATTGCATATTTTCAAAAAACGGAATGTGGGGTGTACGTTGATTGAGAATTTACTTTACTTCTTATCTCATCACCACCTTCTCAGTTAGGACCCAATTCAGATCTGTAGTTTAGGTTTTTAAAGTGATGCTGTGGTTGTAATTTTACACTTTGTACACCCCAGTGCGTTAATTCCATTTCTGGAGTTCCATGCAGGGATAAGAGGCTTTCTGCAAAAATTAAGCATTGCATTAGTGCTGGCAGAGCACTGAAGTTGTGCACACCATCAGCTGCATGACCTGACTCTTATAATCGGCAATCACATTTGAACTAACCACCAGTCATGTCCTGTCAAGGCAATGAGGAAATCTTGACAAGCTCTCAGTCACTTTTGGACCTTTACAGTACATTGTACAGTACAGTACAAACCGAGCCTGTTCTACTTTCTTTGCCACTGTTGTCAATACACAGATATCACTATGCTGCAGTGTTCTGCTCTGTGTAACAGGCCGTTCACACATACAGACTCAAAAGCAGGGACAGTGATGATAGGCTTCTATTCATTGTGAATGGGACCTGGCATTGCAGCCTGGCGCCGCCTGCTGAGCTACTGTACAGAGTTTTCAAAGGCGGCCAGCGACACTACAGGGGAAAGCTGAGAAAGGCGCTTCAGCAAATACAAATGTTGTTTACTGCTCGGCTTCCAGTGCAGCTCGAGCGTCATTGTTATATTAAAACAGCTTCAACTACGCAAAGACTGCAAACAAGGCTATTCTTTACTCTGGAAACAAATTGTGCAACAGGAAATTAACAATTTCCTTGTGTGTGGTTCGGCAGCTACAAAACAACTGTCCAGTTGGAGCAGAGTATGTAAATTACGTACTCAATGCGACACACTCACAGAGCTACAGATTCATGAGAGGCCAGAGACTGCCTTCTACTTTATATGTATGAACGCAGCTAGGGCTGCAACTAACGATTATTGTCATTATCGATGAATCTGCCGATTCATTTTACGATGAATTGTTCAGTCTATAAAATATCAAAAAAACTGTGAAAAATGCTTATCACTATTTCCCAGAGCCCAAAGTGACATCTTCAGATATCTTCTTTTGTCTAACCAACAGCCCAAAACCCAAAGACTTTTCATTTACTGTCATAAATGACAAAGAAAAGCATTTAAGAACATTTAAGAAGCTGTAACCAGCAAATGTTTGATATTTTTGCTTGAACAATGACTGCATCAATGAATCGATTATCAAAATAGTTGGCAATTAATTTTCTTTCCATCGACTAATTGATTAATCAACTAATCGTTGCAGCTCTAAACGCAGTATAACTCTTGGTTCTGTTCAGCTACGGATTTCTGACAGCTGGCATACAGAGTGTAAAGAGTTACAATGAACAATGCGTTGAAAAGGGATCAGGATTTACATATAGTAACTTGCAGATCAGCGTGGGACACCCCTATCATCATCTGCCTTATCAAATGGTGTTGTAAATTAAATCTCCATATTAAGTAATTTTACTTTAAAATGCCATACTGTTTTTCAGATTTAAGACTGTTTTGAAATGCACGGTCTCATGTCCTGTATATTTTGTTTCATCGTCTTCCCTCTGTTTATCAGCCAGAGCATTTTACAGTAAGAGGTGCTACTAGAAACTGCATAGCTTTAACTATCCGTGGGCTCACTTTTCCACAACTCAAGTGGACTTTTGCTAATTTGGAAGCAGGGTTCATTTGTGAAACACTACTTTTTTTTTAAGCAAAGTGTACATGAGCCACCAGTGTATCAGTGTTTTTGATGATGAATTTCATGGCACGATTAAATTTGTATTCAAAATTTAGTAGTTGATATCTCCCTAATGTGCATGTATGTTTCCTGTGTGCTGAAATTGATGTTTTGACTCACATGGGGTCAAGTAGATGATGATCAGGACGAACTGTTCCCATAACAAGAGAGAGGAAAGGTGGTGTTGATTGATGGATGAGGAAATGAATGGGCCCAGGTGGATGTGAAGATATGCTGGCATGAAGAAAAGTAATCAAAGAGAGAAAATATGTCATTCAAAGCGAAAGTAGGTGGAAAGAGAGAATAGGTTGTCAGTTATGGGGGTCACTGGAGTAGATGGATGGATGAGAGAGGACGGCACAGAAACGAACAGACATAATCAAAATAGAGTCTAAGATGCTTAGTCAAGATGGATGAAGTGAGTTTCTCAAAGAGAAAGACTAAGAATAGAGAAAATAGTTTGTTGGCTAATGGACTCACTTTATCTATTTATTTTGTATTTTTTTACCATTCTAATTCCCCTTTTACTCCCCTGATCTTCCTCTCCAATCGCTGCACATCAGTCTTTTCTTCTGTCTCTGCCTGCGTTACATCTTTCTCCTTTCTACCACTTATTTCTCTCCTCCACTCTCTGTAATTGGGAAGGGGTGGTGCACAAGCATTCATCTCATTAAGTGCACACACACACACCATTCTCACAGATATTTTGTTATCCTGTAGTAAAATGAATGTGTGTGTGGATTGAATCACAAATAATCTCTCACAGGATTCACTTTATCTTGTGAATGTGGGAGTAGAAAGAAAGAAAGGCAAACAAATGAAAATAAAATAAAAGCATTCAAGCAAAAGAGAGAAATTAATTATCCCGTATGCCTGTTGATGCAGACCCTTCAGTGCGCCGAGCTGCTGTAGAGTTTGCACACACAAGTGACCGTATCAGGACACACACACACACACACACACACACACAAAGATACAGACGCTCTCATACCCTCAGTCATCTTGACTTATACTCCAGCCTGGTGGCTCAGCTGGGTTTAGTATGGTGGTTGTGTTTGACTCAGCAGAATGGTCATAACGATCAACAATGCCACTCAGTGTTTTGTTTGAGTTTTCAACCTGTCTCACCAAGGGTTGGGTACTGTTCACATTTGTACTGATACCGGTACCGGTTACCTGGAAAATGATAATAACAAATATGTTGTTATTTCAGTTGTAAAAAATAAATAGTAAAAAAGGTCCATACTTCTCAATTTCAATATTGTTATTTATTTAGAACATTTTGTTAGAACATTTTACACACCACACAAAATAAAATCACTCCCTATCTCCCTCTTCCCTCCCAAACCTGTCCCTACAACCTGCAGCCCGTCACAGTCTGAACCAAGAAGACAGTGAAAAATCCCAGTTATCTCCAACAACAACTTACCCAACTAGCTAATTAATTAGCTGAAGATGTCGATGAAGTTGTCAGTGCCTCACTTTAAGTTTCGTCGTCCATGGAGGGTTCAACTCCTTCGGCGCTGGCTGCAGGCGTGCTAACGTTAGCTGTGGCTGCTGCGGGGGACTTGTGTTTCAGGCTATCATACATCCAGAAAATGCATTTCGCATTACAAATATTGCAGTGAGTGTTGTCTGCTTTTGACTCGCCGTTGCACTGACTCACTGGGACTTGAACACGTTGCAGGGGTGACGTAGTCTCGGTCTCTCTCTTTCTCTCTATACTCTTTAACGTGACTTGGTACTCGGTAGTAGACGTAATTCGGTTGGTACCCTTAAAAGTATAGAGTTCGGTTCCAACCCTAGTCTCACCTGTCTCCACTGGACATGACATTTAGTGTGTATTTTTGTGTCTGCAATACAAACTAGCAATAGAAAAAAATGATAAAATTATTATAAATTATAGAGTAGAATTATAAGATAAAGGTGCGGTATTAAATTACATACGAACTAAGTATTTATAACATGCATATAGATTTTGTTTCTTGAAAAAGTTTGATAACGCAGGGGTAAGCTTTACTGCCAGTTTAATAATGGTAAGTAAAATTTAATTTTTCATGCAGGCCCTCACTAGATTACACCATGCATCTTGTGCTGCTTTCATATGACAGCAAAAAAACAATTTTTAATGAATTTTACATTTAATTATCTTTTCTTATGAAAAAGGACATGAAATGTATCAAATGCATCACTTTAGAAACAAAAGACTAAATGAGCCAATTGACTGATAAATGATGAGTTTCCCTGAGAATTACTTTGTTCTCCAGTGACAGCATGCAGAGAGCCAGGTTGATGCTGTTTCATGTGAATGGATGCTCCTGGACCTTGTATGTGTAGCTGTGAGTCAAGACTATCAAAAGTTTATAGTGCAGTCAATTTCATTATAAAGACGGTTATTAGCCAAAGTCAGTTGTGTTCTGTATAGAGATTACAGCTTCACAAGGGGGAGTTTCTTGCTTTTCAACATTTTGAATAATCTTTAATTGAATGCTTAAGGTTGATTGGTTGTTGGTGAAACTGTGCCAGCACATTGAAAAGGTTTTTAAAGCTGTGGGTAGGAGTTTCTTACATGCAATCATGAAAACAGCCAGATTGTTTCTGTATTTGCTGTGATATTTTTATTGCCAGTGTGTAAACGTACCCAGATATGGCTAAGTGAATGCATCCTTTTAAATCACTTAATAAAATTATGGGCAACAGACAGTTATGTTTTAATATAAGTCAAGTTACTGTAGTTGTTGCCAAAGTGCATTGATGTAATTTTCTTCTAACATTACTTCACATGAACTGGGATTTTGATGTCTTTTGAAATGTAAATTCAACTCAAAAGGAACATTGTCTGCCCTTGAAAGCATTTTTGAGTTTCTGTATAGTAATATTTTGGGAGAGCCTGCTTTGTGACTGCATTTCTTTCCTCATGCAAGCTGGCCTCGACTCTCCTCTTGGCCCATTAAACTGTCTGCTCTTTATAAAGGGGATGAGAGGAGCTGATGTGATTGGCCCTTATTGAAGCTCACACCAACTCCACATGCTGATACAGCAGTTCTCCTACTAATGATATACTCATCCTGGTCCAACATCTTCTCCACGTTGTGCCCCACTGCTCCATGGCAGTGCTTGCACTTTTGTAAAAAATACTTTGTGACACTTAAAAGTTCGCACTCAGTTCAGAAAATTAGAGGCCACTGTGTCATTGTTGTTTTGGATTTTATCATAGGGCTGAATTGATTTGATGTGAGGTGTTTTGATACAATAACTGATGAAGTGTGTTAAGCAGCTCACTTCACCTTCCCTTAGGGCCTACAACAGATGAAAGTATACAATTAGTCAGGTTTAATGGTTAGTATTGATTATAGTATAATCATGATTGGATGCTGTTTCTGCTGAATTCTATTAATCTACAGTCTACAGTTTGATTTCTTTCACAAAGACAACATGAGTGTGAACAATGAGAGTGTGTGCCTGTATTGGATTTTGGACAATTCTTGAGATATGATGATATGGGAGAAAAGCAAAGCTCCTCCACACACTTAATCAGTCACGTGGTAAAACCAGAGCCGGCCCTACCCATTAAGTGATATAAGCAGTTGCTTAGGGCCCCCTGGTCTCTGGAAGCCCCCTAGAAACAAACACGAGATAACAAATAGTGATAAAACAATAAGCTCAGAGACGGGGGAAATGGATAGTTTTGGTAGGCTAAGTAAGTAATTTACTGTCCCCTATGAAAGAAGCACTCCCAGAATTTTGTGGTAAAAAAAAAATCACATTTTACGGTTGTATTAGATATGATAAATTAAACAAAATTAATAAACAAGACAAGAACAAAAGTCAACACAAACTAGGATAAATATCTTCACAAGCTATTCTTCCACAGTTTGCATCATATCTTTATGGTCATGTCATATCCTTTATACATTTGGACATCTTATCTGTACATTATGAGTGCTTAAACTAATATTTACAATACACAAGTTGGTTCAGTGCCATGTGAAGTGGCAACACGTTACAATGAGGGGGAGCTCCCAAACCAAATCCTATGTAGGGCCCCCAGAAGTCTAGGGCCGGCCGTGGGTAAAACATTCAATCATTGTTTAAGAAAAGACACAAAAGATAGATTATTAGCTATAGCAATTGATATTTTCCTCAGGAAAACCTATTATTGATATGTCCAAAGGCAGGCTACATTTTGCACTCAGCACTCGAGTTGTAAATGAAAATGTTCTGTGGCTCTCAGTAGGACAACCTAACCTGTCTTACAAGCACTCCAGGTCCCTGACATGATTTTTTTAAGTGATGCCATGAGGACTGTTCTCTGCCACTACAGCACAGGGCTCAGCTCTGCTCGTTGTCCTGCATTCATGGGCACCCACCCACCTGCTCAGTTTTTGAGAGCCAATTTGTACCAATCTATGGTAAATATGTCACGCATGGACAAAACAAGCTCTGACTTGCACAGTGAAACCACAAATTCTCATGCGGCCAGTGTAACATTGGTATTATAACAATAATCTATAATAGTTATCTGTAATAATATGATAGTGTTCTCTGAAAGGCGGTGTGTGGGTTTTGCTCCAATAATCCACTGTTCTAAATGTCAGTCCACGGCTCTAGGCAAACATTATGCTGATTACTGCAACCATCATTTCTAAACAGCTCCTCATGCCCGGCAAACACACCTTGAATAGCCTTTTTGTGTTTTGTGTGTGTGTGTGTTTGGAATTTACTGTTCACTATAGTTCTTGGCAAAATCTACTTGATTATGTGCTTTCAGAGTCACTTTATGTGGCATAGTGGCTTATTAGGTTGTCACTTGCTCATCAAGGTGTGTGTGCATGGGCTGTGTGTGTGTGTGTGTGTGTGTGTGTGTGTGTGTGTACCCTGTGTATCTGAGCATTTTTGTGCATCGGTCGTGTGGAAAATTGCAGCGTGTCTGTGTGTTTTGTGTATGTGAATGGGCTTTTAAACCACCTGCTTTCAACCCGCTCGACACAATTACTGCTAAAAGAATTTCTCAATCTTCAGCACCTCCCCATCTCAATTCTCTCTCTCTCTCTTTTTCTGTGTCTCCCCGTCGCTTTCCATCTCCCTCTCTATCCTCACCTCATGGTCTTCCTGTCCATTGCTAGTCTAAATCTAATTAGCTTGTATCATGGATGTATTAGGCTTGTATAATGACACAGCTGGCCCTTTCTCTCTTTTCACACAAACACACATTCACACTCACACAAGCCCGGCAGACATTAGACGCAAACCTATATTGTCATAAATGAATAGAGCGAGGGAGATGGAGGAAGGGAGAAGTGTGTTTTGTTTATGTGTGTGTGTTTGTGAAGGAACAATACTGTACGCAATACCATGTCAATTTGTTCGTATCCTCATATTTCCCCACAGCAATGACTCCCCAACACAATGAGAAACATATTGAGCTAATGTATCCCAAAAATTAAGATGATTTATGAATAAGCCAACTGTGAGCAAAAGCAGACTACGGCAGCTATCAAAGTTATACAGACGGAGACACACAAAAACAAAAGCACGCACATCAATGTGCAACCGGCCCACGCACATATGGGTTTAAGAGGACTGTATATGGATCCACTTGGATGGAGAAAAACAGTTTTTCAGTTTTTCAATTTTCTGCAGCACAATTCTGCTGAAACAGTAAACTGCATTGTGTTGCACATACACACATGCTTCTAAAGGCACACAAACACACACACAATTTAACTGAACACACACAAACCAAAAGCAGGTTTATGTGCTGACCAAACAGCAAGCCATAAGTTCAGGTGGTCAGTGGTTTTTCTCATGTTAGCACAATCGTAACCGTATTAATTTTTCATATTTCTGTCAAAACACACACCTACGCACACACTCAAAAACGTGGTGACAGCTAGCATTACGAGAGAGAGAGAAAGAAAGGCTCAGTACATCTGAGCATACACGGTTTACACCTCCAGTAGTTTCCAAATTTCAAGGAGTTTTGCAAATCCTCTCTCTCCCGTTTCTTCTTGTGCTCTCTCTCCCCTCGTGGACTGACTGTGTCTTTCCATGCTGTCACCCCCCTCCCCCCGGTGTCACATTACATTCAGTCTGCAGAAACTTTCCTTTTTCATTTCTCCCACTCCTCTCTTGCTCTGTCTGTCAAACCCCCTCCCCCTCTCCTGTCCCTATTTCCTTCCCTTTAATCTCACTTCTCGTTGTCCCTCTTTCCCTCTGGCTCCATACAAGGGGAAGGAGGTGGTAACCCATCCCCGAGGGGGGATCCACTAACTGTACCCTTTGGCACCAGCTGTCTGTCTGAGGCCCGATGCATGTGTACTCTTGCATGGCTCTGGGTGACTGCTTTTTTCCTTGTGTGTGTGTGTGTGTGTGTGCGTGCATGTGTGTGTGAGAGCGAGTGAGTCAGAGGAGAGGGTGTTTGGTGAATGTGGTCGGTAACTCTATCTTGGACGACATGCAGCTAAAAGCATTAGGTTATAACAACTGCCAGGCCTGGCAGCATTTGACAGGGCTTTGGGCAAGGATAGAAGGACAAATGGGGTGTGGTGCCTTACAGCTGTGTGTGTGCGTGTGTTTGTGTGTGTGTGTGTGTGTGTGTGGGTGCGTATGTTTGTAGCCCGTTCCATCAACGCCAGTCTCTGTGTGAGCACTTAGTGATTATGGTGGCCCAGAGTTGTTAATTTGTGTAATCAGTGTTTAATTGGCATTGAGGAAAACACATTAATCAGACCAGAATAAGTCTCCGGCTTCTTCACGCAGTCATTCATTAGTCTACTTCAATCAGCCAATCACGGGCAGCCTGGGAGCCTGGCATACTGGGTTGCAATCACAGGTTCCACAAAGGCAGAAGGATGGCATCTTACTGGTCACACCATGTTGCCATAATGCCACTTTATGAGCACAATTACTGAAGTGCTAAAGCCTGTGTTTAAATGTTTGTGTGTTATTTCAGCAGTCAACACACTTTTTGCCAATAATTTGATGTGCAAGTGTTTTGTGTGTGTGTGAGAGAGAGGGGGGGTTGTGTCCCTGAGGTGTAAAGGTCTTGAAGCTATAATGCTCTCCAGTGTATAGGAGTGTGTTCACGTGGGTGGGTTTACCCTTTGCTGATGTGCATCACTTTTGTGTAGACATGTGCTGCATCTATAAATGTATCTCACCCTCAGCAGACAGAACACACACACACACATCGAGAAGTCCACTGTAAACAGGCAGGCTATCAAAACTGTAAACCCACAGCAGCAGGAGCAATGACAGATATTAGATTTCTGTAAGCAGAAAAAGCCTCGGCCCAACTTTTCCCCCTCTGGCTTTAATTCTGCTGCTGGCCTACAACCAATATGTTTTAACAACTCTTATCCAAACACACAAACACACATCACACATAATATTATATGGTTAAGATTTAAACATCTAAGTTGAGAGCCTGGAGAATTCAGTGGCTTTTTCCTCAATACTAATTTCTGGAACTTTTTTGTGTCTGTTGCTACCTATAATATTTGTACAAAGAAACTGGCATGGTTATCTAAAGTAGGCATTTATTATTAGTGAGGATTCAGAGTCAATACTGTGATCCAGGTGGCACATGTCTGTAAGGAGAGTGTTGTTTTGATATAATTCGAGGATAAAAACAAAATGAATGCTCTATTATATGTTTGAGATGCAATATATACATGTACTTTTGGAATTGGAATTTGGAATTTATACATACATGTATATAGCCTGATTATTATGATATAGCCAGTTAAGTATCAAATAAATACCAGTTACATCTGCTAGCTCTGATCTAATAAATTAAATGGACTCTGCTTAAATACTGTTCTTCCATGTAAAAGTGTTGCTAGAGTTTTAACTTAACGCATTCCTTAAAAGCACAGCATATCTTTAATTCCACGAAACTGTGACCTCTAAACAATTTTTTTAAATGTGGTATGTTGACGTTGATGTGACCCACTTTTATTGACCAGTACAGGAGAAGCATTTGTGCGATATGTCAACGATGCCATCTTCAAATGGGTTTCTTTCTTGAGAGTGCCATTGCCACTGTTATTATAAACCTTCCCCTTTGCCCACTCAGCTGCAACCCAAAAAACACAAAATAGGCCTGCGGGATCAGTGGGGAGTGTTTTCTAAGAGCTCCTTCCAAAAAACATTGGACATTTCAACTTAGGAAAGTCTCATTGTTGAGCTGAGCACGCTGGAGGTGACATTGTTTTGTTTTTTTGTGAGACACCATTCAGTTTTAGAGAGCTGCAGACTGAGCAATGCGAGAGGAAATAATTTGAGTTATTTTACCTGTTACCTGTCTGTTCTCCACCAAGATGATGAACACATCACAAGAACACACTGGTCGTTCTTGATGCTTATAATTGGACCTGGGATTGGATTGTCTGGTATCTATGAAGCAAGTGTAGCAAAGCTATTGTAAAACTTTCAAAGGAGATGGCACAGAATGGGCTTGAAGCATTCGATAACAAATATGAATGGGGTTGAATGATGGAGCTGACAAAATTGAGTTTTTTATGTGTGTCTCGTCTTCAGAGGCGCTGGGGAAGAGACAGGTAGGATGTACTTTCTGCTTTACAATAAATGCCTCTGAGACTTAGGGAGGACTCTTTTTCCTTATAGTTGTAATGATGGGATTATACTGGCACATCCACGCAGGTGTTACAAACTGTAGCTAACAGTCGAGAGTCACAAGACATGCAACATGACAGGCATATAAGCCTCACTGTGTCTTAGGAGCTTTGGTTGTCGTTTGAACCTGGCTTGTTTGTTTGGGTGGATCAGCACGGCGTGGTTTGCTTACTGCTGATAAGTAATTGAGTTGTAGCTAGGGAGGATGAAGCTGCATCTGGTTAGCTTGTTATCTCTGTGGGATTAATGTTTTCCTTGATATCAGACACACTCTGAACTCCAAAAACTGGTTTTCTGATTACTACTACTAATAATAATCATATGATAATCTTAAATCGTCAAGAGCATTATCATCTGCTGGTGAATAAACAGGTTTTACAAGGATTTCTGTGGAAGTGTGAATTTTATGCTGGAAGATGACAGTAAATCTGACTTTTTCAGGAGCAACACCACTGTGAAGTTCACATCTTGGATCTTATCTTCTTTTGGCTCTTACACGCAGACAGGATTTTGTTTATTAGAAGATAAAATGAAGGCTGAGAAGATTCAACATTGAGAATATTGAGACACACTACATTAAATTACAGTACTTTGTTTTAATTCAGAAATTTCCAACGTTGAGTTTTTTTTCCCTACCACTCTTTATGGCATAGGATCAGATGATTAGTTGGGCTTCAACTATCTCTAATTTAGTGTGCATGTGTATGTGTGTGTGTGTCTTGGCCTGCTTGTTAGCACCATGCAAGAACCAAAGTGCAATTTTTAATTACAGCTCTCAGATAATTTAGAGAGGAGGGGTGAGAGAGAAAGTCGTGGAGGAGGGTTAGTTTAATCTCACAGTTCGTTTCACCCGTTGCTTTTGGTTTTATACTTCCTTTTAAAGACATAAATCACTGATCATCCTAGAGAAAGGCAGAGAGAGAGAGTGTAAGATTAGCAGCAGTAGTTATATAATCATATAATCAGATTATAAGTACATTAGCCATAATTTTCCTCTCTGTGATGAAGAGGTAAAAGCATGAAGGAGTAAACGGGGGCCTTGCAGCCGACCAACCGTAGATATGCATAAACAAATTGGGTCAGGGTAGCACGTATGTGTGTGTGTATGTGTGATTATGCTTAAAGTGAATAAATGTTTATGCTTGTCTCTTAAGTACATCTGCTCTCAGAGAGTTAGCAGTGTTTACCAGCTGTTCACAGTTGGAGCATCCATAGATAAACAAATAACTCATGAATTCATTCATTTAGGCCCATGTACTGTATGTCTGGCTCTCTAACCTTAATACTGCCGTCTGTTGTCATGTGTTCTCTGTGTATGTGTGTGTCTCTGCATAAATTGTGATACATCAAGTGTTTACAAGAAAAGGGAAACTGTGGATAATTTCTGCTCTCCTCTTTTCAAACAAGTCTCGTAGGAAAATGTGAGGAAAAGGAGAAAACAAGCGAGGAAACTCAAATAAAACTTTCTGGTGTTTGTCTGGGTAGAAAAGGAATAATACATGGAGAACTTTTCTTTCCAGGCCAGTAATTCCCTAATAGGAAGGCAATCATTTCTTGGGATTTTTGTACTCCAAATTTGCTATAAAGATGCATGAAATGAACCTGCAAATGAAAGTGTTTTTGTCGCTGTCTTTGACTTTCC
Organism: Macquaria australasica; assembly: GCA_005408345.1. Classification (NCBI taxonomy): domain Eukaryota; kingdom Metazoa; phylum Chordata; class Actinopteri; order Centrarchiformes; family Percichthyidae; genus Macquaria; species Macquaria australasica. The sequence goes on from SEMN01000231.1 coordinate 20,687, forward strand.
TAACATCCTCCCTCTGCCCATTCGGGAAGCCGTACTTCCATAACACATGTTTTATGGAAAGAGAAAGAAGAAAAAAAGTGGGTATCATTTAAAGAAAAAATATTTTTCCTCTATTCATGGAGGAGCGAGAGGCTGATGGAAGAGTCAAGAGAGCTAAATGCAGAGGGGGAATGCTTCTTTGTGTTGCAATCCAGTGTAGGCTGCAGGACTTTATAAATAGACACGGATATGCATCATTGACTCCAGGCTCTATTCTGGCCTTTTCATATAGGTATGGTTGTGGGTAGAATGTTGATTGTTGTAGAAAAGGTCTATTCTGAGGTTTTGCTTGTGAGCGTGTGTCTGTTTGTGTGTATATATTATGGGGAGAGGGGAATATCTATGTGAGTGCGTGTCTTCACACCTTGGCCCCAGACAGAAGTGTTAAAACCTCTCTGGCCGTGTGTGCAGACAGCATTTTCACTCCTCTCCCCTCCATCTATCTCCCTCTGCCACTCACTCCATCCTAGAGGACATGTTCTGAGACATTTACACCCTGGTTCTGTCCGTGTGATATTTTCTCCCCCCTAACCCCACCCTTGATGCCTGTTTTCTCCACCCATTCTTCTGTTCTCTCTTCTCCCAACATGCTTTTAGACACCCCACACACTCCCACCATCACATCCACCACCCCCTACACCCTTCTTCCGCCTCCTCTGCTGTCTATCCCTCCTTCCCTCCTGGGTTCAGGTGTGTCTAATCAATGTCTAAGCTGTTTAATCCCCTCTAGATGCTGCGCTGCCATGTGTGTGTCTGCGAGTGTCTGTGTATGTGTGTCTGCCTGACTGTGGTGCCCTTGTATTTAATACAGACACAGAATGAAAATAAGGGAAGTCTAGGTAAGAAAGGCAGAGGGTAGAACAGCTGTAACCTCAACAAAGAACCGCTGTGGATGAATTTGCCTGCATGGTAATTAATTTGCCAGCAAGTGTCCTGTGAAAACACAAAAATGTTTTCCAGTAGGGGTGCATAGTTATCCCTCTTAGATGATTGGATTCAAACCTATACAAGATTTAACAGTAGGATCCACAATTTAGTCAATTTGATATAGTTTAATTTGATTTAATGTTAATTCATTAATTCTTAGATTTGATATTTTTCTTCCCGATGAATCAAAGTGTATTAGGTTTGAATAATTACATTTTAAAACAGAACCATCACATTTCCTTTTTTCAAGTTTTGTGTCAAGTACTAAATCAGAAAAAAAGTCTTCCAAAACAACAATAGTTACACTGGGTAACTTTTTGGCCAGTCACCACGGAGGATGGACTTTTCACGAAGATTTTCCCAACTGGGTGTTGTTTACCTGGGTTCCTGGATCAGTGTCATGCATCTAAATTTGGTATGTTATATGAGCACATTTCATGGTTAATAAAGCAGGTTATGGCCTTAAATGATGCCTTCAACTGAAAGGAGTTCAGGGCCAGTGTGCTCTGGAAATAGCATTAGCTGCTAACATTAGTGTTACTCACCTCACATTGACTGCTGCTGCCAGTAAATATACCATCAGCGCTCACTCCACCAATGAGTTGTGAGGTTTGCAGGCTGCTAATGCAATGTGAAGATTTCAGGCAGCGTTGGACACAGTTGAGTCTGACGTGTCTTTCAGTGTTTTGCACTGAGGTTTGGCAGGAAGTAGAAGGCTGGAAATAGGTAAATGATGGGAGAATGTAGCTATCTAGTGAGTGAGTGAGTAACTTGGACGGATTGGAAATTTCACATTTATGAGGAAAAAAAGGCTATTGACCATTATATCACTGTCTAATATTTAAAATCGGTATCGGCCTCAAAAATCTAATGAGTCAGGCCGTTTGTTCCTTACGTGAGGCAGAGGATTTCTTGTTATGCGTTGCAGTGGACATGAAGATTGACTTAAAACACAGTCCTGCCCTCAAAACAAACCAACTGCAAAGTACAAAGGTACCATACTTAATTGTAGGGGAGAGCAAATGCCCACAACACAATAATAACTTCACCAAAAATGAACCCACATTCGTTCCAACAAGGAGGAAAGTATCACCACCACCATGAAATGTTCACCATTATAGACTGAGTGGTAGAAAGGCTTTGTGAAGTTTGTGACAGCAGTCTGGCAGTTGGCTAAAGGCTGGTTGGCTATTTAGGGTTTAGGGGACCTGTAGTTCTAATAGATGGGTTTGTAGTCGACTTAGCCAAGTCAATGACAAGGTCATCTAACGCCTCAACCATCACTTTCTCTTCCTTATGCTAATCCAAATGCTTAAATTATACCGATATATTAATCTCTCCCTCACTCCCTATCTGTGTGTGTGTGTGTGTGTGTGTGTGTGTGTGTGTGTGTGCTGTAAAGGCCCAGGGCAGAGTACAAGCTTATATGCGCTTAACTCTGGTCTCAGTTCAACTCTACTGGATTAGCTCCTGTCCTCTCTTCTCGTCCTTTCCCCTCCATCTCCTCCATCCCAACACTTTCTCTTAGCTGAGGACACATCTGTTTCTGTTGCCTTTCATACGTATTTATTCTTATTACTGCTGCAAACAGATTTTTTTCTCTTCCTCTCCACCAGTCTTTTCCCTCTTCCTCCTTCTCCTCCTCCTTCTCCTCCTCCTCCTCTCTCTCTCTCTCTGACATATGGCAGTGTGATATCCACAGCCGCAAGGCTTTAATTTATTTAGCTAACGATCTACACCACCTCCCTGAATAGAGAATGAAGGTCTAGTCTCTCCCTCTTTCCTTCTCTCACTCTCTCCGTCTGTCCCCCTCTCTCCTCATGCTGTCTAGTGCCGTCTCCCTCCCTGCCTCACCTGTTGTTCCATGCATGTAAATGAGCACACGCACACACACACACACACACGCAAACACACACATGCACACACACACACACACACACACACACACACACACACACACACACACACACACACACACACACACACACACATATAGAGGCACACACTCTTGTTTAATCTAATTAAGCAGAAACATGTTTTCTCAAGCAGGTTGTAAATACTGAGACTGTATTAGTGGAATGAAATTAGGAGCTCCTCTGTGAGTGTGTGTGTGTGTGTGTGTGTGTGTGTGTCTGTATATATTGATGTTTAGGAAAAATGTATGCATGCATGTGTATGTCTTTTTTGGTAAGTTGCGTGTGTCAGATGTTAATTGCTACAGGGTTTTGTGCTGGTTGCATGACTAAACTAATGAATCTAACATGATATTAGTGCACCCTGTCTACAAGAGTGTTTATAAAACGTGTGTGTCTGTGTTATTTATGTGTGTATCTATGTGTGTTAATGAGTGCATATGCTGTGCAGTGTTGCAGTATTTCAGGCTAATATAGGAGGATCAGACCAGATTTGGGGTTTTGTCTCCCTGCTTGACTACTTTCATTGCAATCTGGCTTTCCTTCTCACTCTCACATTTACACCTTCACACACACACACACACACACACACACACACACACACACACACACACACACACACACACACACACTCACACACCTTCTCCTTTTGCCAGCTCTCAGTTTAATCCCTTAAATGAACATTTTGGTGCACAGCGGAGATACACACCTTGCCTTCATTAGATCCAGCCTGTCGGAGTGGTTTTGGGATGGTTAAGAATGAAAGAAGAGGTCAGGAAAGTTTAGGACCTGTCATGAGAAGTTGGCTGCCTCTCCTGGTAGGTTTAGCAACAGAGCCACCCTTGGACCATCTGGTATGTGTGTGTAGGGACGGTGCTTGGTTGTTAGTGTCAGGTTGGATCACATCAAATTATTATGGACTGCAAGTTCAATTAGTTGCTATATTCATCAAATTACTGATTATGCTCTTCTGGGAGCTCTTTAAGCGTTATTGGAGTCTGTATTTGTATGAAAGTGTGAAGTGTATTGGTAAGAAGTAAGGAACTCTCTCTTCTTTGGTGTGTGTGTGTGTCTAAGTAGGCCAGTGTAGCAGTTTAGTTTGAGTCCAGCTCCTAAGAGGCAGCTTAATAAATTGCTTTTTCTCTGCATCAAATCAGTGGAGAGATATGTGATTGGGAACTATTTCTTGACTGTGTGTGAGATGGAGTGTGTGTGGTGCACACACATGTACATGTCTGCGTGTGTGTTGTTTGTGTCAGGTGCCGAATTGAATTGTATTCAGCCTGTTTTTATTCCCTAGACCTAGAAGAACAAAATCAGCTTCAGAAGGAAGTCAGGTGTATATAAAGCTTTTCTGTAAAAGGCAAGTGCCAAGGTTGAGCTTCTCTCTCTCTCTCTCTCTCTCTCTCTCTCTCTCTCTCTCTCTCTCTCTCTCTCTCTCTCTCATTTTCTTCATGAGTCCCTGTATAGCGCCAGGAAGCGTAATAGTAGTAGTACGTCTCCTTGCATCATTTGTTTTAGGTTTACATAATTTTCAGTCATTGAAAGGACACCTTTTATCCAGGTCTTTGTTGTGTAAATGAATGAAAGAGTGTCTGTGTGTCTGTTTAGATGCGTGCGGGTGTTTTTTTTTGTCAGTGAGGGCCCAGCTAAAGTCAGACAGAGAGCGAGTAATTAGCTAAGTGTTGTATTTACTCCCAGTTCAACCTGCAATCATTTAAATTTGTTTATTCAAACAGGGCAGCATTTGTTTGTTCTTTACCAAGGAGTCCTGCACATCTCTGCTGCACCAGAGGAGTGTGTGTGTTTAGTTAGTGGTGGATATGTTTGTTTACATCTCTAGCTGCAAATGCTAAGCATATTTTTAGTGTGCATGTCTTTTTGTGTGTGTTATATCTGCACATGTGTATTTGTGTGCAAGTGTGTGTGCATTTATCTGGATATCTGAGTTGTAGAGTTCATTAGCTATAACACTATACTTTATGGTGTGCTCTCCAGTTGGGGACGGTTTTATTGGAGGACTAATTGGCAGTATAGATGGTGTGTGTGTGTGTGTGTGTGTGTGTGTGTGTGTGTGTGTGTGTATGTGTGTATTTTAAAGTCACGGAATTTCAGTGTATTACCCCATGGAGCTGATTGACTCTCACATTCCCATAACCATTGTTGTCAGTGAATATTGTTACCGCTTTTATGCTGTTTGTTAGTGTATGTGTGTGTGTGTATGTAAGTGCCTCTGGGGGTGTGTTTGTAAGCATGTGGATTTGTGTGTCTGTGAGGATGTGCTTGTAGCAGCCAGAATGTGGGGCAGGCAGTAGCGGATGCAGATCAATGCATCTATTAGCAGTTACATTGATCTAGAGCTCTGTTAAGCCTACTAAACGCTGATCAAAAAGTCCTCTGATACATTATGAGCCCATAACCCCCCCCATCCCCAATCATTTTACAGTCTCCGTCATTCTTCTTACTATTGCTCTGAATGGGGCTGAAATGTGAACCTCGAACCCTCCTACATAGCTTGTATGATATTACTGCAGGCAGGTGAAATAGTATATCAGCACAATAGGTTTTCCAATGATCCTGTGATACAGGGCATTCTTTTCAATTTATTTCAGACAGGGCTTGTTGCAGCGTTGACTCAAAAGTCGCCAAAGTTAGTTTGAGTTACAGCAGCTACTGATGTGTACAGTTTTTGGTGTTCTCCCTGGCAAAGGAATGGGATTACAATGCCACATGCACGCGCACGCACACACACACACACACACACACACACACACACACACACACACACACACACACACACACACACACACACACACACAGAGAGAGAGCCTAACCTCTGGCCAGGGTCCCATCCAAGGTATTAGGGGGTCTTAAGAGGCAGAATTCACTAATGACTTCCTTTATCTCCTACACACAGCTTTAGACCTGATCACTGAGGCTCTATACCCACACACAAACACAGGCTCACACACACACATAAACACACACACATACATACACAACCCAAAAATACCATGGGTGGATAAAAACAGAAAAGCTATAGCACTGTTGGCTAGTTAGACTGGATTTTTTTCTGATCAGCTTTCTTCTTTGTACTTTTTTTGTGTATATATTTGTTTGTACATGTGCACTCATGCACAAACTCGCATGCGGTATGAGCATACTATGTGATTCCACTAAAGCAATAGCAGCACAATTTAGCAGCACATCTGAGTCCCCAAATGGCCTCTCTAATACTCTTTTCACACTAAACACGAGAAGTAGAATGTCTCCTCTCCTCTTGTTTTACCTTTTCAAACTAATGTGCCCCTGTTGTGGAGGTATAGAGAGAGGTGAGTAAAATGGAAAGAAACGTGGCAACACAGAAAGAGCAGCAGTCGTGTGGTAGCAGCCACCGCAGCTTTTATTTAAGAAGCTAAGGCAAGGATTTGGGGTAAATAAGTCAGGTTGGAAGATCAGACTAAAAGATGAGTTGAGATGGGGAGAGAGAAGTAGTTAGAGATTTGAGCGGATGAAGGAATGAGGGCAGCTAAGCCTGGCTGCTCATCTAGCTAGCTCAAAAAAACACACACACACACACACACTCTCGAACACATGCACTCTGGACATAATTCCAGGAAATACTTTTAATATTCTATCCCTTGGACATGCTAAATGATGTGTAACCACCAGACTTCATGTGTTGTGGGTTAACCTCACACCTCTATTTCTTGAGGGAGAATTTGTAGGAAAACTGTGGGGGCTTAAATCAGATAGACCTCCTGGCTTCATATCAGATGTAAACATTCCTGTGTGTCTGAGTTCAATCATCAATATCTCTTCATCACAGAACAGACAAGTTGAAGTGTGTGTGAGTGTGTTTGTGGGAATGAGTATCTCCTGCGCTGTGGACAGCACTGTCTAGACAGTATGTGGACACCTGCTCTCAAGTCTTTACACTTTTTACCACACCACAAACACCATCCTGTTGCTGATGTTTTCTGTCTCTAGTCTCCTTTTCAGCTCAGCTTACTATTTTTCCATCACTCCACTCTGGTAGTGTGAGCAGGTTTTTGTTTGCAGTTTTTGTGCAGGCAGAAAATTGCTTAATGTGGACAATCTGTATCCTCCCTTCTATCTCTGATTCCTCTCTTCCCGCTGATCTCTCTGTGTGTTGGAATTTGTTTTTTGACTCATGTGGCCCATGAGCCAAAAACAAATTGTGCAGACTAATGTACGACTGATGAAAAGAGAATATCAGTCTGCCATTTCTAGTCTGGTGCGTTTGGTGGGGGGGCGATGTCAGAGTCATGTCTGCGTACAAAACATGGTCTAATCCTGAAAATGTTTAATATCAGTACACATTCTTCTGTGGTGTATAACTCATCTCTGAAAGGATTGCCATGTGGTCACTTATTTCGTACAGCCGTATTAGGGATTTAAATGAAAATTATGTTGTGTACCACAGATGAAGAGGTTAGACAATTGCCTATAAGAACTACTGACAGTTGGTACCCACCAAATTATGGTGATTGTGATATGCTTAGAAAGTATATTGAGTTCATGATGCCATTTTAAGAAATTAAAGCAAAATTTGATGTCCCTAACAATCACTTTTTTTTTTTTATAGTTGCAAGTGAATAGCTAACTATACACCTTCTGTCTACTCTGGAGGGAGCAATTTCTAATTATTTGTATACTAAAAGGCAAATTTCTGTTTTGTACAGCATGCTGGTTTCTGGCTTTCAATCAGGTTGAAAGGGGTGGTGTAAACATTTGATAATCCGTTCAATAGGAAAATATTAGCGCCTAACCATGTAAACGCTTAATCCGATTGTTTCTCTCTGGTTGGAACAAAAATATACTTTCTGCGCATGTTTTCCCCATGTGGGGTAATATTAGGTTTTCCGGGAGTGACAGAAACATGGCGGCAGCAAAACAAAATGGGTCTGTGGCAACTTTTTTGTTGCAGACCTTAAAAGATCTAAGGATTGTTGAACACCTCGATGGTTGAACGGCTCAAAACAACGAGTTGTTGAACCATGTGTTTGAAAAGATGAACGTAGCCGGAAAAAAAATACCTTCTTCACAGTGCGCAGAACCACTTTGCGCATGTGAAAAAAGTTTTCTGATTAAATGCTTTGGGTATGTAAACTCACATCTTATCGGATTCCTTTATTTAGCGTTCTTGTCAAGTTGGAATCTCTAATCAGAATGATTTCAGTCAGGTTGAAGAAATATTGTCCATTAAGGACATAGTGCACTCATTTTTATTCTGTTTGAATGTTGAATTTTGGGTGATTATCAAAAGGTAGTTAGCTTTGTATTCAGTAGTGTAGAGTACGTGCAAAATGAACTACAATTGAAAATATGAGTGCTGGAGACACAGTGGATCGGTAGCAGTCCAGCAGGGTCAGGGAGGCAAGCCTAATTAGATATTGGCTGAATGTAGCGTGGACAGTTTCCATTTTAGTCTGCCTCGACATCCTTCATAGTCATTATAAACTCACCAAGAGAGACCAGCTGTTATGGCTGACAGTTCTACAATGGACTCGCACTGTGTGTGTCGAGGTTCAGAGATAGCTTCTAAATGTTGGAGAGTTTGAAAGAACTCGGCTAGTTACGCGCACACCCCGACTCCCCTGTGATGTGAAATTGAAAACTGTGATTCATGCAAAGGCTTTCAGACTCTCTCTGTCTCCCGTTTTTCTGTCTCTCTGTCTGTCCGTCCCTCTCTCCGGCTTGCCCTGGCACACGGCTTGCTGAGAGGATGGAAAAGAATACACACTCACACACACATACACACACACACACACACACACACACACACACACACACACACACACACACACTCATACACTTAACATACTCACACAAAAAACTGTGAACTTTTTTCAATCTCTCTCCCGCAACTCTTTAGTAGACTAGGTCCAGGACTTGTAGCCCCAGGGTGCTTTTTATAGCTTTAAACCTGGACTGGTGTGTGTGTCTGTGTGTTTGATTGAGTCTGCGTCTCTGTGTTTCTGTTTCTGTGTGTGTGTGTGTGTGTGTGTGTGTGTGTGTGTACGCACTCCAGGGGGACTGCTATCTGATCCATTGAGATGAATGGCCTGTCTGTATCTCCCCTATACAGCTGACACTATCAAATAGCCGCTGCCTTTCTCTCTCTTTTACTCTCTCTCTCCCTCGTATAACCCTGTTGCCCATTGGTCTGCTCTTACTCTATTGCGCCCTCATTTGTTGTTTACAAGTAGAGCGAAGGATGACTGGCATTTTATCTTGCAGACGAGAGGCGCAACAAAGATAGAGGAGACAGGAAAAATAGAACCGGAGAAAGAGAGAGAGAGATTCAAAGACGAAGAGGTGGAGGAAGCCTCTCCGTCTGCCAGCATCTGTTGCTGCAGGGCAGAGGCAGAGAGTTGTGTGTGTGTATGTGTGTGACAGGGAAAGCGTGATGGTCAGGATTAATTCAGACAGACCATTTGATGCCTGAGTGATTCTAGTCTCCCTGTTTCTCCTACTAATGCTTCAGTCTTTTTGATCCTCCTCCTTTTCCTCCTTTCTCTCCACCTGTCTCTACCTTTTATCTGTCCATCTATCAGCCACCCTGACTGTTGCATCATTATTATCAGCTTGATGACTTAGTCAGTTGTTGGAGCTGTTGTATGGGAGTTAAATCATTGGCAGCTGTTGTGCTTGTCGGGGTGGGCAGTATCACTGGTGCTGTTTGGCGCACAAGCCTGCACTGGTGTAATTATTTACCAGCATTTACATATTTCCTGAAAATCCCACTTTATTCAGAGAGCTTCACCCCAGACATGAAACACTATTTATGTCTACAGTGAAAACAAAACTAATTAATTTTAACATCCTCTGACTCATGGAGTCATGGGAGATGTTGTGAATTCAGATCACGGAGAATCTGATTGCCCAAAGGAACACAAATGCACCAGTGTGTCTGCACTTCATGTTCAGTGTTAAACCCGCTTATCTCCGTTGTTAAGTGTTTTTTCAACACATAAGGAACATTTTAATTTTAATAAGGCTGCTGTTTTATTTTTATATTCGTCCTGTTGCCTGTGCCCCAGCAGCTGGATGTAGGTCGGCTCAGTTCAGTCGTTTGTTTCTGTTTCCTCACAGTGATGCAACATTCACTGTCTCCAATCTTCTATATTACTTAGTCCTTTGTGCTGAGTTAGAGGCTATGCCTCATTAGGAAACATTAGCAGCTCAACTGGGCAGCAATAACAGCTCCATAAATCACACTGTTCCAGCACATAGCTCTTACTAGTGTTATGGACCGTTATAAATTATTTTCCACAGGTAACACTGCAGGTCAGTTTACTGGTCAGTCCAGTGCTGTTAACAACAGATGGGTGATCGTGGCATTGTTTGTGATAGATTCACTCCTTGATGTTTACTACCTCTAGCTGTTTTACCATCTCCATTGCCTCTGAATGTAACTCACATATCATGGCCTTACAATTACCCACAATACCTTGTACCGTACTGTTCGCGCTCTTCCATAAGTGCGTTCACACTGACAATTATGGCACAATGCAGTGCACTATGAGTACCTGGATGGTGTATGGTCAAAAAGTTGAGTTTGGAACACTGGACTATTCTCACCCTCAATGGTCGCCATCTTGGCTACGTAGCGGAAGGGGAGGGACCACCAGCCTATGAAAATGGCGGCAGCGGTTGCGATTGTTATGGTGAACACCACACTAAAAGCAAAAGTGTTCTTTTTTTTCATTTTTAATAAAATTGAATTGAAGTCAAGTGAGCAAACAAGCCGGTTGCAGTTCGCCATTAAAAAGAAGAAGAAGAAGCGGTCAAATGTTGCAATCGTCATTTCCGGTAAGTGCACAACTGCCATGTTGAAATTCACGCACTACGCTAGTAAATACATAATGTACACATTGTACTACATGGAAGTGTACTAATGGAAGCATCCAAATTGAGACACAGGGTATGTCTAGTCTAATTGTCTTTTCATATAAATGTTGTCCTTTATGTGACTGTGTTATTTATGTTTATGAGTGTGTGTGTGTGTTTGTGTGCTGCTGTGCTGTACTGTACTGTGTTGGTGATAATCTGTGGTGTTATTGAGGGTGTTATACTGGGACTTGTATTCTGTCTCTCCTCTTTTGACTGTCAGACACACTAATCCTCTGCACTCTTCTCCTACTCTGTCCTCTCTTTCTTTCTGATGCTTTTCTGCAGAATAACCAGACTCATGGGACGCCGGCCATACGATTCCACCTTTGTTTCTTAAATAGCCACTATTCTACTTGCCTCTTATTTTTCACTGTGAAATCAATGTCTTTTCTCTTCTGCCGCTACACTCATTTCTCGTTCCCCTTCTGAAGTGATTGAAAAAACAATAGCTGTTTTGTCTTTTTGTTGTCTGGTTGCACATTTATTAGCCTAGCTGTGTGTTTGTTTTGTTGTGAAACCGGGTGTGTCTGTATGACAGGCTCCGTATTTGATGTTTACCTGTAGTGTACTAATTAATCATTCATAATGCAGCTTGAGTTTTTAATTAAGCCCACACTCAGAAGCTGTTGTCACAGTCGAGCCTTTCTGACGGTTTAAAAAGAGGCATAAAAGCTCCTCTTTCTGTCTCTGCCACCTTCCCTTCTCTGTGGTTCGATCTGTTCTGCAGTTGACAGGTAATTTATGAGCGAGAGAAAGGAGGGGGCTACTCTGACACAGACCTGGAGTCAGCAGACACACACACACACACACACACAAACACAAGGGGTAAATCATCACCTTGTCTGTGTAACTGATGGTTGAGTTCAGAGGTCAATGACCAATACCTGACCTTTTTTGATACCACAGATGACGTGTGGTGGTGTGTATTTGCGCATGTGTGTGTGTGTGTGTGTGTGTGTTCTGCATGTAAGTGTGTTTTTTTGTGTATCTGCTGCCATCTTTGCTGGGAAAGGGTAATCAGTTTCCTTGTAGAGGTGATTTAATCTGTGGGTCACGTGCACAGGATGGATTCATCACAGGACAGATAGATCACTGTCACACCCACACACACATAGACACACACACACACACACACATAGAGCAGGTAATTTATATGAGGTTAAATGGTTGGTCAAATGGCAGATCTGTGGCGTTGACCTCGAGGTTCTTCTTCCTCCTACCTTCTTCGCATCTCTGATAGTCCTCTGTCATTTCACATCAGTCCGGTCTGAACAACAAATTCACACACTTCCACTGTTTCCTTGCTGCGGCGCAGTTTTTAAGCTGCAGCTTTATCTCCGCCTGTCTGTGTTCCTAGATGTGGGAGGACTCCCCTCTCTTCAGGGAGTGGGATGTGATTGTGGAACTATGAAGAAGCAGAAAACAAAGAGATAACGGGGTCATGGGTAGTCTCGTTTGTCGTCTTTTCTTTTGTGAAAGGTTGTTAAGCGTGTGTGTGTGTGTGTGTGCGTGTATTCTCTCACTACTGATGTAGTTCAGAGCACAAGCACTGTGTATGTATCTTTTTGTAGCCTATGTATTGTGTTTTAAGTGTATGCTAATGTTTTTATCTCACTGCATCCAATCCTATTTTTCAGAGCTGAAACCTTGAGAAATGTATTTTTGGCTTTTGTTGTGTGATAGCGTGTGTGTGTGTGTGTGTGTGTGTGTGTGTGTGTGTGTGCACGTTAAAGGGTTCCAACTAAGAGATCTAGGCCTTAAGTCAAAATGATAGTGGAGTACAATAACAGTCTTTGTCTCACCAAATTATATGGAAAAACCCTCAATCTGCATTTGTTTACTGCTTTCTCTGACTCACTCTTGCACTTTCTCACCACACACAAGTACACACACAACCTGACCCAAAAAAGCAAAGGATATAAGAAGTTACGGATTGGGAGGAAGTGAAAAGGAAAAATCTTTTTTTGTTAACAGAGTGAATGTATGGCTGTTTGTGACTGTTTTGTTCTTTATTTTTCTAATTAAAGAAACAATAAGGGGATTTGCTTGCTGTGGTGCTGTATGTATTTGCTTGTTTTTGTGTGTTTGTTTGTATTCCCATGCACATCAGTGAGTGTATAGTATTTATGTCTTTTGTTTAATAGCGACATGACAGCATAATCACCTTTACATGTGCATATGTTAATGTATACATGTTTTTTAAATATTTTCCCATCCTGTGTGTTCCAGCCTTGTGTAAGTACACAATCATGTATATGTATGTGTGCTGCAGGCAGGTTCTTGACATTTGCCACATCAGGCAAGCTTCAACCTTCTTTCATGTCAATTAAAGCAATTAAGAGATTAAGTATGTGAATGGAGATTAGCATGAATTACCATATCTGAGGGAGGGACCGGATTACTTCCTCTTTTCCTTCACTTGCTCTCAGTCCTTCCTCTGGCTATATCTTATCTCAAATTCTCTCATTCGTTAGAGGGAAATCCCAAATCTTAAAACAGAATTTCTTACGATTTTACACTGCATTGTAATGTCTTTTACAGATCAAACATACACTCAGGGGGGTCTATACAGTATATCTATTAGATGTTTTGCGGTATTTATCAATTTAATTTAATATGGAAGACAAGTTGGAGACCATTTGTACATTTAATTGGAATTTAAAACAAAGTGCATTTTCTTCCCTGAACAAATGGTTTTGTTTTGTCAGAGTGACAAATAAAATGTGAACAGCGGCAGTGGTTAATAAAACAGCTGGATGTCATCCAGTTTGCTGCGAGTCTTCCAAGCCCATCCCACCGTGCAGTGCACCCACAGTGTCTCCACATCACACGCCCTTGTCAACTGCGAGTGGCGTACAGTCAACAAGCTTGTGGTGTAACGTTCCCTGGCCTGCCTCACACCCGCTCAAGAGGAGGAGGATACTTTCGCCGCTCATACAGAGTGGCTGAACGTTGCTAATGATGATGATGTCATGTTATTACAATATTTCAGCATGTAAGCTTATGCCAGCGAGTCAGCGATTAGCTCTGATCTGAAAAACAGATCAGGGAGCGCCACAGAAGAATAGACTCAGGAGATAACAGGGTAAAATAATGATGAGTCTAACATAAGCTGGTTAAGTTTGCATACAACATTGTATTTTTATACAATACCTAGCTCTGTTTTGGCCTTTCAGCCACATCGCCACCTCTTTAATTTCACAGCTGTCTGCGGTTAAGGCTGGCGTACAGTCATGCAGCCTCATTTATTTGTTTTCACACCGAGTCCAAAATCATTGTGCATTTTTTTTAAATTCATCACTTGATAGTGATGTGATCGACAGTGATAGTCTGAGTCTGCACTATTTTAAAGCTTCCCTGTGAAAAGTCTCATTATGAAACAAAAAGCAGCCCTGAAGCAGTGATAATTCTCCCACTTTGGGAGGAAAAAAAAGAATGTGTCAAGAACAGGGAGAATTTCACAAGCTGTTACTGGAGCTGAGGAATGGCTTCAAGATCTACTTCATGATGTCAGCAGCCCAGTCTGGTAAAATGCTGAAAGCACACAACAAAACAAATCGGCCCAATTACTACGATCGTGTGGATCCCCAACAGCAACTGGCAGTATGGTAGACACACAAGTATGCGCACACACACTCAAACATGTCTACATTGTATGTTGCCTCAGGGAAACATCATCTAAAGAAAAGGCTCACATCTCTGCTACTGCTAAATGTGTTATTAAATAAGTTCACCTCTTTTGACATTTTTGACAAATGCATAAAAACGCAGAAACACTGTTGTGAAATGACAGGTGTGTAAATTTAATAGACTACATGGGAGGTTGATTCATGTTTTTATGTCCAAAATTTGTCAGCAGGTGTCCTATAAGGTGAAGTTAAACCGTCTTTATAAACCTCTGCAATTTATTATCGCAATATGCTTCAGTGGCTGTTAATGCACTGTAATTGGGCAGGTCTCCCAAGCACAGCCTATGTATGGAAAACACTACATTGATATCTGTGAATACAATTACTTCTGTACTGAAGCTACAAATATTGAAAACATCACTGTCATTAAGAGGCACAGACCTTTTTTTCCTTTCTCCCCTAAATGAAACAAATCATTGAGGGACTTTGTGACTTTGCTGAATGTTTGTTTGCGCTTCTCAAGAGTTCTTAACCAGAAAACGTGCCCACATCTGTGGAGGATCACCCTGAGTGCTTTCCCATCATCCAAAATGCCTGGCCTTTTATTTACTCTCAACGAAGCATCTCTAGGTTATGCCTTTTGATGATATCACAGACAGCAGTGTGAAGCTCTCTTGTGTTTCTAAGAAAAGAAAGATGCGTTCATTTTCACAAATTTACTTGAACTGACTGAACGAATTCCTTTCATCCTCTGACTGCTTCTTTTTAGGTCTGTTTCTTTACCCTGTACATCTATTCATCTATTCTCCTACTTGTTTTTCAGTTCTGCTGAACTGAGAGCTGAAGTGCTTCTGTCAAACCAAAATAGAAGCTTGAGAAAGGTGGTTCACACCTGTCACAAAAAGAGTTTTTATAGAAACTCATAAAATGTAGATTAAAAGTGAAAGAGAGGCAGTCAGGGGAGAATGGTCATTTTAGCACATTGTGATCGTTGGAGTGTCTTTAACCTTAATGATTCAACGACTGTTCCTTTGGATGGGAAGAGACTGTAACAGGACAGAGTGGTCATTTTAGCACTTCCTGCCACAGTATCTGCTCCATCTCTTAGTAATGACCTCTAACCTCAATGATTCATAGTGTAGGCAGGGACAACACAAGGCCACACAACCACAAAGGCACACGCACAAGTTCACCTGCATACAAACTCACTCTATCGGGCTCTCATCGCTCCAAAGTGCTTTTACCTGCAAGACTCAATGCACCAACAAGCCTCTCCCTACTCTTTCACTGGAACTTCTGTCCTTCAGACCCGCCATCTCGCACTTTACTTTCTCTAACCTATTATTACATCATGAAGTAGCCTCTGACAAATAGACACTCTTTAACTTCAGTGTGTTCAGACTCCTAAAGGTGCTTTTTAGAGCTGTGTGTGTGTGAGAGAGGTGCTCTAACTGGCAGTTAGTGCAGATCTAAGTCTACAGGCTTCATCTTCTAATCGCCTGCCAAATTGATTGTGTTGCCTCTCTCATCCATCACACCCCGGACTCCTTTGACCACCTTTATATTAGCATGCATATGCATATGAGACCTTTCAATGATGTGCATGGTTCCCCTTCCGTCCGTCTCTGTCTTTAACTACCTGGACACGTGCACACTTCATACATACATACACAGCTCCCACAATACGTCTACAGAAAAATACACATACACACACACTTACATTCAATAATGCACATGCACGAATGAATTCATTATGCCTGTGCACACATTTCATTTTGACGCAGTCCTACAATGCAGCATGAGTGATAGTGTGTGTGTGTGTGATCATAAATCTGTAGTGCTGGGTGAAATGTATGCGTGTTGCTGAAGGCTGCACCAGCGAGGACACTGGATCTTTCCCTGAGTAGGGTAAACATTGCTGGAGGCCTAACACTGTCCTCCAGTTCCTCCAGTGCCGAACCCCCCCAACACTTTTCCTGCTTCCTCTCAAGGGGAGATGAATCTTCTGGTATTTGAAGTCGCTTTGATAATCCCTTTCGGGGGGAGATCATCAAATCGCACACGCACAAATAGACACTGACAGATAGACGGGCAAACACGCACGCATGCCACATGTCTGTGTGTGTGTGTGTGTGAGTGATGCTGACGTGTGGTCATGGTAGTGATCAGTGTAACGCTGATCCAGATTGTGTCTGTTTCAATGCTGAGTAACATCTCTAGCGTGCTTCACCATCACATCACATTATATCAAATCTCATTACGTCTCTTCTGATAGAGGGCTGTCGTCAGTGCCACCTCTGACAGACTCACCCTTTGTGGTCGACTCATTTCTCCCTATCATCCATCCCTATCATTTTCTTTGTCCCCGCCACCCTTCCTTATCACTGCCTACATCCTCTACATCTGTCCTCCATTATATTCCACTATCTACTTCTTTTTTTCCTCCCTCACACTCATTTGATAGCTTTACACACACATATATTCTCATATGCACACGCAGAGGAGCAGACAATAGGGTGATAGACGGCCTATTGAGTCGTAGAAATAGCTCCCTGCTGGTTTGAATGTGTTTAAGTTCTTAATAGCTGCAAGTCAGCATAATCCACAGAGATAAGCACTATATTATAGCAATGCACAGACACACACGCACTAATATCCAAACACACCCCTGTATACTCCATGCACATACACACTCATACACAGGGGTGTTTGTTCTGTGTGTGGTTTCTCCAGGAGTAGTATAGCATGAGCAGTGTGCTGGGTATTTACATTTGCTTCAGTGACAGCAAAGCACTTTCTCCACCTCCCTCCCTTATTTCATACTTTCATGCCCCCATCCACCTCTCCCTCCCCCCACCCGCCACAACCTCCACCCATCACGATCTGTCTCATATATTTTTTTTTACGTCTCTCCTGAGTTTCAATAGCAGCATTTTTTGCACACTGCCAGGCCTCTTTCTGTGACCGTTTTGTAGTTTGGGGGGGTGGGGGGTGGGGGGCGGCTGAAATGAATGTCAAATGCTTTTTCAGGTCGTCTGTGCTCCCATCCAGAGCAATGCCTAGACTGGTCCTTTTCTTAGCCACTGTGTGTGTGTGTGTGTGTGTGTCAGTGTGTTTGCTCACTTGTGTTTTGTCACTCTATATTGTAGCACTGACTCTACAACACACATTTGTATATATTATTTTCTCTTGTTTTTCTAGTGTTTTATATGGTTTTAATGAATGGTTTCCCCTTTAGTTCCTTGTTTTAGGAACAGTGTGAGTTTTTGAACATTTAACGCTGTTTTATAGCACTTACTACTAACACACCTTTTATGAATTTAAAGCTTTATTAATATATTTATTTTTATGATCAACCTTTTAACTTATAGTGGGAAAATGTCCTGTCTGTAACATTTTAGTTCCATTTTATTCCATTTATTTTTTAAAATCTTTTTATTTAGATTGACCGAGGGGAGGGCTTTCTTCTGTCTGATGACCTTGGTCTCTGGAGCCTGGTGGGCTCCCCCCTTTTGGGCTCCATGACTGGCAATTTCCTGACCTGTCCTCCATGTTGCTTTTTGCCCTACCTTTTTTAGCCTATCCAGATCAACTATCCTAACCCTAACCACACCCCTACCTCCATACCTAACCTTAACCACACCCCTACCCCGTGCCTGAACCTAACTTTGCCCCAGTATCTTGCCTGCCTCCAACCCCTCTATCTCCCCTCCCATGGGACCTGTAACTCCCAAGCTAATGAACAAAACTTGTGAAAAAGCTAACCCATTGTCACAGCCTGGAGGGGAGACCACATGAAATACACTGAAGATGAGAGGCTTGGATTATTGTTTTATTCCCTAAAGCCTCACCGGCACCTTTTAAAGATTTTATTTTCATTTTCTTTTAATAAGATGTTTAATCATTAGAGGAATTTTATACTCTTTTGTTTTTTACACCACAGACTTCATCCTTGGGATGTAGTCCATCTCTCTTCTAACCTAACACACACACACATACCCACAAACAGGCTGGTAACATTCCTTTAGGGGAAAGCTGCTCTGTGCTCGACGACCTCATGCTTTCCTTGGGCTCCAGGAAAATTGTGGTTTTGGGAATTTGATGTGCTGGATGCGCGACTCTCTGAATGTGTACCCATGTGTGTGTGTGTGTGTGTATGTGTATGTGTGTGTTGCACGGCTTGGGAAAATGTGGCATGAAAAAGACGTCATGATGCTGACACTGTCTAATGACGCTGTCACTCCTTATATCTCTCTGAGCTATCACAGACAGAAGCAGGCTGCGAGACAAAGAAAGGAAAATAAAGAAAAGGGAGAAAGTGTTTCCAGACAAGATGGTGTGCAGCTGCAGGAGAGTTGTATTTTTCCATGCTGTGCAAAAAGTTGAAAATATGTGTTTACTTCTGTGATGGGTACAGAGAGTTTTTCACTTTATGCCTCATTAGAGAGAGAGAGAGAGTGAGGAGGAAAAATGGGGGAAAAAAACTGAGGGATGTAGTGAGTGTGAAGAGATGTGTGTTTGTGTATGTTTATGTCCAGCGCCAGCTATAGTTTACTAAGCTGATAAACAGCCTTTTAAAGACAACTTCCTTCATGATATTTCTGCTTCTGTTGCTGGGGAGGAGGGTCTGTGATTTGTGTTTGTGTATGTGCAGAAAGAGGTTGTGATGTGTGATTGATGGGGAACATGATTTCTCATGAACTCTATGCCATTTGGGGAGCATATTTGTGAAAGGTGTGTGTTTGGGTGTGTTGTGGGGGGCAAGGAAGATATAAAAAAAGGCGTGTGTTTTTTGCCTTTGTTTATGCTGGATGATATTCCTGCTGTCTGTGTTGTGCATTATAATCTGTTCTAGCCATCCATGTGGAAAATACCTTGCATTGTTCTTGTCCAAGTGCTACTGGCTACTCACTTTGTGCTTTCACTCGGCCCCTCAGCAGCTTTGTACTGTTTTCATTTTGACAGGATTATCTGTATGAGGGGTGCCCCCGCTCACACAGTGTGCAGTACAGTTTTACACAGCGGGTGTATGTTGCTTTTTCCTGCAATTTCCTACAGGTTGTTGGAGGATGACAGTATGTGCTGATGTCAGTTTTTCATAGTGTGATTATCTTGGCCAAATAGATCTTGATGTACAATATTAATGTGATAATTGCTGAACTGATTTAGGCCTTGTTCAGACTGCCAGCCCAAATCCGTTTTTTGTTGTTTGTATCCAGATTGATTTTAGACAAACACAAAAAAACACATCAAATGTGATTTTTGCAAATCGAATCCAAGCCACATTTGGAGGTGGTTTGAAATGCTCTTCCAATCGGATTTCTACAGATGCGTCTCAGTCCGGACGCTCTGGCCACTCAAATTGGATTTCAAAGCGTCTTTTGCATCACTCACAAAGGGACACAGCGACAACATCAAATCCAGAGTGACGGAAGTGCATCAGAGCGCCTGTATACCAGCCTCCTTTTGGTTTGCACTGAGTTCTGCACTGTGACTTGACAGTGCAGTTGTTTTCAAGGTGAGATGATGATCTCCATTTCTCATGCTTCCGCATTGGAAAGACGCTTCACCAGTGTGCGTAGTTACTGATGCCTACGTCGTTACCACAGCAACCCATGCAGATAGGTTGGTGATGTCTGGACACACAAATCCGATCTGATCACGTGCAAATAACAGTGCGGACAGTCTGTCTCAAAGATCTGATTTGAGAAACAAGTCTGATTTGCCTGCAGTCTGTGTTTCAGTGTAGGTTTTAAAAACCTGTGCAATCTCTTTTTCTGTTGCTGGTGACAAAAAAAAGCTTTCTGCGCTTCCTGCTGGGATAAATGTGCATTTTCTGTCTTCTTGCTGTGTCCAGTCAATAAGTGTATAGCATTGGAGGGACACCTCTTGGGTTCATTGCCCTCTAAATGTCTTGCTTGTGCACTGGCCCCGAGTTAGTATGCTGATGAAAAGCTTGAGAAAGAAGGCAGGGCATAGGTTTTCTTGGATTTCTGTTTTTTTTCTTGGATATAAAAGTCAATGAGATGAGTTCTCTTCTCAACTGGAGAGCTTTCAGATTCTGTGTGCACATTGTGTACATTCGAGCTCCGACCTATCCTGGATTTTTAATATTGACATTTGAGAGTTTAAAAAAATCACATAACCATAACACAGTAGTTTCTTTATATAAACACATAACATAAAATTAACATTTTGATAAGGACCTGTAGAATGTAGAATTAAAGAATTTTACAGTTAAAAAATTAACTTGTCAGTGCTTCCTGGTGGACAAACTACTGTATGATGCTACTGTTTCCAAATTACCACATACAAATCTTTAGTTTTTCTGTACTGCAAGTTCTTGTTCTTGCTCTCATCAACTCATCTGCTTATACCAATATATCTGTGATAAGCTAATATCTGATAATGTCTGCTAATAATAACTAATTTATCGGTCAGGTTCTGGTGTACATATTAAAAAACTAAAAAACTAAAGGAAGATTTTATGGGGTGTCCTGGTTGGTTTTGGACATCTATACCATGTAAACACAATGCCCCTGTCAGCTATCCAATAAAGACAAAAAGACCATATAACAATATTTTAAAAGAATTAGTTTTCTCAGCTATGTATTAATCAGATTCTTGGTCATGCACATCAGGGATCTATCATAAGATTGAAGAACGCTTGTCCATTTAAAAGAGTGAGGGTGACAGACAGCAGGAGAGATGATGGCAGGGTGAGATATCTGGCCATTAACCTCCAAACCCTCCAAAACTGCTGATTGAACATTTGAAAAAAAAAAACTTTAAAGACAGACATGAATGTATGTGCCCTAATGGTTGTAGCGTTCCCACACTTTTATCAATCAGGCGTCAGTTTAGCCTTTCAAAATCCTATCAATGTAAACAGAAGAAAATAGCAGCACCACTTAAACACAACATATGTTGCGATATTGGACATTATTACTGCTAAAATACATCTTTATGATGATTTTTTTCTTGCAGCTTTTATAAAAGCTCTCTTCTCCAAACATGTCTCACCAATAGTTACACTTCAATATGAGGAAGTGCTGTTTGCATAGCATAGATAGTTCTGATTTAAATAATATGCTCAGAGGAAATAGGGTTGAAAAGGTTTTTCTGGGTAAAGTGTTCTATGACACGTTTTTCTGTCATTACCTTTCCTGGCCTTGAGAGGAGCTTAAATGTTGTTTTCACAGGTATCGAGAGGGGATGATAACAGTATGAGAGCAGAAAATAACCTTTTTATCTAACAACAAAAGTAAAATTAGGAGCCGTGTGCAAAAACAGACATTATAGGGATTCTTGTCAGAGGACGGCAGCTATAGCTTGGAGTTACTAAGACCAAATGGAGTAACCATTTATGTCCGTCAAAGTGGTCTTTCCTTCAACCCTACTCCTTGCTGTAATGCACTATTTCTTTGTTTGCCTCCTGAAAGAGGGGGAAGAAGAAGAAGAGAGAGTGTACAGGGTAAGATGTAAGTGCTTCCTCAACAAAATTAAAGTGTTTTTCTCCCATTCCCTTAACAAGGAGCTCAATGTGAGGTGCATGTTGCACGTCTTGGTCTAGAAGTAGCCTGTACAGTAGTACCTTTTCAGATTGACTACGTTTACATGCACACTAATTTTCCACTATCATTCAGAATATGACAATATTCCGAATTTGATATGCATCATGTAAACAACATATTCAATTTGGATATTGCGAATTAGGCCTCATTCCGAATGTAGGATTTTCCGCTTAAAACATGTGGTATATGCCGATATATTATTCGGGTTTTAGGAGCATTCTTTGGACATGTATACAGCGCATTCGGAATATGCATCTTAATTGGGGTTTTTACCGCAGTTTGCAACACACGGCCTCTTGCCTGTTTACGGTCAGCTCTGTGCAGTTTGCAAGGCTAGGGTAGAGATGCATGCCCAAAAGAAAAGCCCACATTGCTGGTTGGAAGGAGAAGCACACCTACTTTTAAACATTACGAAAGACTTGGATATCAACAGGTTTTTAGATATGCGCAAATATCGCAACGTCGACCTTTTCAAGAAGGTGGTTGAATGAATGAAAGAGGGAGGCTGTGTTTGCACGTTCGTGCAAGTCTGCCACTGGTGGAAACTTTGAAAAAATCCTATTTTGACACAAAGAAGCAAAATGGCTTAAGTGGCTCCAGTCGTTCCACTTTTCCATATTTTGACGTGAGAAGTGACATGTTAGGGCATGGGCCCCTGTCAAACACACGGCTGCATGCAAACGGAAATATTAGTGGAATAATCATTTTCATTAGTCATGTAAACAGCTTAGTAAGAATATTGTCTTTTGCGGAATAAGGGCAAAATCGTAATATTTTGTGCATGTAAGCGTAGTCACTTTGTATTTCAGTGTATGATTCCATTACAAACATCACAAAAATCTTGTACTGTACTGTAATATCTTCAATTTATACAAATTACAGTACATTCCATGACCAAATTGGAGCAGGGAGAAGAAATATCATAGCAAAAACTCAGGCACAGCACTGGCTCATTGAGGTGCCACCACAAAAGGCTCTAGCTGAAAACTCTGGATAGTCCAGCAAAAGGTTTATCCTGGCTCAAGTTTTGCCGCAGAACAGTGCAGTACTCCATTGGCCAATTAAATACGAGCAACCGTCCATTCAGAGTAGAACACCTTGTAGCATAAAACTTGTAGAATTGTGCTAATGTTTCCGTTCACCTCCAGCAAGCAAAGAGACAGAGGAGAATATTATTGCTGCTGTAATAACAGGTTTTACAATCCTGCCTCAAATGAGTAGACTAAAGCTCTGTGCAGTGTCTTTGTGTCTGATGAGCCTTAAAACAGTGCGCAACATACATGTGGCGATGCTGAGCTGGCCCAGATTTATAGTAAATCCACCATTGGTCTGAGGAAAACACCACTGATAAGTATTCTCACCAAACCAAATTCAAGTATCAAAAAACACTCCAGGTTCAATATACTACAAGATATACTAACAAAAGCATTTCAGCAGATATTGCTACCATGCACACAAAAATGAAACAGGAAAGTGAGTACAGAAAGATGCAACAACCTATCATGTTGCCAATTTGGACCTACATAGACAAAAAGCAAAACAGATGACAAGAAGGCGGTTTTATTACCCTATAATTAATTTAGTTTCTGAGTTATGGTGTCTGGAGGATTTGAAATGTCTAATTAGAGTGGTATTAATGTATCGGAGTCAACAGCTTTTTTGTATTTTGAGAATTTAGGTTTTTTGTGTATGTGCGTGTCTAGCTGCAACTCTTCCATTCAGCTGGCTTAAAGACAGCAACACACTCGCTCTCTCTCTCCCTCTCTCTCTCCCTGTCCTTGTTAATGGTTGTATAAGTGAGAAGTGGGAGCCAGGGAGGTGATTGTAATATCCCAGCGGGCGGAGCAGCAGATGGACCGTTAGTCTACCCACAGTGCCTCCCCCATCCCCACGCTGACACCACCGTCTTCATTAGCCAACTCAGAGGCTACGACCTCATCTTCTCCTAACCATCTCCCCCTCCTCACCTCTCGCCCTCCTCTTACCCCCTTGCCCATCTCCTCTCACCTCCTTTTAACTTTCTCCGTTCACCCTGCTGCACCTCCACCCGTCTCTCAGCCCTTCATTTTCCCTTTGTCCCTCCTCTTAAGAATCTATCTATCTCTGTCCTGCTCTCCGCTTACCATCTTACTTTACCTCCCTTCTGCGCCCAGCAGCTCTCCCAGACTCCCTCCCTCCCATACCTGTTGCTCCCTTACCCTTCCTCTGCTCTGAGCGCCTCCTCCCTCCTCTCTCTATCATCCCTCCTTCCCGCTCCATCTGTTTCTTTCTACCATTCTGGCCAGCTGACCTGGTGCTTCGTATTACGGGGTTTCCCTGCGGGGGTTACCATTGTGGTCTCTGACAGGTGTGTGTGTGTGTGTGTGTCCCATGTGTGTTGCTTGCAGGCTTTCATTCAGCATGAGAGATTAGTGATGGTACAGACAGCAATTCAGGGCAAATACATCTCCTCTGTCACTGACTTGGAATACAATACTTTCATTCAATGATAACCTTAACCTTGGCCGCTAACTGTCTGTGTGTGTGTGTGTGTGTGTGTGTGTGTGTGTGTGTGTGTGTGTGTGTGTGTGTGTGTAAATGTGTGTGCATGAGCAGTAAGGGACTGTGTGACTATGTCCATGTGGTATGGAGGAGCATAGAGAATGAGCTGCCATAACTTGTTATGTCTCATTATAACACCTCAGCCACAAAATGAGCTATTTTAGCACCGTTGTCCTCACTCATCCCGAGACGAATAGGATATTAGTGCACCGTCACGTGCGCACGTGCCCACACACACACACACACACACACATACAATACAGATGTGAACTGAAGGACTCTAGAGCTGCATGTCAATTATAGTGATTGTGTATGCTTGTGTGTGTGTGTGTTTTTGTGTGACAGCACTAAAGACAGTATTTAAGTCTCTCTGACAACTACAAAGAGCACTGTGGTGGAGACCTCATGACAACCTCCCAGTTCCAAGCAGCTCTGAGGCGACAACAGGGATAGGTGTTTTTTTTTGCTTTCAACGCATCATTTTGGTGCACTCAGACTATGGGAGGGGGAGAGGGGTGAGAGACAGACAGTCATTTAAAAACTGAGAGAGGAAAATAGGTGGAGGCAGGAGGTTAGGAGGAGGTGAGGAGGCAGTGCATAAGGGAAATGTAAAGATGGGCTTTTGTTTCTGCGTGCCTGTGTTTCTAAGTTAGGATGTGTAACTTGTATATGTCTGGATCCTCAATAAAAAAACCCGCAATGATTTAAAAGCACAACAAATTCAGCTGATGAGAAAAAGAGTAACAGAGGTAGAAAGAGGGCTGGCCTTGAGAGATGTAGAAACAACTGAATGGAGGAGCATGTGACAACCCTGATGGGTGGAAGGAGGGATTTGCAGAGAGGATGATAGTATATAGAACAGGAAGTGAAGAAGAGTGAATAGTCAGTCATCTATGTTTGAACAAAGAACAAAGTATAGGAAGTAGGATTTAGGATTGGGCAGTATCCAAGGTTTGATACCTTTTAAACTTTCCACAAATTTTCCTGTGGTAAAGGGTATTACCTGCTGACTTTAGAAATAATGTTGTTGGGGGACTGGAATACGAATTAAGCTGCTAAATGCTAAGTTTAGATGGTCACCACTGTACCGTCTTGTGCCATAAGTCTGGTCTCTTTTTAAACTCTTTTTAAAGATTTAATAACTATGCTCTCTTAACAACATCAAAATGGAACAGCAAACATTACACATGCTACTTTGTGTACCTTGTCGCCACATCAGTGCAGGTTTTCTACACTGAGCCTTTGTATTTCACTGTTTACAGTACCCAAAGGCAATTATCATTGTTGGCTGTTACTGGTTGGGCCTTGTCATTTCATATTTGCAGCAGTTAGCAGGTGACTTATTCAGAGGTATTTCCGTCTCTGGCTGCTTCTTCACGTGAGTCTTACTGTGACACACTGGAGACTTGCTGGCGCTTCCTTGTCTTTTGGTGCAATCTCCAAATTCTGCTGAATTGCAGCAGTTATTTTCTTTTTAGCAACGAGCATGTTTGCACTTGCCATCTATTTTCCCATCTCTCATGTGAGAAGTCATGTGGTATTATCAAAATCATTCATTTGTATTCCCTACAAAATAATCAATCTTTGAGACTATAGAGGAATGTTTTTTTCCAACCGTGATTACTCTTTCTATTCTGTTAAACTGGAATCATTGTGATTTTTGAACTGCAAAAGAAGTTGTAGTATTTTCAAAACATAACGTATTATTAGAAGTGATTTAGAGACATTTCTTTTCCAAATAATCTGCATTTTCCAACATTTTGTCTATGTGGACTTGACGACACTACAGCAAACAGCAGCTGGACAAAACAATGGAACATGAGGTAAACAGAGAAGGTAAACGAGAGGTCAGAGTGTGCTGGGCTGCAGCCTGGCACTCCACAGTGATGCATTTGACCCTTCGTTCTCTCTTGTTTTCCTGCTTGACAGGACAGCTAGATGGGAGGGTTGATAGGGCCACTGGCCTCCATGATAGGTGGAGATAGGCACTGCACAGCAGCATAGGCTCATGTTTTCTCATTGATCCCAACCATGCATGAATGAGCACATGCACGCACGCACGCACGCACGCACACACACACAAACACACACACACACAAAGATGTACACACAAACACAATATGGAGGCAGGATAATAATCTTGATTTCTTTGAACCTGTGGGAGGACCCATACCAGGCTCATTTATTCAGTTGCATCGTGAGAGTCTGCTATCTAGCAGAAATATATTTAGGTTTGTGTTTGTATATATATGTAAGATGTGTGTGTACAGGCATACATTTTTGTACGAGTAAGGATGTGTGTCTGACTTTTGTCAAATTGTGCTTTTTTTGTGCTACTACCTCAGTTGATTTAAAGGTCTTTGCCATTTTGTGTGTTACCCAGTGCGTCTGTCTGTGTGTGTGTGTGTGTGTGTGTGTGTTATTTTCCAGCTCAGTTAGTGTGTGAGACATGTGTTGGCAGATTGCCAAGCCCGGGCTCTACACCCAGTAGACGTAGTCTCAAATGGCAACCCCAGATGCTGTGGCTCACAGCCCATACACACTCAGCACAGGCACACACACACACACACACACACACACACACACACACACACACACACACACACACACCATTTTCCCTTCTCATTTCTGTCTCTACTATACCCCCTTTCTATGTTTCACTTTGTGTGGCGGCATAGTGTGTTTGTAGCTGGAGGATAGTGTGTGATAGGCAGCTCTGATAAGTGAGGAAGCCGGACTTTGATCTCTCCTCTTCGGACTAACTGAGAGAAACTCAAAACTCAAAAAAGCACTGACACACACTCCTGTCACAGCACAACAGGAAGAGCTATGTCAAAATGTGAGAAATTTAGTGTGCTCTCCTCTCCTGTTGTTTCCTCTTCTCTCCTGTCCTCTCCTCTTTTCCTCTCTTCTCCTCTCATGTTGTCTCCTCTCTTCTCTTGTTTCTTCTCCTGTCCTTTCCTCTTGTTTCCTCGTTTCTCCTCTCCTCTCCTCTCCTCTCCTCTCCTCTGGTGTTGCTGATGAGCTATGAATTCAACCCTCAGACTTTTTCTGGCTGTAAAAAACACTTTGCCATCAACATTTTACGGCTCTTTTTTTATTTGTTTATGTGTGTGGCTGGGTAGGGGACAGACGCACTCACAGTGTTGCATTTATATACAGCCCTGCGCTGTAGCCCACAAATTCAGAGTGTTTGTTCATTTTGCTTGTATTTCTGTTTCTTGTGTCATATATTTCCAGCCATCTTTTCTTTCCAGTATCTTTTTTCCCACAGCCCCTCCAGAGGAAAACATGCTAAAACTGTGCAGAGAATGTGTGACTGCAATAAGGCTATTTCTGTCTCTTTTTCTCCCCTCTCCCTCGCCCTGCTTCTCTCGCTTGCTCTGCTGCCTTGTGCTGGTGCTGTGTGTTTGGACACATCTGCTCCCTTAGGTGAGTTGAATTTTTCTTACAGTGCAGTTCAGTGCTAAACTAAGGAGACACTGAATTTCAAGGACTCGTGTACACAAGTGTTGTGCCTGAGTTTATACACTGACAGTCTATAAACTATATATCATGGTTTTACTTTAAATTAGTCACCATAAAATGCTGGCATATCATCAATTAGGAAACATCCAACTTAATTTTGAGCACCAGTTGTAAATTAAAACAGTTATGGTGGTGTGCTCATACTGCTGAGTAGTTATGGCCACTGGCTATTAAGTGACATGTGTGCCAGCTCGCTGTTCTGTGACCAAATACTTTCTCCAATTTGCCTCTCTTTCTGTTCCCCGACTCTCTGAACTGCCCACGTCCCCAAGTTCAAGAGTCATAATCATGATTTATAATTGTGATCACAACGTCAGCATGGTAATTGTGATTATGACTTTAGCCATTATTGCGCAGCCCCCTTGCACAAAGTAGACGTTGGAGTTGATGCAGCAATCAGCAATACAGGCTCTTTCCAGTTTACGTAGACAGAAACACAGTATATTATACTGTATTGTATTGAGAACAGTCCTATTTCACAGCTTTCCTCTCATCATGCCATGATAATTGTTGTTGTCCTGAGAGAATTTTGTGTAATGAAAATGCCAAGAAATAGTAACCCCTGACTGTAAAAGTGTTCTCTGTTTTTCTACATTACTTTTGGCTCATGTAAAAGAACTTTTACAAACCACCAGCAACATAGCATTCATTGTGATTTTGTTTATCCGTTGATGTTAGTAGTGTTTTCCAATACCCATGTCCATATCCACAGGGAAGGTCTTTTTGTAAATAAATTGCAATGGTGTTTTTCACCAGCAGTAATAGTGGCACCCCTGTGCTGCATTTCTTAAAGGGGTTGGATTAGAAAGAATATATTATGCGAAGGTGTGATGGGGACTAGCCGTGGTCATGGGCAATCAGCTCCTTGCCTTTCACTCTTTAAGCTATACATTTGCTGAAGAGAGAACTGTTAAAAAGACGCAGAATCTACTGATACACTTCTTACAATCAGTGTTTTTTTGATGAGGATATGAGAATTGATAGGAGCGGATGGTCCTGACATAGCTCAGTGATTTTATGTGAGGAGAGATCCTGAGAATGGATCTTTGCAAACTACTGCAGCCATTATGTTTCCATGATGATATTATTCATATTCCTGTCACCTTTATGATTAGATTAGCAGTTGCATTGCATAAGCTTGGAAAGACAGAGTTCTAAATCTTACCAGTTTGGTGCACAGAAGCACTTAGAAAAGAAAAGTTCAGTCAAGACTTCCAGTACAACAGTGCAACAATTTGAAAACGCACAGTAAATAGTTCCAGTTATAGAAAAAGGTTTTTCTAACCAAAATGAATCAGTACATCTGACAACTGTTGGGGATGACAGATAAAATATCATCTGCAGCACAACCACCGCAGAGTTTAACTATATATTGATTTTTTTTCATTTGATCAGCAGCTCTTTTGCATTTTCTATTCAATTTCTAATACCTGCAGCATTTTCTGAGCCGTGCTCATTGCAAGGGGACCATGTTTACTGTAAGCTGCAGTGATCTGTGTCTACTTGCAGCAAGAAACACAACTCATTTAATTTTAGATACATTTGCAGAAACGTCTGGTCTTTGGAATAAACTCTACAGTCAACCTAGTTTGAGTATATGCGTGATCAAGTACCTCTTTTCTGTTTTAATTCACTCCAGAGTTGAACCTGAGTTCTTCTTGCAATTAAAGTGATTTTTCTGTACATAGTAGAATATTAATAAAGGTTGCAAGAACAAAATAATTTTTTTGTTTATTTTTATTTAAGGTTTGGGTAAAATTATGTACCCACTTAGACTTGAGAATTGTAAATCATTTTATTATTATTTTTTTTTACAATACATATATATGTAGTGACACTGAACATTAATATTGAGTTATAGCCCAGTCCTGCATAGTGTACCAATGATTTATGTCGTTTTGGAAGGTCTGTGTGGATGCATGCTTGACAAAACAGCCATGAAAATAGCACAAAATGCCAGCACTTACACTGAAGTGAACTCTGTAGGCGGAGGCGCAAGTGTCATTTCTGCCACTGAAACGGTTCTGTTGCACCCAATTTGTACTGATTATAGTGTCATGGCTCACCATGACATTGCATGACAAAATGTGAACTGAAGGACTCTAGCCCCGAGTGCCAACAGAATTGTCACTTTACTGGCATAAGGTCACAGGGCTTCATCTGCATTCACACAAAATAGTTTTTTTTGAAAGATTCTGAAAGCATTTGCAGCGATGTGAGCTCACTAATTAGATATATTTTGATGGAAAATGTATAAGACATTGTGGGATAGCTTCCGAAGCATTTTGCTTTACTGGCACCATGAAGCCCGAAAACCCAAATGTTCATTTGCAGTCATTATGTTAATGGCAATTAGTATTGACTTTTGCTGCTTGCTGGTGAGTGGGCCAAATGTTTGCAGGAAATTATAGCAGCCGTCACTGAGGGCAGTATTTATGCTGACGTAATCTTTATTCTGACCACACAGAGAGCTCTGGTACACAGACACAACTGACACCTGTATGTGTGTGAGTGTGTGTGCATGTGACTGGGCGTGCTGACGTGCATTTTGAAGTGCATTGCATACTACTTTGGCAGAAGAGAGCGTGTGGGTTTTATGAAGGGTGCATTACTGGGCAGAGAGCAGGGAGAGACAGCTCTCATCGTCTGTTATCCAACATTATGCACTGTGTATTGGTGTGTGTGTGGGTGTGTGGATGGAATGGTGTTGGCATGATACATTACCTCTTTGGAATATTGTGAACATGTTTTTGCATGTAGGAGGGGGAATTTTGTGAGTATGTAGTCAGACACAAATAGTGCTGGAATGATTATTTATTAATTGATTAGTCATTTGATTTTATTACATTTTCTGAACCAGAAACATTAACATAGGGTTACTAAATACTTTTGGGTGTTTTGGGATAAATTTAGCAGTTTGAAGACATAACCTTTGGCTCTGGGAACTTGTGAAGAACATTTGTCATGTTTTTGACATTTTATAGGTGAAATCAGTTAATGGAATAAATGATTGATGGATTAAATCTGTATTGAAAATAATCATTAGCTGATACACACCATGCACCAGCTGCTGTACCTCCATTTTTGTGTACATTCTGTGTCACACCTCTCTCTGCAGCCTGT
This sequence comes from Macquaria australasica, assembly GCA_005408345.1. Lineage (NCBI taxonomy): Eukaryota > Metazoa > Chordata > Actinopteri > Centrarchiformes > Percichthyidae > Macquaria > Macquaria australasica. The sequence continues at coordinate 51,881 of SEMN01000231.1, forward strand.
TTTCAATCTATGGTTTTAGTTTTATCTTCGGTTTTGTTCATCTCTCATTTGCCTGCCCTCAGTCTCCCGTTTCTTCCCTCCCCCTCTCTTTCCACCCTTCCTTCTATCACCCTTCCTCCTCTCTTTCTTCCTCGGTCTCCTTCATTCTTTCTGTCTCGTCATTTTCACCTTTCTTCTCTCTCCATCTCTCACACTAATCCGCAGAAGACGGTACGGGTCTGCACTCTGGGATTGAAGGAAAGAGGGTTTAATACCCTACCTGACTGTGTGTGTGTGTGTGTGTGTGTGTGTGTGTGTGTGTGTGTGTGTGTGTACGTGAGCAGTTTTGTGCATGCTTGCGTGCACACCCCTTTACTTGTGTGAAATAGGGAGATATTGGTCTGAATATATAAGAGGATTCAATGGTGCGTTGTTGAATTTTCATTTCTCCCACTGCAGAAAGAGGACACGGTGGCAAGACGAAGACAGGTAAAGTTTGTCTTTTTGTGCTGTACATCCCCCTCTCCTCCCAAACACACAGTAACAAACACACACCCTGTTGGAGAAAGAGTGTGAATGATGTATGGAGCTCTCGTCTGTGATAAGCCTCATCCACCACTCCTTGCTGTTACTCGTCTTTTCTGCCATCCTTGGGTTCTGTGCTCTTGTTAGCGGGTCGATGAGGGCAGGAGCAGGGGCAGGAGGAGGAGGAGGAGGAGGAGGAGGAGGAGGAGGAGGAGGAGCAGGAGGAGGGCTGACTCCAGGCTCTCAGATGATACTACTCATTCTGTTAACTATCCTCTTCCTCTCTTTTTCCCCTTTTTTCTGTCTTTCCCTCGCTCTCTACATCCACTCCTTCCTCCCTTCATCTCCCGGGCAGTAGAAATTACTTGTCCCCTTGCAAGGGCGCATCATCAATCCCATGATTCATTGCGTGTTGCCACCATAATGGCAGCTGCTTTGATTGAATCGAGGGGGCGCGTGCGTTTGTGTCTCTGCTCGGACACAGTTGTGTGCGCGTGAGAGATGACTTCTGAATGAAAGGTTTATTTTTTTAACCTTTTAAAAGCACTGTGTTTCTCTGCCCTCCACCTCTAGCACGCGCGCACCCCCCCTCCTCCATCTCTCGCCATATCACCCACGCTCTTCAGGGCTGGAGTGGTGTTTGCTTGACCCTCCCTCCCTTGTTTTGCTTTCTTTTTTGCAGTTTATCAGTCCATTTAGTACTAAATGCTAATGCTGCAATAAATTGTGTGTTTTTGTGTTAGGGGAACGCTCATAATGGGTAATACAATCAGAAAAATGGAAGGGCTTTTGCTCCCTGTTAATTCACTGCTTGCTAATGCACATCTTTCTCCCTGCTCGACTCTCATGCTCTCCCGTTTGTTTCTCTCTGTCTCCTTAGTTTTTTCTTTGTTCATCTCCTTAAATATAATTTCTTCATTCATCCAATTTCAATAATGTTATTGGCTTCTTTCTGCTTCTTGTTTCTGTGTTTCTCCCTTTGCCTTTTCTCTCCGTGTCTCGTACCTGACCAAACATGAAACTTTGATTGGGGTTAAGGTGTCAGATTGATGTCAGTGGGTTCAATATAAATTGGGTGAAGTTGGACTCTCTAACTTTCTTGTCTTGTCATGTTTTAAACCAGTTAATGTCTTGTTCATGTGATGTTTACTGTAACTAGGGAAGGCAGAGTGTTCTTGTTTAATTCGTAACTAAGAAAGTGATTAAAGCGCCTCCTTTCTTGTTCAGTAATATTTGCACTTAATTTTGTAGTGTATACAGTAAGTAACGTGCCCTTTTCACAGCCATTTTTCAGACATTTTGACTTGTCAAAACAGGAAAAGCACAGGTGGCATTAATAACATTAATGATGGCTGCATTCCATTTAGGAGAGCCAGTTCCAGGGCTCTGGTATTGTGTGTACTCACTCAATGACATGGCTTACTGGGACACTTAATGGAATGCAGCCATTGTTAATGTTATTACTTACACCTGTGCTTTTCCTGCTTTGACTCAAAATGTCTTGCCGTGAAAAGGGTCTATTGTGATTGAACAGCCATCACAACATGTGTGGTGAAGTAATCTTTGTTTGCTATGCTGGCTGCCAGTTCTCTGCTGCATTACCATTCATGCATACATTCTTTATGCATTTCAGTCTTTAGATTTACAGACAACCAGAACTACCTTTTTAAAACCATAGTTTCCCATCAAAATTTGCCATTAACACATTGGTGGCAGCCTCATGTTAAAACCCTAATTAAACACAGATGATTTGGAGCGCCTTGGTAGCCAAATGGTTACACCGCATGGCCACAACATCCTTTATTGCATGTCGTACCTCTCTCTCTTTCTTTCCCCCGTTTCCTGTCTGCTATGCTGTTTAATAAAGGTGAAAAATCCCCCCAAAAACACAGATGATTCCAGTTACTTCCACAATTTTAAAATAGAGTTGTATTGACTGACAATGCTGTCTTCGGGCTCTTCATGCTTGTCACAGTGTGAACACATGTGGAACAATGTTTTATTACAGGTATAACCTGTTTTTGTTTTTTTAGAATATTTAAAATAAAGTTGGTATTTAACATTAAGGGATACAGTTTATACAAAATATGATAAGAAATGCACCATTTTACCATCAGTTGCTGACAAGGTTTCTTCCTGTTAATTCCAGCAACTTGTGAATTACTGATATTTCCCAATGTCTCTGTCTTACTTACACCCTCGTTTATATTTTCATGGGTTTTTAGCTTGTAATTCTGCCGCCTCATTCACTCACTCACTACTCCTTCTGTAATGGACACTCATTAGTTTACTCTATAGTGAGCATAAAATTGAGATTTCATGCAATTATGAATAATCATCATTTTGCGTCACCACTGACAGGTGTAGTGTCTTCTTCTACTGTAATTTTCACATATATAGATTGCAGCGCACTGCACTATTGGATTGTTCTACTTGATCTACATTTTCACTCCATTGTGAGAATTTTTTTGGACATAAACTTTGTACTCAAACAAAATGGTGGAGGGTAAATATAGTGCACTATATATAAAAGAGGGAGTGATTTCAGACAAAGCAAATCTGTGTGTCATTGTCAACTTGCTTAGTGTAACGTACCAAAGTAAATATCATGGTGCTGTAGAAGAAAGATGGACTCATGCGATGTGATGAATTTATGATACTGTATGCACCTTTACGTAACTCTACCACTTTTGTTTTTATCATTGTTACTCGTCTCACTGCTGTCCTGCAGGTCAAATTTAATCTAAAATCCATCTTGTCTTCAGATAAAAGCCTTTATCCCTTTTGTACCTGCAGTGTACTTTTGGCATATTCAAATTTTAGCTGACAATTGTGTATTCAGGCAGAGAGAACAGTTGAATAGAAACTAATTTTGAGCGACTATCTTTTGGAGAATGGTAAAAATGATTTGATAAAAAGTGACCCACATGTGTTGATATTTGTTCTATATCTAGTTTCTCACGTGGAGGGCTAGAACCTTGCTATTAGCAATGAGGTCATTAGTGTCAGCTGAGCAGCTGATTGGACCGATAAGTGTTTAACCTGGGTTCATCTCACACAGTGATGTCATCCTCTCGTCACTGTATCAATTGCTGTGGCTGTGGTGCTGCCTGGCTAATCAGTCCTAATAAAACCACCAGGTAAATGTCTGGGTGAGTGATTAGTGTGTGTGTGTTTGTTTATGTCTAAAAGAAACAGAGATAAGGATAGTAAGACACAGAGAATTAGATTGTCACAGATAGCTCTGTCTCATGCAGGCGTGCTCATACATATACAACACACACACACACACCATAATAGTGTGGCTTTGCCAGGGTGTTTAGACCAGTCAATAGGTAATCAGCTTGGCGGGTATGTAACAGTAGTAATTCCCTCCTACCCACCACTCGGCCTTCTGTGGGAATTAGAGAGGTGCTGTCAGATATCACAGCAAATTGGAATCCTTACTCACGCACACACACACACACACACACACACACACACACACACACACACACACACACAGCCCACACAAACTGGCAGTGGAAAGGTACTGGTGCAGGGTTGAATGAGTCACATAGTATTTGGTGGAAATTCAATGTTTCTTGAATGAGAGTATGCACAGCAAGTAAGAGACACATATATGCACACACAGATGCATAAAAACAGGTTGAGATTTGACCCATTTAGTTGTACAGAAGACTATCTTGACATTCATGTAGGATCGGTTTTATCAGCACATAAAAGAAACTGCCATCAATGTTTTTATCATGTGTTTCAGACTCCAAAAAAGATAATGAAAAGATAATTTGTTAAAAAAGGTCTGTCTTAATAGAATGATAAAAGCAACAATATCTGAACATTTAATGTGTTGTAACAGATTAAAGAAGCATTTAGAGTAACGAAAAAGGCAGTTGTGACACCAGACAAACCAATGGATAGGAAAGAAAGATAGTACTTATTATTAGTATACATGTACAAGCTGTCATTTGAGGTCCCCATTGGTCCACAGAGGTTTATCTCTTGTGTCTCCCTTTACCTTCTGTCTCTCTCATACTCACCTTCTCCTCCGCCTTTCTTTATCTACCTCCTCCTCCACTCAAATAGGCTGCCCTAGTGACACCGAGCACAAGTTAAAAAACACTGCCTGTCTGCATGATGAATGGATCCGTGGAGGAGAGAAAGGAGGAGTGGATGGGGAGGTAGAGGAGGAAAAGGTCACAGTGTTTCCTGAATCAAAACCTCCAGTGTTTGACCACGGAGAGTGCTGGTGTTGATCTTCGAGGTGTGTCTTGTCACTGACATCACATGGTTGGCTGGCTGGATGAACATAGTGGGGATTCAGTGTTTGTGGGGCTGGGGGAGGAGGTCACACCAGGTGTTATATGAGCTAAGGGAGCCACTGACAATTATGTCAAGTCATTTCCTGTTTCCTGCATGTAAGAGGCAGAGCAGAGAGCCAAAGGTAGAATCACTGGTAGCCTGAACTAACATCCTGACTTATTCACACAGTAATACATAATGTGTTCTTTGTGTCTCTTTCACCCTGTCTCTCTGTCTTTTCCTGTTATTTTTTTTCTCGCTCAATGTGTCTCTTGCCTGAACAAATGATGAACAACAGTAATGTATTGTATGAGTGATTAAAGTGGTCACACACCCATAGATTCAAACTAAAAACTACCTTTTATTCTATCTTAGTTTTTCTCTTTCCTTGTATCTCACACAACTAGTGCTGCGACTATTAGCCACGCTCGCGGTGTGGTTTTAGGCATGGCAAAATCTGTCAGTCAGCTCACTACTTTAGTCTACTACTGCCAGACTGAAATATCTCAACAACTATTGGATGGATTACCATGACATTTTGTACAGACGTTAATGGTCCCTAGATGATGAATCCTACTGACTTTGGTGGGACTTTTATCTCGTGGAGTTTCCTGTAACACCACCAGGAGGTTAACATTTTTGATTTTAAGTGAAATATCTATACAACAATCAGATGGATTCGCATGAAATTTGTTACAGACATTCATGTTCCCCTAAGCATGAATTGTAACCTGCGAAGTGTCCGCATGTTAGCCTGCTGAAGTTAGCATTTGTCTCAAAGCTAAGTACAGCCTCACAGAGCTGATAGCATGGCTGTATACTCTAATTTTTTTTGGATTAATCAGTTAAATGATCAGTCTTTAAAATGTCGGAGAATACTGAAAAACTCCAAGGTAATGATGTCAAAACGCCCATATTGTTTTAGACCTACTCACAAACACGAGTTACTGAAATAAGCAACCTAAAAAACAAAACATAATCACAAATCTTTAATCCTACATCTGTATCTATGTTGTCTTTCTTTGTCTGTCTTTCTCCTCAAATTTCATTTCTTTACCTTTATATCTCTTTTCCTTTTTTTCATGCACATGCATCTTCATACAGACCAGTCAGATCTATTCTGATGATAGAGGTACAGCCATCATCTGTATAATCACACACACGTAACTGTAGCATGGTCCAAGGTACATGTGTGCACACGTGCATGCACACAGAGATGGCTTCTAATTAAAACTGTTTTCCTCCTGGATCCTACAATGCATCTCCTTGCTTTATTTATGGGATGTGGTTGCATTATTGTGGAAACCTGCTGAGTGGCTGTCCAGTTGTGTCCAAGTCTTTTACCTCTCCCACTCATTTTTCCCACTGTCCTTGCTGCTCACCGCACTTTTCCCTGAGCAATTCTTAATTATTTCGTGTTATATATATCTACTCTGCCTGCACTTTTGCTTTAAAGAGCCACTTGCAGGTTCACTACTCCATTGAATCAATGTATAGGAAAATTATGTAGAAACTAGATTTTAAAAAATACATCTATATGTACACTACATGTAGGCCAGAAATTGAGTTGTGGTGTGAGGAGAACCAGTGGAGAACTGATGAAGCAGCTGTGTGTACTGAAGGAACTGCACCAGCTATCAGTCTCACACTGTCCTGGCTTTGATATCCCATCCTGAGCTCCATCATATCGCTTGAAACGTAATCCTCCTGTCCAAAATTAGTGTGACTGCTTTTTTTGTTACAGATGCAGCAGCGAAAACCTGTCTCTTCATCTGCACAAAACTCATCCAGGCACAAGAGCTACAGCGACGTTCCTTTTCATGTTAGGAAAACTGTGGACTTGATGTCCTAACACAATAATTCACTATGATGAAAAATGGTGAAATGCAAAAACTGCTCAGACTCAGTACCACCTACCACGATGTGCTGAGGCAGAGTCAGGGAAGCATTGCTAAAAACGCCTACTTTTTCCTCTGAATATCTGACATTATGTCTTGTAAAACATACAAATTGTGCATTGCCTTTTCAAATCATAATTTGCCGGAAACATTATACATTTTGTAAGAATTCAAGTTGCTCTTTAATTGGGTCTTACTGATCCTATCTTGGACAAGTCCCCTCCATTCCTGCGCTCTCCTCTCTTCTTGCCTTTCCCTCTTCACATTGCTATTCCTTATCCTGACCTCTCCATTCCATCATGCTCGTTTGTTATTTGCTGCCCATTAGATATTGTAGACATAGATTCCACAGTCCATCTACAGTAAATGAAAAGACAGAAGATGCACAGGAAGAAGATGGTGGAGGAGAAAATGGTAAAGGGTGGGAGGGTTGGGGGAAGGATGGGGATAAATAAAGACGATAGGAATGAGGAAAACAAGCATGAAAGACATAACATTAGATGCAAGAGGGAGTTTAAGAAAGACAGTGAGAGGAAGAAGAAGCGGGCATTGTGGAAAGCTAAATTGTCTACTTTATCTGGGAGTAGATAATCACTCCTTCATAGTTCCTTTGGGATGGATAAATGCAACGAGTTTGGGGACTGATAAAAAAAGGGGACAGTGTGTAAATGAGAGTTAGTTTTTATAAAGCTGTGGATGGAATGAGTTTGCAGACCTGAACTGCTATCACAGCTGCAGTGAACTGAGCTGAACCAATCTCAATATAAGCTGTATTAGGCCACTTTGACTAGCTACAAGACTCACAGACAGTCTCTGAAAGGTTCTCTATGGCAAAGATCAGGTTTATTGGCCAACATCTCCACTAAATCTAAACAATTTTTGATCATTTTAGGAATGGCATGTGACATACATGGTCCTGTCCTGACAGGTATATAACAAGACAACCCAGGACAGCACAGTGCCGGGCCTTCACTTTACTGTGAATGCTCAAAAGATGTCTGATTTACCTACTTATATTAAAGACAGGTCTTTATTCTTAATTTCCCTTATATCAGTACATAGGTTTTATCATATTTTAGTAAGTTGTCTCCCTGTTTTCTGATATTCTCGCATTTTCATTTGCTGTTGATTGTGTTTGCTGTTACTGCCAACTCAACACTTTAAATTCCAAAGCACTAATTTCATCAGTACAACAACATAGTCATGTTATACTTATCACTGTGCTGCTCTGAGTTTCTTTTTTCTAACAGAAATATTGTCCTCACCTCACTAATTCATTTCAGTTGGTTCTACTTTGCTGTTTTTATTTTTATTTTTTAATTCTTTTCGTTCTTTTGAACCCTTTGTTTTTCTTGCTTTTTCATGAAGGCTCTACTCAATTTTTAGTTTTACAGTTACTGAATATTAGTTTTCCCTACTCAAAATGCCAAGAAGTTCACTAAACATAAAAAAAGGTAATTTTTACAGTTCACAAATAAAAGGCTAATTGAACAAATGAACAAATCTACATGTTAAATGTAGGTAGTATCATATAGTAGGCCTTTCACTAATGTTTCACATTAAAAGCCTTCCAGCAGCTCAACACGGTATTGACAAAACAATTTTACACAAAGTCCATTTAAAAGTTGTTTGGAGCTTTCAGTAGTATCACACGATCTTCCACCAGCTGATGACGTTTCTTCAAATCAGATTAGATCTTCAAATCTCCATTTCTTAAGGTTTTCTGGTCCATGTTGACAACTGGCAAACTCCATCTGCTGAGGAAGATGGTGTGATACGATCAAAAGCTCCAGAACAGCCACCAGAAGTGACCTTGTGGTTAGATTGTTTTGTTAGCTGCTTTTTCTATGGTCAAGAATGAACCTTCAATCTAAAGAACAGCTGTAGCTGTTAAAAAGAGAAACTCTGGACAGCAGATTAGTGAGTATGACATGAGTCTTGCTACATTATATTGAATTTACCATGTCAGCCATTACAGTACAGGTTATTCCGCCCCCCCCACACCCAATTTTCTTTCTTTATTTTGATAATGATGTGAGAATTCAGTAAAGTAGAATGTAGTGAAAGCATAAACAGGACCAAAACAACACAGGGGGACACAAAAGTGGCGGATCCAGTGGCAGAACAGCTGGATTAACACTGCCTCTAACTGCCTCTGACTTTACATTTAGTAACTGTTCAGAAACAGCCTTCACAATGCCTACAGTGAGAGACAAACCTTACTCAGTAGACTAGCAAGCTGATAAAGAAGTACACAGCTGCATTATAAATAACCTACTCAAGAGAATAGTCCCCACTATACTTGACACGACAGATAAATGGCAACAGAGCAGTGTGTGTGTGTGTGTGTGTATCTGAGTCAGTGTTTGTGTGTTTGACGGTTTCTGGAGGTTAATATACGCCTGGTGTAACGACAGGGAAATTGCTTTATGCCGCTAAGCCCTCGGGCTAGAACATCACAGTTATGATGAACAAGAGTTTAACAAAGCCTTCACTTAAGAGGCTGCCACACACACACACACACACACACACACACACACACACAGTACATGCACACACACAAGTACATGCATGTTTTCTTATATCCACACACACATGCACACGACTCAGCCATACATTAAATGGAGCCTTACCCTCTATCATTTTGTGTTCAGTGTATGTCTTTGGGATGTGTGTGTCTGAGTGTGTGTGTGTGTGTGTGTATGTGTGTATGTGTCATTGTATGAGTGGAGCTGTCACAGAGCAGATTGTCCCATCTCTCATCATGGCATGGTCATAGGGTCAGGGGGGAAGGAGGGTGGGTGTGGGCGGCTTGATGTCTTTGCTGATATAAAACCCTGTCAACTGGAGACAGGACCTGTCACTGGTGTGTGTGTGGGTGTGTGTGTTGTGTGCAAGACAGAAAGACTCTGCCTGCGTCTGTCAGGCAGCCGGGACTGTGAGGACCTGATTGAAAGCAGTCTAAAAGGTCAAAGTCAAGAGTCAGATCAAAGAGCTGAGAAGTATCTGTTTAGTGATTGAGGTTTGGCCATAAAGATGTGCCTGGAAATACACACACACACACACACACACACACACACACACACACACACATACACATACACAGGTGCATACACACACACAGGTGCATACACACACTCACATTTCAAGGATCAATAGAATCAGGGACAATGCTGTAATTCAGTGTAACAATAATGAATGTTCCAATTAGGCTGCACACAGCAATACATCCTCACAGTACAGCTTTTACAACTAAGAGTGCTTGTGTGTGCGGGCCACTATGTGTTTTTGTGTGTGTGCGTGTGTTTTTGTGAGTGGTTAAGTGTGTTTGTGAGATGTATTTCTACTGTACCATCTATCTCTGTCTTGCCTGCGCTCCAACATCCACAGTAAGATTGCAGCTTATTACCTGTCTCTGCTGTGTTGTCCCGAGGGGCGGCCATGGGATATTGCTGCTCGGGGAGCTGCTGTGTGCAGGTCAGAGCAGCGCTGGCCCTCTTATGCTGCGGTGGCCACAGGAGTGCTACCTACAGCTGCACGATGATGGCTGAAGTTGTTCCTCATGTGTATTTTGCTTAATATTGTTATTATGGTTGGTTCAAATAGAAGAATTTCATTGAACATTTTTTTTATCTCCTTTTATAATTTATTTACACTAGAGCAAGTCGTTTAAGTTAAATATTAAAGAACTGTCAATATATTTGGACTGTTAATCCTATATTTGCTTGAAGGATATAGATCAGTAGTGTGGGAAAACACCTATAACCACATAAGCAACTGTTTCACGCTCAAGGAAGACCCATTTCTCACTGTGTGTGAGACCCTATTTACACCTAATATTAACACACAATCTACAGCTGGATATGTTATCTGATTAAGTCTGATCACAGGCCTTTGCTTTTAAAGTTCACCTGACAGTAATACGCTTTCTCTAGAGCCGAAATGAATTGATTAATCTATCAGTTGATTTACAATAAATACGTTTTTTTTGACAATCGGTTAATTGTTTTGGTCACTACAAGCAAAAATGCCCCAAAATTCACATGTTCCTTTGGGGTTTTGAACTGTTTTTAAGACAACAGAAGAAATTTGTAGACATCAAATTTTACTCAAGAAAATAATCAGCACATTTATAGGTAATGGAAATAATCTGTAGCTGCTCGTTATCTCAGTTCTGTCCACCTAATGATCAGATCTCAATATGCAAGTCAGGTCAACGGAGCCAACAAACACGATGCTCTCAGGTCAAAGGAAGCGATGCTGTTGTATGGGCTCTACTCATTTTTCTGTAGTGTTTTTAGCTCACAGACTGCTTTTACATCTGGTTTGAGCCAGACCTCCCTCAGATGTGGTTTGATCGCAACCTGATCGCAATGCATTCTGTGTGCATTTACATGCCTATGTTCTTCTCCAGATGAGATATCTATTAATAGATTGCATTTTAATAACCAGGTGTAAATGAGGTCTAAATGTGAGCTCAGTAAACAAGCCAGTCACACTAGTAGTTGGGCAGTGGATACCTGATAACCTATTGTATATCTACCTGTTCCTTTAATTGTGCTGGACAAATGTAGAGTTACACACCTTCCTGGAACAACAACCACAGCCTTTGTCTCTCTTTGACATATCCCCTTTCAGCCCTCTGTCTGGCAATGAATAGTGGGTTGACATTTTGTGAATCTTGCTAAGGGAAAGAAATCATTTTGGGAGGTGCTGAATTTGTCTGCTTCTCTCGTGCGAAATGAAAATGTTGTCCCTGTAACCATAGCTATGCCTTTAGCACCCACACAGCACAAGAGTGATTGCGACATTCCTGCTGTATATACCACCGTCTGCTGAAAAGATCCCAGGAGAGATGAGGGTTTGCTAAAAGTTTTAGCAGTGCAGAGGTGGCGCGACTCCCTCTGCTCTGTGACTTCACATCAAGCCTTCGTTTTTTGGCAAAGGTAGAATTGCATGATTTGGCCATGTGTGTCTGTTTTTCACCTCATCATTTCACATCTCAGACAGAGTAATGTGTGCATGAACTATTCTCTCAGACCATGTTTGACCTCTGTGAAAGAAAGCCGCAGCCATTAGCAGTTCAAAACATTAGATAAGCTTTCATCAGGCATAAAAGGCAGTACACAGTCCAGGGTTATATCAGGATTTGTACCTTTTACTTTATATCAGAAGTCTTTTATTATTATTTGAAATATCTGCTCCTCCACTTTTACACCCCCCAGTGAAAGCATATTAAGTAGATCAAAAGTGAAACTCCACTGTCCATCATAATCCACAATTACAATCCGTTATGTAAACCACGGGAGATCAAAATGACAATATAAGATCATGCACATTTAATTGTGCAAACATTGTTGTACTAGCAGATTTTGGAGAGTTTAGGACGTGTTAAGGTGATGATGTTATGGAATGAGAGTTTGTAAGACACTCTACTTGAAGTTTTAAGATTTTAAGTTGATGCTTTGCTTTGTGTCTACCCAAAGAGAGCATTCAGAACTTATGAATTTGAATGGTTTATTTAGATAGGCCCAGCACTTATAATTGACCCATTGCATAACAGGATAATGGAGTGGCATAAATTTCACATTACTTAGCACAGATGTGACAACTTACTGTGCTGCATAAATCATTTAATTACTGTACCACGAGCACCTGAGAAGTTTTCTGCTTTTGGTACCTTGTGGCTTTAATACTAAATTATTTCTAATTATAATGCTTGACAAGACAACCTCTAAAAACAAGTTGTAAACATTCACAAGATGCTTGTACATTGTGTTGTACATATCAGTAAAGTGTATTAGTGATGATATATTTCATCAGGACACAGTATGCTATGCTGATGAGGGAATATGCATACACACATTTCCCGGGTTTATGTTTTTGCCCAAGAACACTTTGTTTAGACTTTCTTGGATGATCATAACTGTTAGATTAAAAAACTCTACAAACATTAGATTAGTAGTGAAGTGGTATTCTCTTAAGTGATGTCCTTTTGCTCAAATAGCAAATGTTACATTTTTATACAGTCTTACATTATTTCTGTGAAATGGTTTGTGAACTCACTATTCTTCAAAAGCTGGACTTTCTCTGAAAGCCTGTACAGCCTGTGTTTAGTCCCAGGAAGTTTAAAGTAGTGTAGTATTTTGCTTAATATGTACAGCGTTCTCATTTTTGCTTTAGGTGTTGTAGAGCAGTTTTAATATGCAAGAAAACCTCCTGAGCCACTAGTCGCTCTGCACAGTGAGGAAACTGCTGCAGAGCCCCAGCCAGGGAGAGAGACTGCAGAGTAGGGAGGACTATAGCTGCCAGGTCCCCTGCTGATTAGCTTGATTAATTAGACCTAGACTTTATCAAAGTGATATTTAGAGTTTGTATGCAAAGAGGCCCCCAGTAACGATAGCAGTTGTTGTAGTATTTGTGCTGTTATTGTGCCTGTTTGCTTATCTCGCTCCCTTGAATAAACATCCACTCTTTATTCCCGTCTCACTCCCATAACCTTTATGATACTGATTTACTTAAAATACTACAGACTTGTTTGAAAATTATAATTTCCTTTTTAATGTCACTGTTTAACAAAATGTGTTACTCTGAGTTTGTTGTTGTTTACTTTATAGGTCTGAGTTTTGGCTGTCATAACTAGCTCATGGAGGAGAGACTTTTTTTTTCCATAAACACTCATTGACTCCTCTTCTCAAATCACAGGAGAAACCCTCTTTTTGCCAGCCATGCATGGCTTGTCAGCCTGTGCCAGAGCCAGAGGTGTCAATATGCCAAAGACCAAAACATTAAAATGTTCTGGACATTTTTTATTCCTATGATAGGGGTCGGCGATATGGCCAAAATCACGGTATATGTAATTTCATATCATGGTAATGGTATATATCACAAGTAATTGTTCTGTAAGTTCAATTAAGAAATGGTTTAAAATAACCATACTGTACTTCATGCTCCGTATTTACAATTTCACTCCATATTTTCTTGTCACTCTCTTCTTTTGCGGCCGTTTGGCAAACCAGCTTAGAGGTGCATTACCACCACCAGCTCACACGTGAGAATGTGGTAAGCAGTCCTTCTGGCCATTTAATCATTACCTTGCGAGGCAGCTGGATCACCTAAGGATCGCAAGATCACACGAGAATCTAGCCCTGATATGCTACAGATCCTGCCCCAAATATACAGCAGATAGGGCTGGGCGATTTATCAAATTTTATTTTTAATTATGATTTTGGCTTCCAACGATTATGAAAACAAGACCATCAAGATAAAACAATTATTATGCTGCACTCCATTTTGCAATGATGCTCTCGTTTTGTCTTGCACCCCTTTCTTTACAGCGGTGCGCTTTCGCCCCTCCCTAAAAGCCCAAACTCCCTCTCAGCCAGGCTGAGAAAAATGCAAATACTGTGCAAGATTTGTTACATGGTAGTGTCTGTACCACAAGGCAATATGACCAATTTGTTTAATCATCTGAAATTCAATCACAAAGTGCTCTATGACCAACCAATAAAGACTGAGAAAAGTAAAGCCCCCGTGACTTCTTCCACAGCAACACTTAAAGTTCAGAGAAATCCACTGTTGCAATGATAGTTCAATAAATGCATGATGTTTCCAAAGTCAATGAGTAATCGTTTTAAATAACTGTGATCTCAATATTGACCAAAATAATCGTGATTATGATTCTTGCCATAATCTAGCAGCCCTAATAGCAGAGACACTAAGGGATAGCTCCCGCATTGTAAATGGTTTTGCCAAATCTCTACCGGTGGACACATTTCTACCGTTGCAGGGTATATACAGTCATATTTCCCAACCCTATCACACCAAAAGGTCTCCTGTAGAATACACTGGAGAGAAAGAGCTAGAGAGAAGGTGAAGTTAAGAGAGAAAGGGACAGGTGAAGGTTAAGATAGTCTAGATTATGCTAAACACCTTCCAGGTTAGGCTGAACTCACATATCTTGGTTCCCTCTTTATTATGGCCACAATAGCTTGGCCCCTCCCTTCCCCTCCAAGCCATCTTTGCCAGAAACACTATCGTTATATCGTTACACACAAACCACAGGACACATGCTGCGTGCTTGTGTGTATGTGAGAGGGAAGAGAGTACTATTGTATGTGTTCATTTATCAAGTTTGTTTATCATGTGTGCCGATAAGCCTTTCAGACGGACTGGCAGATGGGCTGCGTGTGAAATTACTTTTTCTTTCGCTTTCCAATAACTTCATATAATATCTTCCATTTCTCTTCTTCTCTTTCCCTTATACTCGCACACATTGCTTCTCTTTCATGTACACAAACACACACACACACACACACACACACACACACACACACACACACACACACACACACACACACTCAGTTACTCTCTCTCCCAGACACATATCGTTTTACTCTCTCACCCTTTATGTTCGATCAATCTCCCCCCGTCTCTGCCTACCAGCAGCCAATAGTGGAGCTGATGGTGTAAAGGCCATTTTCTGTGAATCAGAGCGTTGTTGTGTCTTTCCCATTAGCTATTCATGAGCTCTCCTGGCTTAGGTTTGTATACCTGGATTGGTGTGGGGTGCGTTCAGGAGATGCAGTGGCTGACTGAATGTGGATTAACGAGAGTGTCACGTTTAATACAGGTATGTGATGTCACCAGGAGAGAGAGGGAGAGAGAGGGAGATAGAGTACTTGTTTATTTCATCAACAGACTAAAGGAAAAGCAGGTCTTGACCTCCACCAATTTGTTTTGTACGGCTGAAACAGAAGATAGATTAGCCGTGTCTGTGGATGTGTGTTAGTGTTAAACATTTTCGAGCAAGGACTTTGTGCACTTGTTGATGCTTTTGCACCTGTGCTGTGCATGTACAGTATTTCTCTACGCTCACCCTTTGTCATCATAACCATAAAGGCAAGATATAAATTATAAAAGGCAAGTAATCAAGAGAGATGGAGAGATTGAAGTGAAGGAGTGAATGAATAAAAGTGCTGACTGTGTGGCGTGCGGGGGAGGGTGATGGAGCGCTTCATCATCGGCTGCAATGCTAAATGACAGCATGAGAGAGAACGAGACAGAGAAGAGGCACGGGGTGAGATGGAGATGAGGAGGGGCAGCGAGCTTAGGTGCAGAAGCAAAGAGAAGAGGGGGGGTTAGAGCTCGATGAGGAGGAGGAGGAATCGAAGAGGAGCGAGAGGGCATTCAGTGAAGTGAGAGGGAAAGAGAGTGAGTGAGGTGAGAGGTGGTGTATGTACTCTTCTGAAATCACTTGTCCTTTTCATCTGTAGCTCAACTGAGCTGGACTCTAAAGGACAACGACTGCTTGCTCTGTCTCTATTCGTCTCTTTTTCTATAAAATATCAGTAGCATATTTTAAATCTGCAGGCTCGTATAGTGACTGCAAGATACCGGCATGTGCTGCTTTGCTCTTTCTACCCACACACGCGCACGCACACACACACACACGCGCACACACACACACACACACACACACACACACACACACGTCTCCCCACATTGACTTACAAATTGCAAGAAGACTCAGGGAGATGAAACTCTGAACTTTGAATTCCTGACTAGCTTTGAAGTTTTCATACACCCCTCTCTTTCACCCCTCTCTTGTCCCTCACCTATAATGTGTGTGTTTGAGAGGGGGTGGGGTGGGGTGGTATCTGCCATTCTCCACAGGGCTAAGCTTTTGTAATTAATCTGGGGTTTTGTTTTGAGCACTCGACTGTACTTTTGTGGCTCTCATCCATAAAGTCTCTCCGTCCCGGTTGACATGATTCTTGCGTAGGTGGTAAAAGAGGTTAGTGGTGTTTGAGTCTGTTGTGGGGACTGGTCTGCGACAAACGTCACGGTTTTCTGGTCCGTGTCAGACTTTTCAGACCCAAACCACGTCCATGCGACAGAATTAGCCCCTCTTTTAGGTACCACCTTTTCAGGTATTCCAGATTTCTGAACAGTATTTCTTGTTTGAGAGAGTTTAAATCAGACAAGTTCCTGTTTTTTAGCAGATGCGTGGTCATGCTGACACAGACACTTGTGGAATCATTTGAAAAAAACACATTAATGTGCTTTCTTTCCCTTAGCAAAGAAACAGCAATCTCTGCCTTCTGGATGTAATTTCCGAATAGCACAGAATCATTATCCATTATCAAAAAAACCAACTGAGGAGCAGTTATCCAGGGTTGGAAATAGACAATTTAACAACTCATTCTGTAATCATATTTGGCCTGTCTTATTTTAGTCCAGTGATTCACTAACTCATATATGTACATACACACACACACACATTCACATTGTGTTTCTGTATCTACCCTGACATGAAGCCAGGTTATGCAGAGTTTGAATAAGTTGTCCTGTCTCTCTGCATTATGTGCCGATGACTGTTTTCTCGTCTGTCTGTGTGTGGACACTCTTGAAATGTTGTTTTTGTTTTCCTCTTGAGCCCAGGCCAAGAATCTGTTCAGTTACCCTGGAAGGTTCATATTCCCCACTGGAATTTACTCATGCAGGTTTGTGTGGCTTAGTCTTAGTCTGATAGTGAACATTATTGCAATGGCCTGCAGTTTTATACCAGATGCCAGTAGAAAACTGCAGGTAGCTAGAAGCAAGTGGTATGCCTGCTGTTAAAAGAACTTCAGTCATGCATCATCCTTACTTGATGGGGAAAAAACTAAGAGAAAGTAATGACTGACTCGCCCACCACCCTGCTTGTTAAACTGGGACAACCACTGCTATTAATGTCTTTTTGGTGAATATGAGAAAAATATACCTGCAAACAAGTGCAACTCAAGTTTGTCTCAAAGAGTATTTGTGACAGCAAGATAATTAAAGATATTTTGAACAGCCACCTCTTCAAACTGCCCTTGCAAGCGTCTCTTAAATTGTCACCCAATAGAAATCTAAAAATATCCACTCCATCAGCTCGCCGACAAGCTGAGAAATCGAAAAGCTAAACAATGAATTATAACAATGAGCACATATACCTCAAACACATCTCTGTCTGTGCTTTCTTAGTCATTATCAGCTGGCTTGTTTGCTATTACTTGAGACATCTGTGCTGCGATAGGTATGTCTCTGACCTCCTATGTGTGTCTATCTTGGTGAGTAAGCTTTCGCATGTGCGTATAAAAATGGAAGCAAGTGAACAGTAAGAAAAGAAAGTCATATTGTATCTTGGCAAGGACGTTTGTCAGTGTTATTGAATTAATTTGAGTCTGTAAGAGGAACGCTTACTGAGACGGAGTCTGCCCTTCAAATGGTGTGTCACTGAGCTGCCCTTGTCTGAGAAGGGGGGTGTGGTGGTGGTGGTGGTGGTGGTGGTGGTGGTGGTGGGGGGGGGAGCTGAGAGAATGGAGGGAGATGAGGAAGACATGGTGTGTGTTGCAGTTGGTGGCAGATGTTGTCACTGTGGAAAGGAGGAAGTAGAGGAAGTAAACATCCACATTTGCACACACATACTTGCATTCACAAAGCATATGGACTCATTCACAGTCAGGCAAAAGCACAACACACACACACACACACACACACACACACACACACACACACACACACAAACCCTGAAACGCCTCCCACGTACCCAACAACAACAAATTAGTTAAAATGTGTGAAGAAAAGGACAGAGGGACAAAGACAGTGGATGAGTTAGCGAGAGAAACAGGACGGAGAAGTGAAACTTAAAGCTGTTAAGTTTTTCGCGCCCACACAGGTAACAGGTAAATGGCATTGCCAGAGGACATAACATGCACTCCTTTTGAATAGAGAGCTATGCCTCCGCCCGGCTCGGAATCAATGCTACGTAGAGATGAAAAGAGGATGGAGGTGAACACAGGGCGAGGATGGTGGAGACTGATGAAGGCAGATTTGATAAAAGACTGGAAAGGAAGATGAAACAGCGAGGACTGTGGGACAAAGTTCAGAGTGTGTGGCGTGGATGGACACTGGAGACGTGCTCCTGGTTCTTCTTGCCTGAATTTTTTTGGCACCCATATAAATGAGCAGAGCATGAATTACTCATCACCAGTACTGACGTCATTGTTTCCCTGCGGGGTTGATTCCACAGTCTTCAGATATATTTACTTCGTGGGGTGACGTCAGACAGTCAAAACTGACTTTTTCAGGTGGAAAGGTATGCTTCACTCGCTTTACTGGAGTGTTGGAAAAAAGTTCAAAATTAGACATTACTCATGTCTAAGCAGAATGATCTCGTTGTAGTCTATTTTAAACTCTTCTACCCACTGGATTTCTTTTGCATTTAAACGTCTGTGGGTCACTCAAGCCACGAGGTCACGTAGGATTCGCTGAAGTCATGGCAGTCATGTGAGAGTCATTACAGTCACATGAATTAAATTAGGAAGAGGTGAGAAACCGCCTGGTAGTCAGGATGCATTTGCAAGTAGCCGATAGCTTGAAATATTTAGACCACCTGTTCAAAATGCCCCAAAGGTGAGACACCTCCTGAATATGATGTCTCTTCCTCAGGTGATGCGAACTTAACCACTCACATGTGACCTCAGTGACCCTCATGTGACATCTGGGTGTGAATGACTTGCAGAGGTTTAGATGAGACATGCATTTAAAGTTCATCAGTTTGATAAAAGTCTAATTCTTATTTTAATTATAACTACAAATAGGGCAGTATTATTAAGTGGATAAAGCTGTAATCACTTTTTGTACTTGTTAGTCTGTGTTAAATATTATTTTTAGATGTTTGAAGCCTTTTGTGAGCAGAGGGCTATACACAGACTGAATCTCAGGATCTCTAAACTAATGCTAGTATAAAAAGAAGTGTACAGTGAAACAAAAAAACTGATGCTGCTGTTTAGGATGCTCGCCGTTCCGTCCACCCAGCTCTCCTGCTCCCTGTGCATTTCCCCTCCCTCACCCTTACTTCTCACCTGCACTTCTTTGCTCAGATGACCTTCTCCCTCTCCCACGTCCTCCTCCTGCTCCCTCCCTCCTCTTTACCCCTGTCTAGTCTGCTGGCCGGGCCGTTACGGTGATATCCCTGGTGCCGCGGTTTTGATCTCCGCCTTCAATAATGAATGAAAGGATACGATTCGTCAATCACTTCAAAACCACGCGGCCCACAATGCCCAAGGTCAGGGCAGTGGCAGCTGTCAGAGGGGATGATGGCTAGCGCAGGCAGGTGTGTGGAGGGTTCCTGAGCACATGCACCACACGTACACGCAAAAGAGAGCACCTGTGGTTTGGTAAAGGACGGGCAGACAAACAGCTCCCTTAAAATCTGAGATCCTGGGAAGACTGGGTGGTGAGAAGAGATATGGATAATAAAACAGAAAATGGCTGAAAGTGTGAGAGCCAAAGAAGAGAAGAGCTGACAGGGAAGGGGAAAGAAGGAGGGAGATTAAATGATACTGTAGTTTACTTTCTCTGAGGTCCACTTTAGAAGACCACACATTACTTCCTCAGGCTGTTTCTCATTCTGTACGTATAGGTTTGTGTGCTGTACATGTATGTGTTGAGTGAGATGGAGCCTGGAGTCATGTTGTCAGACATGTCTGAATGCAGTCGTGTTTGTGAAATCTCTCAGTATCAGTGTGGATTTGGGTCATGTGTGTGTGTGTGTGTGTGTGCGCGCGTGTGTGAAGCCCAGTGGCTGTGATGTGAAGGTGGTGTGGTGATCGTGTACGACAGGTTTGGGAAAACACTGCTATTGTGCCCACTCACCGTTACATGGTGGTACAAGTGGCACGCACCACTCTCCTCTTCTGTTGTCCTTTTCCAGATGTGTCCATGGACTCAAGGCTGACTGATTGGTAATGTGTGTGCGTAAATACAAGTTTGTTTTCTACCTGCAGAAAGACTGCCGTTTTTAATGAGGGAATGTAAAATACTCAGGAAGAGGCGGAGGGTGGGGGAGTCTGGGGGATAAAAGGAAAGCGCAGAGTAAAACAGAGGAATAATTATTGTCTGCATGTGTGTTTGTGTGTGTCATTCAAAAGTATCGAGGTGTTTTCACAGTCGCTTGTGTACACAACTTTCTTCAGAGAGAGAGGAGGCTGCCGCCTCAGCGGGAGGTATTTATTTCACTCCCTCCCCACGCGCCCATTCACCTCCTCTCTCCTCCTGTCTGCCTGTCTGCTCATCAGGAGATAGGAGCTGACAGTTGTTTGTGTGTGCGCGTTTCAGTGTGTGTGTGTCCTAGCAGATGTGCCCTGCAGTGTGGCCCACCTCTTAAATGTCACTGATCACAGTCTCTTCCACCTGATTACCTTGATCCCCCCCATCTCCCTCCACCACCCCCCATATTACCCCTCCATCTCCCACTACTCTGCTGCAGCCCTTCTGCCCTATTTATTACCCTCCTTTACCTCCCCCAGTGATAGACCTACACTCCCATGACCCCATGCATCCACAACACAACAACTCCCTAAGACATGCAAGGTTGACAGATAGAATAATATGCTGTTTTGCTGCACCAAAGCAGGTTATTGCACATAAAAGTTCAATTAAAGTACATATACACAAACATATTAAAAACTAACATTTCAACTCATGTCCAGTACACATATATGTATACACACATGGTTACAGTGACATTATTAAATGCCAGAGAAAGCAATAAATTGACATTTTAAAATGATTGCTCATTCACAGTTTTTGGTTAACATCTTGCTTATGTTAACCAAAGAGAATTACACACTGGCCAGGCAGAGACTAAATGGGCACAGGCCAAATTGGCAAATGGCCAAAGTCAATATAATTAAGTATTAATCGTGCACATTTGTTTTCATTCACCTGCTGCTGTACCTGCTTGGAGCACAACAGAGTGTCAACGTGAATCCAGACTGAAAAAGCTACGATTTGAGCTCATCCTGTTTTCCCGAATGTGTTTCTCTTTGACAACCTTCTGTTGTAGAGGTTGTGTAAGAATCCACTCGAACTCTCAGTGCGTTATACTATCACTGTCTTTGACACGAAGAAGCAAGCACACTCACAAGCAAAGCCAAGCACGTCGACTTTAAACTCTGTGTTTAAGCGTAGGCGGTTCGCCAGGGATTGTATGTGCTCGTGTGCGTTTGAGTGCATGTGCATGTGTGACGGTGTAGGTAACATGTCTCCCGGTCTGACATCTGCCAATCAGCACGTTAGGATCAGTCAGTAATCTGTCACCTCCTACACAGACAGCTGTCAGTTAAGGCTCGTGGAAACCATGATTGGAGCAGGCAAGGAAGGAGCTTTGGAGAGGGGAGCTGTGATTGGCTGTTTGAGCGGGAAGAGAGGTTAGGGGGGTGTTATCTGGTCTTCAGTGAGAGACGCTTTGTTCTTGTATGGAGTCTGACATTCAGCAGTCAATTAAAAGCAGCTGCCAACTTGAAAAGCCATGAGTTAAACTGCTGATCACAGTTCTACACTCACATCCTGTTTGCCACACCTACCATTCTGCTCCGTCTGACAACGGAGGAAACATTTTGTTCTCTCGGGCAGGGTTTTCTGCTGTTTTCTGTCCAGGAGCAGTACTTCTAGTCTAGTCTATGCCTGTGGGGATCAGTGGGTGAGATGCAGCCTACTGGGTTAGCGTCAGAGCCCGCTTTGATTTTATCATCATCAAAGGCACAGGTGTTTTGTGCTTAACTGTCATCTTCTTTGGTCAGTAGATTCCTTCAGATAGAGCTCCGTAATGACTGATCGGACCAAGATAGACTGGTTTCTTTCCATTCTGGACCAGCTGGTGTTGACATTCAGGAGATAAAATCATACAGCGTCTGGTGTTTAATGAGTCTAATCGTATGCCTTTTGATCCAGTCGCTGCCCGTCCTTCTCATTAAGGTTATTTTAAACGCAAATGTTTGACTTTTCCACTGGAATCGGGACTGTCAGCATCACTTAGCATGAGAAATTATGTAAAAAAAAAAAAGACAAAAAAGAAAAACAGCGCGGTGTGTGAGAGAGAGAGAATTATATTATAGTCCAGTTCATCAGCTTTCAGGTCAGAGTCACAACTCACCTGAAATTCACCTTACTCTTGTGAAGTTCACTCACCCACAGCTCTCTCTGCAGAGTTATAGTTCTTGTTGCACACGTCTCTCAATCCACCATTTCATCCAAATGTTGCATTTTACTTAGTTTCTTTGTCTTCTCTGCGCAAATTGCAGCATAAATTAGCAAGACAAACTGTTTTGATACAGGAGCATTTGAAAATTATGTGACTCTAATAAATACACTAGCTGTCATCCATACTTACTGAGTAGTGCAATATGTCAAGAGTAAAAAAAAAGTCTGTGTATTTTGGTGAAAAATCTTTTTAGGTTGCAGTAATCTTTATCTCTCCTAGCTTTATACAGCATGTATCAACAGAATCAGTGACAACTATTTTAGCTGCAAAATTCAGATGCATTCTTGATATGTTTCACCAGTCTGAACTCTTCGATGGAGGAAATAAAATCTAATTTCTCAGCCCCTCCACTTTCTATTGTTCAATTAATTAGCCTTTTCTTTTTCTCGACCCTCTTTTTCCAACTGGTAGCAACACGCCAAAAACTCAACTCATAATTCTTCCTCTCGTCTCACACACTGTCAGTCCAATTGAGTGTTTTTAAATGCCTGTTGAAACAAGCGCTGGCAGACTTATTAGATTAAAACGGAGTAGAACTCATTTGCACCCCATAATCAAATAGACTGCTTTTACCATGAAAAAAAAATCTGCTTAGCCATGCAACTTTTACCCGCTTATTCATAGAAAAATTACTTGTAATAAAAGAGTCTAATTTAGTTATTTTCTCCCCTTCAACCTCATGCGTCAAAAAGGCGTGGTGAAGAGTGTGTGTGTGTTTGTGTGTGTGTGTGTGTGAGTGAGAGAGAGAGAGAGATCAGTGAATCAGTATTCATAGACTATAGCCAGTTCTGCCAGCCCTGCCTCACAGTAGGGGTTCAGCTCTATGAAGATAAAGTGATTTTTCAGGAGTGAGTGACCCTAATTCTGACCCGACACACACATACACACCCACACTGTACACACACATACATCATAATTAAGCAGGCACTGCTAGCACGAGCTCCACAGTTCAACTTTAGTTTCATCCCTGCTCTCTCACTCTCTTATGTCAGTGCTCTGAAATGCATTTAGCCTGCAGGGTTTCCTCTGCATATCTGAATGCAAACTCCACCCAAAAGTTTTTTTTTGACCACCTCTGCCAAACTGGGCAAATTTCAAACTTCAAACACAAAAAATCTACACCTTTACATGTGCCGTTACCGGTTAAGGCCTCCGGTATTTGATTAATATGAATAGCCAAACTTGCTATGACACTGTTGCCTTGCTACCAACTCTACTACATCCAAAAGTAAACTAGCTACTCACTATCCTGCATCCGGCGATGCTACCTCACACATTGTCCTTGAGTTCATTGTCTTCATAGTTTTTGTGTCCTTTGTCGTATAATACAGAGTGATGAGAAACACAAACAATCAACAGGTCCACCATTGCGGAGTTGTAATGTGACGTCCATTCTGCACATCTTGACTGGTTGATGCCTTTATTCGCCATGCGAAAGCTCAGAAAAATTGACCTCGTTCCGCTTTTTCACTGCGTAATATTTGCGTTCTGTGTGAAAAACAACAGTTGATGTGCGAATTAATTGCACGAAAACAAATGCCCTTGGTGTGTAAAGGCCTTAAGACAGCACTTCATGTAGAGCCAGAGAAAATCTCACATCTCACCACAGCTGTTGCACTAAAATGTAGGATTAATTTTGGGATGTTTAATGCAGCAGAATGTAGGAATAATGATCGTTGCTGGCCCATTTGTAAAGGACAAGTCATCTAGGGCCTAGTTTCCACCACACATACACTCACTGGAAAAGTGCAGAGAGATGAAGAAGAGAGGAGAGAGGGCGGGATCGTAGTGGACTATCAACCCTGGAGCAGCGACCCTGCTCCTCTTGTCCTCCTGTCCTTCCATCCTCCTCTCCTCCCTCTCCCCTCTATCACAGCGCTCATCTCCCCGGCAAATTGAATTCCTCCCCAGAATCTGCCTAAGCGGCTTCAGGAGACTGGCCCGAGAGCAGAGACACACGCGTGGTGCGGCAGGAAAAAATAGGTGTGTGTTTGCGTGCGCTCACGTGCACGTCGGTCTCTTGACTCTCCTGTCACATTTGGAGGCCAATCTCTCTGTTAGGCAGCATTCCTCCCGAAGAGACAAAAAGCAGAGAGACCTTGAGCTGCCACACACTTTGACAGAGATGGACCGAGGGGCAACAAGAGAAGGAGGGAGGAAGAAAGAGACAGGAGGAAGTCTTGATACACAGACAGGTGGCTGGATAGTTAGGAAAAGGGGAAGACTGTGAGGGACAGAGAGGGACGTGTTGACTTTGAGTGACAGAGAGACAGACAGCGGGGAAGAGAGAGAGACAGACGACATCAGTGAGTGAAACATGCTGTTAGCTGACCTTGTTCCTCTCAGATGTGGAGTCCTCTATCGCTATCTGTAGTTCCTAATGGACTCCCTTTAAAGAAGACGATGGGATTAAAGGGCCATGAGGAGTGGGAGGGCGGATGTAAAATGGCAGCTGTACAATGTATGAAGTATGAAGAAAGTGGTAGATAAGTGGAAAGGATGGAGGCAGGTGCAAAACATCTTTCTATTTGTACTGTATGTTTGAGCTCCAGCCTTCCTAATTGAGGGTCATATTTGGTAAGCTGTTAAGGCTGCCTCTCTGCTGCTCACACACACACACACGCAGGCAGGGGTGAGTTATAGTGCTGGTCAGCAGTATGACATTGGAGTCTGCATTGCCAGCCATCGTCTGTAGAAACCGAATATTCCAAATAAATCCCCCCCACATACACACACTCACACACACACAGCCTCCCGTATAAATCTGTCTTAGATGGAACACTTCCCTCTTGTGCACGGAGCAGGCAGCTATCAATCTAAAAGAGGGTGGGAGAGGGTGAAACAGTGGAAAGTAGAGAAAGAGAAGGGGAGAAAAAGGTGGCCCTGAGACATCCACAGGGAATAAGGAATAAGGAAGGGAACAGAGATGAAGTGAGAGGGCCAGAGGAAAGACCGAACTGAGAAAGCTGAAACGGCAGGGAGGAGAAAAGATTGAGTTGACAGGAAAGGGAGAGAGAGAAGGAGAGAATGTAAAACTGCCTCAGAGTTATGGACCTTTCCATACTGTAGCAAGCAGATAAGCCTGCCCCCTCTAACCCAGTATGTGTGTGCATGTGTGTGTAAATAGTTGATGGGTTGAATAAATCTCATTTTCTACAACACCCGTCTCCCCTCCCACCCGCCGACCCCACCCCCAACGTACACCCCACTCCCAGATGCTGAGTCTTGTTTAGTGGGTCCAGGCCTCAACAGATGCTGACAGGTCCTGCAGCTAGTATCTGTGCACTTTTTAGCCTTGATCACTCTATGCTGTGTCGTGGTGTTCCAGGTCTGAACACCTGTGCCAAGAGTTAAAGACTGGATGGCATTGTTTAGACAGCAGCTGTGCCTGAGTCACTCAGAAAATCTACCTTTGCAGGCAGGGCGGGAACAGCATTACCATAAGATGCAGTATTGGTACTGTGAGTCACTGTAAAGTACAGGATTGTACTTGTCTCTTGTACTTGTACAATCTCTATGCTTGGATACTTGACAGTCAAGCAGTACACTATATATACTGTAAGTGATAATACACGACGTTGTGACATAGGAAAATAACAGATGAGGTGGAGGTGAAGAACTGTCGATTACAGTAAAAGGTTGCGTATCAGCTGGGCGGCCTCGTTGGCCAGAAGAGTGCAGGTTCTTAACATGCCACAAGCTTGACCAATTCCACATCACATCTCGTCTGAGAAATAGTTTCGAGTTTGACCTTTGTCTTCATGAAAAGCCTAAAGTGCAATATACACTGGCATTTGATGCAACACAGCAGATGCTCTGTGCAGACAGAAGAAGTAGTCAAGTTACGGCGTGTCGTTCCAGTGAGTAAATGTGATAGAATTGCTGCTTTTCTGGACCGTTGATGCGCATCAGTGCTGAGAAATTGGACATGGTGACACGGTGATGCATGTCGCCATGCGCATGCCGCTGGTGTGTGGGCTTACATAGAAAACAATAGCTGTGAGTGTTTTGACATGCACCATATGCCATACGTGTGTTGCCCCTAAGGGTATGCCTTTATTGACAGGTATAATTTAAAAGTAATGTCATAATTTATGATACTGTTTAACATCATTCAACATAGCATACCTGGGACAGTCAGTTGTAACTACAGCTGTCATAGAAGTCAGAATCTCTATTTAGTACCAAATCCATCTTGAGAACATATTGCAAAAAATACATCCACGTTCTTTGTTAAAAACAGGAAGGTTTTCTGACACTTTATAGGGGATTTTGTTGTGGAGAGGAAACTTTACATGTAAGTGTGTGTCTGTAGGTTTTATGACCACAGTCTGCAGAAGGAGTAGTAGAGGAATGCTTTGATAGACCTCACTAGTGGAGTGGGGGAGTCTTTCAGAGAAAGTCCTGGTAAATCCTGTTAGATGAGTCTCGTCAGATTTTGGTCCACTCTCTCTCTTTCACACGCAAATGCACATACACACGCGCACACACACACACACACACACACACACACACACACACACACATCCTGTTTCAGGTACTCTTAACTAATGATGGTATAAATGAGAGAGTGATGAAGGTGAAAAGGTCAGAGTTTCGACTGATAGAAGTAGCCTGACATCACCAGACCAATTCGCAAATGCAAATTAGTCTGGAACCTCTCAGTTCATTTTCGATTTCCAAGGGTAGTTATCGACAGGCGCAGACCAAAATGCCTCTAGACACAATTGGATAGACCTTCAACCAATCAGAGCAACAGAACGCGTGGCGTAGTGCTGAGCGAATCCTGTCGGAAGTACGGCAAACACTTCTTTCTTATCAACAAAACTGCAGTTGTTTGTTCTTCTTTCAGAGAAAACATACCATCCATATCATTTAATACTGACGCGATAGTATTCAGAACGTTCCACATAAGTGTCAGCCGTCTTGGTTGTTTACGAAAATGCCTCAATGGCGCTCCTCTGTACAGTCATCGTATCAAACCCGCCCCAAATTAGATCAACGGTTGTGATTGACCCGGGCGAGGTCGACTGGAAATCTGTCTGAATTGGAGTGGGACCAGACACATCTGCCAGAGCAAATAAAACTTGAGCTCGCAGATTCATCTAGTTCCCAGACTAGGAAAGAAGTACATATAAATAAATAATTACAGTAGCAGTTGCAGTAACATTTATTTTTATTGTTGGATTGATGTCAGATGTCTTTTTTTAAGTCTGAAATTTGTTTTCATATTTGCCTTGACATTTGCTAAATGGCACCTGCCAACATTATTACAGAATATACTGAAACTACATACAGCAAAATCGAGGTACACTAGTATGGCAGTGTTTTGTTCCACCCAGTCTTTGTGCAAAGGATAGA
Source organism: Macquaria australasica (assembly GCA_005408345.1). Classification (NCBI taxonomy): domain Eukaryota; kingdom Metazoa; phylum Chordata; class Actinopteri; order Centrarchiformes; family Percichthyidae; genus Macquaria; species Macquaria australasica. The sequence goes on from SEMN01000231.1 coordinate 80,021, forward strand.
ACATGAATAGATTTTGTTTTCATTTTTTGTGGTGAATGAATATAGATGAAATTTCTCTATTGTCCATGGATGACTAACTCAGACTTTTTCAGATAACAAAAATAACATATTTTTCTTTCTCTGTCTCTGTCTGTCTGTCAGAGGTGGCTCCCTACCTGCGAGGGGGTGGACTGGGGCAGCAGGTGGTGTTGGAGGGAAACAGACTGGTGCTGACCTGCCTGGCTGGAGGCAGCTGGCCTCTGCAGTACCGCTGGACTCTCAACAACAGCAACATCACTGACTGGACACCACAGTACAGGTCAGTTATCGCTGACTGGCTGGTTATGTGTCTGACATTTTGTCCTGGATCTCTCTGTTGTCTCTAAGTGCATGTCCGCCATGTTTGTCTCCTTCTGAGAATCTTCTATGTGTTCAGTCATGCCTGTAGCATGGAAAAAACAGCTGCCGGTAAGTGATGGAGTGCGTTCAGAGAAGGTCAGAACATTTAGACAATGGAGCCAAAGTGAGATTAATAATTACATTAGCACCATAAATATGTATATGGTCTGGGGAAAGAAGAGGAGACCCAATCAATATGTCTGAGCTTCTTTCTCTGCCTTTCTCTCTGTACCTCCCTTCTTCCTTTCCTCTGCTCCTCTCTCTCTGTCCCTGTGTGTGTTGGTTGGTAAGAGTTAAGCAGTCCCTCTCGGCAAAACTGCAGCTGTGAAACAAAATTGTTTTTCACATCATTCAGAAATAGAGGGAATCTTGGGAACACATGCACACCGAGGGAGGGAGAGGTTGAGCCAGCATTTTGTAGGCAGTCGTTGTTCAAGCCAGGAGGCGTTGTGCAGCTCTGGACCGCTCTCAGCGATCTGGCTACTTTAGTTTGGTGAGGCCAGGGCCATGCTGAATTGGCAGCATGCAGAGAGTATGAGAGTGTGTGTGAGTGTGTGTGACCATCTGGAATTGTAGGCCTTTTTTTTTTTTACTGTTAGTTTAAAGTAGGCAGGTAGAGCAGGTCGTCCACTAATCGAAGAGTTGGTGGTTTGATCCCCGGCTCCTCCTGGTCTTGAGCAAGACACTAAACCCCAGTTGGTCTTGATGGTTAGGCTGGTGCCATGCGTGGCAGCTTGTTGTGTGTGTGTGTGTGTGTGTGTGTGTGTGTGTGAATGTTAGTCACATTGTAAAGAAAGCGCTATATAAAATTCAGCCCATTCCATTTTCACATGTTCAAAATAATATAAAAAATGATTTGCATTAATGGAAACTTCAGGTACGTTTCCTTTTTCATCATTTTCTACAAATATTGAGTTGTAATAAAATCATCACTAGACAAGGTTAAAAAAAAGAAAAAAGAAAGAAGCAGCATTTGTGTTGACAAGGCTACTGTATCGTCAACACTTTTTGGCTGACAAAGTTATTTTTCACAAATAATGCTTTTTCTAGCCAACCCTTGTGTTCATTGCCTAATTGTTAAAATGCAGCAACCTGCTCCACCTGCTTTCTTTTTCAGCACAAACACAACACATGAGCATTTCTTCTATTTCTTGGGAACATGACAATGACTCATGGGATACTTAAACCACATATCCACGTTTTCCATTATATTGCATATTAAGCACTACTAGCTTTAATGTGAAATGAATGTGTTCCTCTGGATTCACACTCTTATCCAGTGTGTATGTCACACATCACAACATCACATATTGTAGAAATACATCTTGTCCTTTCAGTGATCAGTTTGGTGCTACAGGGTCAATTTGTGCTGAGGCTGTCTCACTGTATAACCTAATTAAAATTGTTCTCATCTTGAATCACACGGGAAATTTGACTTCAAGCGCAGGGCTGAGGCTGTGTCAGGGAAATTTACTGAGAAATGATTGTATTGATTGGGACCTGTCAACAGTGAACTTTGTGTTTTAGTGAGAAATATAAAGGAAAACTTGTTGGGATTTCAAAAAAATACAGTGACAGCCCCACCGCACACGCCTATTAAAAAACGTAATGGAACACAGACAGAGAGGGAGATACAGCGTTAGGAGGTGTCCAATATCAAAATCTGTTTCAGAATGAGAGCTGCTGTGTAATGTGTCATTCCTGATTCAAATGGAATTGCGTATGTGAGTCTTTGATGTACGTGTGTGTGTATTAGGGTGTGGGTTTGTGTGTCTTGGCAGCATACACTGACAGCCTGGGAGTTAAATACTTGGCTGTCCTGGTATTCATAATGAGCCCCAAAGCGATGTCCAGTTTTACTGTGTCTATCTGGTTTGTGTGTAATATGTGTATGTGTGTGTGTATGCATTTGTGTGTTTGTCCAGCATGGCACCAACCTAGATCCTATGCCAAGCTTCCCATTAGTGAAGCACAGTCCATTAAAACCCCATTAAAAACCCCTCTTTGAAAAAAAAAAAAAAACATACACACAGTCAAAAACATTCTCATACACAGCACACACGTACACGTTCACACACACAGACACGTACACACACATACTGCACACATGCACCACTCCGCCTTCCCTTCTGTTATTGGGGAACTTTGACAACCTTAGGCCTAATCCATTCTCAGATCAAGGTCAGTAAAAGAGAATTACAGAGTGCATACATATGGACAAACAGACCTCCACCTTCTTTCCCTTCTGTCTCGCTGGTCTCCAAACATCACCCTCAACACTGTCTTTCTCCTTTAAATAGTGTTTATTTACAGCTCAGAGATAAAAACACACCCTTGTCACCATGCTCTCAATGTGTCTGTCCATCTTTAGGTTGTCGGTCCCGTCTCTGAAGAGGACTGATGCTGGCCTGTATCAGTGTATGGTGAGGAACAGGATGGGAGCAGTCATACACAGGAGAACAGAGGTGCAGGTGGCCTGTGAGTACACAAGTCTTCACACCATTATAATTACACCAATACAGGAGTTTTATTAGTGACCAGCGGCAACTTTTGTCCACACCAACAAGCAGCGTCGCTCTTAAAGTCCACCTGAACTCACAATTAGTCATCCCTTTTTGCAGCCAAAGTAAATGAATTGTTAATATTTTTTTATTACTGGAAGAAAAAAAAAAGTCTTTGTGAATATGTCAGAAATTCTCCTCTTCTCTCTAAACACGCAATTTAATTTCAGTTGGACTTTAATATTTTAATGTGATATGTGTAAAGCATATAAACACAAAAAACTGAGCATGCACTGAATCCAAAAAATAAACACAAATTCATTTCAGTGTTTTTTAACACTAATTGTCCTGTCACGCCAGCATTTTAAACAGAGAAATCCGTTAATTCTAATCACTTTCAGATTCACTCGCGGGGGCAAAGTAAATTCATGTGAACTTCCACACACAAATTTGCGCTGTTGACCAATAGCAAGCCATCATGACATTGTTGACCTTTGAGGGAACAGAGAGCCGGAGAGTCAACAATGGAGGAAGCTATTGTAGCTGTGGCACAAAGACGTCTTTTGAATAAACTGTTCAAACGTATTGTCCTGTTAACGACCGGGCTAACTAGCTTACTAACTGAGTCTGTGAGCTTTTCCCCTCTTCAATAAATCTTTTATTGAATGAAATGAAGTGCAATCCTGAAAACAAAATTCCCGGGGACAGTAAACAGCCCATTACACAGAAAATAGAAAGAACCTCAGAGAGCTTTTGTGACTGTGTAACGCTAACATGTTCCTGCCTGGCTAGCGTGTTAGTGGTTAGCTTTCCAGCTATAGTACCCCTGCGAGTATAGTCACTACATCACCAAGCTTCTAGAAACACATACTGTAAATCGTGAAGACACACATATGGATTTTGCTGTGCCACTTTCTGGTGTGACCAGGTAATTCCGGTATTTTTACACATTTTGGGGTCTAAATGACTAATAGGTACAAAAAGTTTTGGAATTGGTCCAGTATATCGCCTCAGCTTGCAGCCGTGAAACTCGCTGCAATGGCTGCAACTTAATTCTTGTGGGAAAAGTGCTTGTTTTTGCCACTGACAGGCTCAGATTGTTATTCTAAGTGTCTGACAACATTATGGAAAGGATCCCTACAGAGACAGACCTTTTTGTTTAAGAGAAAGATCCTTTTAGTTTAACCAGAAACAGAAGTCTTGCTCAAGGAGAAGTCTCGCTCTGAAATCTCGTGAGAGGTGAGTTGTTGCAGGAAGAAGACGGTGTTGTAAAAATAGGGCCCAGTTTTAAAACTACTGGAATTACCCTTTAATGCTGCTTTTTTTCGCAGTAGTGATTTTAATTGCTTGCATTAATATTCTTTCTGGCTAAGTGTCATTTGATACATATTGGTGCTCTTCATACCTCTCTCCTCCTACAGTTTTGGGGACCTTCTCCGCTGAGGAGCAGAGAAAGACCATGACTCAGGGCCGAGCGGCCATCATCAGCCAGCCTCCCCTCGCTTCTTTCCCCCGACCCCTAGTCACATGGTACAAAGACGGACACAAGATAATCCCCAACAACCGAATGTAGGTGTCTCTTTCATTCTCTTTCTCTGTCACACGCTCAGGTTTATATGGTGACTTGTGAAGACACACTGGTCTGGGTGTGTGTGTGTGTGTGTGTGTAACAAAATACCGCTTGAGATAAAATTTTAATTTTACAGTTTTTATCCCTCCCCAGTGGTGTATTAACTAACGTGCTCTAGAAGCATAAAAGTTCCTTTTAATCCCTGCACACCAATTGTTATGAATAATAAGCCATTTAGATAACTGACCCGTTTCATTAGACATCTGTACAATAGACTTTACATTATCAAGAGAAGATAAAACGGATATTTCAAAGAAAGAACTCTTTTTCACTTGTCTAATCTACAAGGTTATTAAGTAATTTTAGGTGCACTGGAGATGTTCTTTTATATTAATTGTGCAGCAGAGATATGAGGTGTTGTGTAAGCTGTATTTCACAGTCTTTTGTTTAATGCTGTTGTCTGGCTCCTTTTGAAATGCCTGTAATTTGCATATTATTCTGTAGCTGCTGCAGCTATCCTGTCAGTGTCGTTATTTAGAAAAATGTTCACACAGGTGTATTAATAATGTAATTATTCAGACAGAGCAGAGAAGTGTAGTTTGTTGTGAAAGGTTTTTCAGATTGAGGCAGTTTCTTAAAGTATTTCAGAATATGTACCTGTTTGAATCTACTCATCAGTGAAAGTAGGTGTTGAGATACAGACCTTCAGTGGTTTTATTAGGCTGCTCTCACACTCTGAGATAACTAACTCCCCATTAAGAACACTAACTGCTCCCCTGTGTGTTATTGAAGGAAATTGTCAGTGGCCTTGCTGTACACGTAAATGGTCAGACAGCAACTTTTTACACTCTTTTAATGACAGTCACCATCTCAAAAGTGCTTTTGAGAAAGCTTTGTAGAGTCAGGTTACATAAGCAGTTTTTTTTTTTCATTTTGTTGTTGGGTGACATCAAGTTTGACTTTGCTGTTTAATTTGAATGAACATGGAAAATGGCTGTCCTGTTAACTTAATGGGGCTTCATTGAGTGTGGCTTAATGACAGTGGACTGCAATTATTTTGCTGCTGAAGACACTGCGTGCATTGAAAGTGTTTACTGTCAGAGCATCACCACTACAGTGCCCTCACCCCTCCTTAATGTCACACACCACAAATGAGAGCACTTCTACCACTGGCAATTAAAAACAAAAAATTAATGCATACATTTCTGGCTGAAGTCACAGTAAAATAAAGGCTCCTAATGCTACAACTGTGCACCTGCCTATCAATTAATTTAATGGCCACTTATCCATGTCAAAGTAGCATTGGCAGCAGGGCATAAAGAGCAGCCCAGACGCTCGTTTAATCCCCACACGCCTCATCCAGATCCTTCTGTAACATTTTCAAGTGGTCCTAGGGTCACTAAAAAGTGCAAGTCCAGCCTCACAGAGCCGCTACGGCTGTAGGCTGTAGACTCGAGGTATGCTGGAAAATAACTGGTTCGTGTTGGTTCGTGTTGTCCAACCATGTTGGAAGGCAAAAGTGCATACAACAAGCATACTGGCACCTTTAGTCTTGTTTTATTTCTAACATGGACCTGTGGTATGTATATGTAATTATTCATATGTATATTCATATATATTATTAATCTACTCTAAATTAACTGACAGGAATGGAAGGCTTACCAGAGCCTGTAGATGAATTTAAGAACAAATTACCTAAATACAAAATATCTATGTATTTGCCAGGACCTCTTCCTCCAAAGAAAAAAGCAGCATAGTTATGTATGGCCGCAGGGATCTGTTCTGGACGATGCCCATCCAGCCACACAGATGAGTTGTCACATAAGTTTAGCAATAGAGCAAAACATATGCAATTAATAGTAAAAGCATAAAATGGAGATAATGAACGTTGAATTGAAGCTGATGTGGCTGCAGGGATTGCAGAGTAAGCACTGATGTAACAGTTGCAGCAGCAGGTTAGCAGAGCATTTAAAACACAATATGATTTGACAGTGAGCAATTGGCTGTCACAGCCTGGCAGGTGTACGTTTGGCCTCCTGATCACGACACAGATGACGCTGTGGCCTGTGTTGGAGCCAGTTTATGTAGCTAAAGTAGCTACATTTCTCTTTGCCCTTTATCTTGATTAAGTTTAGAAAAAAACTGATAAACATCCTGCCTAAAAATATGCACAGTCCATGCATTTTATTATTAAGATAACGCATTAAATTCAGGGTTCTCCTCAGCTATTTACTGCAGACACAGTTCGTTTGTACTTAATACCTGACTGCCTCCACCAAAGTCACAAGAAATTAACACATTTTTATGAAATACTGACATTTTGGGAATAAAAAACAGAGGTGTTGTTTCACGCAGCAAAAGTCCTACACTTAATGTAGGAGGCATTTTATTTAGACCATATACCAGTTTTATGCAGAGAGAGGGAGACGTGTCACCTCCAATAATTTGATATAAATCATTTGCCCATCTCAGTTAACTCTATTGAGTGTCCACGACAGTCTCTCCCCTCATCCAATGGAGGAGAGAAACAGACAGAAACTGAGACAGAGATAGATTCAGCAGTCAGCATTTCACATGATATGTTTCTTCACACCGCTGACAAACAGCTGGCACAGCTGTACATCACTCCAGAAAATTTCACTCTGACAATCAGTGTTCTTTAACAGTTAAACACGAGCTCAGGTTTTCTAACTACATTTACTTGCTGTTGAGTACATTGCCACATTAGCCACAACACAAGTTAACTAACATTAATCTGACTGCCACTCAGGGTGCTTGCTAGTGAGCAATCCAGTTAGTTGCCACACTACATAAAAGTATATGTGTGTATGGCAGGTTTAGTGAAAGTTACCAGACAAAAGCTGTTCTTACATGATGATAGTTAACTCTGTTCAAAGAGTTATTTATGCAGTGGGTCTGATGTCTGCAGGTCCTTCAAAGTTCTGAAACGGTCTTAAAAATTGTAAACACATTAAACTTTAAGTTGGTATTTGCCTTAAATGTGAATTCTTGATGTCTAATTTTCAACATTAGCATTTCATCTGATTCCTGTTGAAAAGGGAAGATAGAGTCTGAACTTTGTGCACCACTTAAATCAACCAGTAACATTATTTTTTCATCCTTGTAACTGTATTTTTTGATAATTTTAAGTTAGCTTTCAAGTATTTGATGGTTCTGCAGAGTTTTTGAGTGTTTTTGAGACTAGACTCTTTGGGGCTGATGAACCCACACCTTAATGAGTAGTTCATTCATGATTACTTAATTAAGAAATAACCTTTAGCAAAATAAATCTTTCCAAAAAGACTAAATGCAAACTATACAGCAGTTCTAACCCACGTTTCAAGTCTGAAACATATTCACACTGGCTAAATGACAAAACAAAGTAAACTTAAAAATGGCAGTATGAAGTTTGAATTAATGGACAATGTAGACAATGCAGTCAGCCACTGATAAACATTTCTAACCATTTAATATGATTTTATTTTAATATCTAGTTATTTGATGTAATGTCAATGCAGGACACACAAGTAAAAAGTTGACTAAAAGACATAAAGTGAGGAGTGTGAGAAGAAACCCTTTCTCCTCATTGACTGATCAGATATGATTTCTTTTGTCCTATTATGGGGCCGGGTACACACTGGGGCACAGTGATGTTTGTTTGGGCCAAGAAGACCTGATTGGGGTGCAACTTTGGAGCAGGGGGTTTGTCTAATTCAAGGCTTTTTGCACCGGTACCTGTATCCATGGCAACAAGATAAAAAATGACAGCTGGTTCTGCCACCTGCAGTGTCTGGTTATTGTAATATATTTTATGGTAAATAAATAATTTCAATATTATTCAATGATATATAAAATGTATGCAGAAAAAAAACATTTGTAACAATTTTTTTCTGTTTCTTCTCTTAAAAAAATACACACCTGTAATATGACCAGAAGAAGTCAATCTCACTACATAATGTTCAAGTATTAATATAATCTGGATCAAGCTTTTATCTGCATTGTGAGATATTCTGATCTGCTTGCACCCCACATACACACTGTGATGAAGATTCATGCATAACACTTCCTTTGAACCCTCATAGAAAAGACTAATTTGCACCTCTCTTCACAGCTCCCCTCTTGTCTCTACAAGACATGTCTTCCTCTCCCTTTCCCCCTCTCACCTCCCTGCTCCATCTCTCACTCCTACTTTTCTGCCTCTAAATTATTCTTTATTGCTTTGTTCTTTCCGTTGGCTCTCCTTCTCTCTGTCTCTTTTACGGTCATTATCATGCTACAGAATATACTGTTACAGAACCCATAAACTTCTGTTCCTGAATAAACCGCTTAACTGCTGCGGTGTACGCACACAAACACACACTCACACACACAATCTGTCTCTCAAGACCAATCTCAGTTGCGTCTACCTGGCTCGAGCGTCTCTGCGTGCGCTCATGCGTGTCAGAGTGAGCGCACTGAATATTTGCACGGCTCTGTGTGTGTAACGGTGTGTGTGTGTGTGCGTTTGTGTGCGAGGTTACGCTGGCTGATCCTGCGGTCCGGTGAGACAGGGCCAGATGGTGCCTGGCGGTTGGCTGTCTTCTGTGGTGACCGAGCTGATGATGTTGTTTATGAAGTTTATTGATCCGATATGCATCACTCCCAGAGTCCCCAGCCCCATCTAGCTGTCTGTCTTTCTCCCTCTCCCACCGTTCTTAATTTATGTCCGTGTGCCTGCCCCTAACCCCACTCTGCATATCCAACACACACATGCAGTCTCACTCCTTCTGTGTGTCCAAGCTCCCCCCAACCCTTCACTTCCTCACACACACACACACACACACACACATCCTGTCTGTGTATGAGCATTCCCAAACTCCCCAGCCCTCAAAATATTGGCCAGCAAAGAACTTACAAGCTGTCACTTCTCGCACACTCTGCTCTAATCTAATGGAGCCCTCACTCCCTGCCCCCTCCGTCTCCATGCTGGTCTGCCATCACTCTGATTTGCCCCCCCCCCCCACAAAATGTTTTTTTTCATCCTCTCATTTTCACATGGGCTCTGAACTTGAGACATATTGTGTCTGTTTTCTTCTCCACTGTCCAGCAACTTTGGGACAGTGCTGCCACCTCAGTGGCTGAAGTTGATATATATTTTAGCTGTGACCTGCGGCCCAGGTCGAGAGGAGCGAGCTGCTGCTTTTAATTAGCTCTGAGGCCTGTGGCAGATGGACGTGAAATGATTCTTATGGCCAGCAGCTTCAAGAGGACAGCCAGGATGAGGAGAATTAGAACTCTCCTTTCTTCTTCCATCAGGGACGCAGGGAGCCCAGATTGATCAAATAAAGGCAGTGATCTATGCAGAAGCATGGCAGGACAGACAGTGAATTTTTCAGTTTCTTGTTGCTGGGGAGTCGAGTGGTGCGGAGAGCGCTAATGTCACAGGTGGTCAGTGTCAGGACTGCGCCTTACGGGAAATATTTTTCCTCATGGACTTGGCCTAAGCAGCCATATGCTGTGGAGGGGTGTGTGTGTGTGTGTGTGTGTGTGTGTCTCCACATTCATTCATTTTAATTTGTCAAACACCACTTTAACAGAGGGTGTGATTCATTATTTTGCCGCTTTCTGTCACACACACACACACACACACACACACACACACACACACAGCAGAGGTCTGAACAGAAGGAACTTTCTCGCTGTCTGAACTTTGCAAGCAGATGTTGTGTGTGTTTGTGTCTGCCAGCCCGTGCACATATGCATGTGTGTATTAGACAGACAGCAAGATCAAGAGAAAGAGAGCATCATTCGGAGGGAGACTCAAAGGATGTGTAGGCTTAGATCCCACCACATGTTGAAAATACAGCCGGCCATTTGAAAGGTCTTCCATCCACCACGGCACCGCTGCAGTTCATAATGACTCAGTTTCTCACGGCAGCCAAAGGGGAGGATCAAAGTGATTGAGAGAGAGGTAGAAGAATACATGAAAAAAAAAGTTACAGGAAATGAATATGGAGTAAAGAGTTTAAGCTCATCTGAATCCATTGTGTCTGGAACTTAATCTTTGGAGCCACTAGAAGCTTAGATACTGTATGTGACTTTCTTCTCAATTATATGATTTAGTTACTTTTGGGATTACAAAAACATCCCAGACATTTTAAGACATATGGCTGCACAAAGAAGAGCCATGTGCCAAAGTTTTCTCTACTTAATTGTCTACAATCCTGTATTTCTCTGTCTTTGTTCAGGTTTTCACTTAGTTTTATTGCATAAACTGACTTACAAACTGAATACGGTTTTGAGTCTTATCCTGGTTTTGATTATACGCTACCTGTTTACATGAGTTTGACACAGTATCCAGGTTTACGTTTGTCTCAGTGCAGGTGTGTCTTTGACTTTTCCACATCCAGCAAATATGTTCTTTTTGTACTGACTTAGTTTCTTCAACAGTTGAGGATAAACTCAGTTTAGTTTCTGGCTGGCTGCATTTACCATTTCCCTACCTGATTTAACCTCTCCATCTAATCATTGTTAATGGAAAACACAAGTGACAATAAAAACTATGCTCTGCTTTACTATTTTTATTTCAGCATACTAGTAATTTTAGTCCATCATTATGTTGCTCACCATCATGTTTTTTGTTTTACTGACTAACTACTATGTTACCTGTGTCAAGAATGCACCTACAAACATGGCAGAGATTCTATCTGAGTACTACAGCTAGCACATCCATGTTTCTCAAAACTGGGATAAGGGTTTATCCAGGTTTCTGAAACCAGGATCATGTTTACATGTGCAAACACATAGCCTGGATACTCCTAAAACCTGATCATTACTGCAGTCTAACTAAGCGGTCTCTTAAGTAAAAGTCTGATCTTTTGTTGACCCATCCATCCGTCCATACCGACCTCCTCCCTACACGGACTTTGTCGCTCTGTAATAACATCACCTGACTTCCTGTTTTGCTCCCATCATAATTACTTCAGCCGCTGGAGGGCTTTGTCACTCGAATGTAAACATATTTCTTTTTGGGTCACTTTGCCAAATCAAATTTTCTCCAGACATTTACAGCACATTCAGCAAACTTATTTCACATAAAAGCACTGAAGAATTGCTGCCATACTACGTAGTATGTTGTCAGTTATGGTCCTGCAGTAGTTAAATTATTGTAATATTTTCTAAATTAGCTATCCAAACAGCCTCGCTCTTGCAAGGCAGTCTACTTGATAAACAGGCCAAATTTACCAGTCAAGATTCCTTGGCAAAAACTGCCCATGTATGTCTTCATTTGCTGTGTAATTTCTGCCTCTATTCGATGCCTGTGTATTAATGGCATGTATTAGACAGACAACGTTTTCAAAAATATTAGATTTGTGGAAAAAGTTTTCCTTTTGGGACCCATGCTGCTGTCCTCTTTTAAGAATCATAATAGCCCTGGTCTTTTAATTGACAGCTCAAATAAGGCTTGTCATGAGTAATTGTCGTCATTACAGTTTGTTTATTTTTTAATGCTACAATAGGAAATATCTGCAGTTCATAGGCTAAGCCAAAACAAATCTACCTGACCAAGTTAATTGCCTTTTTGTCACTAATGGCAGTAAAGGACATTGGCTAAAAGATACACCACTGTGATGTGATATGAAAATCAGCATATAGCATTTCACAGTAGATTTCTAGTGATTCATTTTAGAGAAGCAAATAAATGACAGGACATGAAGCAACAGGAATTCTTTTTGACGCCTGCCTGAACTTGATATTTTCCAATTTACCTCTCCCTCCCCTTCCCCTCTTGCTCTCCTCTTATTTTCCTTCCCTCTTTCCATCCCTTTCCATAATTGAATTGCTTCTTTGGCCGCCTAATGTGGCGGCAAATAACAGAATGAAAATTCTCTACTGTAAACTCTTCCATTTCCACTTCGATATCTTACCTCTCTCTTCATTTCAGTGGACATGTGTCTGTTGCTTTGTATCTCTCTTGTTTGCTTCTTGTTCTCACCCTCTCTCTCACTTTGTCCTTCTTTCCTGTCAGGTAGTATTAGTGGTTGTTGATCCCAGTTCAAAGGGAAAATGGTAATCCTGGTATTCCTCTGCTGGCGACCTTCAGCTCACCTTAAGTCTTTAAAGGGAAATAATGAATAGATTTTATATGTTTAAGATTGTAGCAAAGCTGTTCAAAATTGATTTTGCTTGGTGTTGTTTGAATGTTAGTGATTTTTTGGATTGTAAAGCCAGGTGTTGTGAAAAATAATTATTAACCAGTGGAACTAATTGGCCTAATGGGACTATGGGTGCTGCAAAGTCTGAAGCTTATACAGTTCAGTCAGAGATACTTGTGTCAAGGAATTTACCATTTATAGCAAATGGAAAGGAAAGCTCTCAAATAATCTGAGCAGCATTGAGGATTCTGCTGAGACAACTGATCCCCACTTCATAAATACTTACATGAACATTAAATCTTAGTCAGATCAGCAATACCAAAAAGCAAATAAGAGGGTGGCGTTGGCATTAAAGGCTCGGACATACCGCGGACAGCTGTGGACTTGTACCGGCCGTGCGGACATGCACAGGTTCCATTCATACTATAAATGAGGGTCTGCATCGGTCTGGCGTTCCACACATGCACATTTCCTGATCCACACTCCATTCCAGTTGGTGGCGGTAATGCACCATAACATTGTTTGCCAAGCGCCATAAAAATCAAGAAGAAGAAGAAGAAGAAGAAGAAGCATGCACATTACAGAAAATGGCGACCTCACAACAGCAAGAAGAGCTACTGTGTTTGTTGGTTTTGGCTGAACAACAAAAAAAAAGGCAAAAAGAGATAATATGCGACCAACGCCATTTGGCTGTCTTTGTATTCTTTAAATGTGGGTAACGGCGGATCTCCTTACACAACCTCTCTTCATCCATTTGTTATCTGGAGCATGCATATTCGGCGTGCTTGCTATGCATACATTCCACAAATTTTGGGCTGCTGACCCTTGTGGACATGGGCAGATGAAAACATTTACGTGACGTGGACCAGGGCTGTTTTTGGTCAGAATGCCCACTTAGTATTTTTTAATTTTATCTACGTTTTTCTTTTTTTGCATTTTATTCCCATGTCTGTCCAATGTCTTGTCAGTTGCTGATTCCCCTGTTGCTGACCTAGCTGATGGCTTGAAAAGTGCGTGGACAATGTCCCCCTTTTGATGAAGTTAGAGTCACAAACTGTTTCTTTTCACCTGACAGCAAAGAGTTTCACTAGTAGAGCATGCATGTGTGTGGAGGATACTAATTTTTAATCTGACAATGGAATGATCTGAAAAATCTTGTATTGTTTTAGTAAAATGGTTAAATTGTTAAAACCCTAACTTGTCTGCGTGTGTGGTTGTGAGTTTACATACAGGGTATCTGTGCATACATGCATAATGTATTAAGTTGAGATTATTAATCATCTTTTTACATTTTTAATCAACGGTGTAAATAATTGGAGAAATGACGTTCTAACCTCAGATTTAGGACTAGTCCATTGCCTCTTTACGATGTATGTCTACTTCTCTGATTTAGGTCCAGTGTCTCTACTCATATTTTAGCTGCTTGCAAAAACTGGTTTCTGCAAAAAAAAAAAAAATTATTATTCTACCACCACACTATTATGCATGAATTTTGCAGTAAAGAAATCAGATGACTTGTTTAATCTTTAATGTTATCACTGTACTGCATGGGGAGTTGGGGAGCAACACATGTGGCAAGACAGGGAACGGGTTGCTTTAATTGTATTGCATTTTCTGGTAATATTATTCATTGTCAAGGTGGAGTGGGATAGAATTGCATTATGAAGACAGCACTTTAGGGCCTGCTGTCGGACTATGAATATTCATGGCTTATTCTGCCAAAAGCAATTTGTTGTAGCTTTGTTTAAAACTGTTGATGTGTTTTCCAAGTCTGTAGGCTATAAGTAGACCCACACGTATGCCACAAGGTAAAAACACTGTACTTTAATAAATTACATTTTCTTTCCTATCTTCACGCAGAATTGGGTGGATATTTTAGAGTTGATAGCACCATTATTTTCTGGCCCCAGCTCGCAGTCAGATATATTTGTTGTTTGCTGAGATAACAGCCTCGATGTCTGGCGGATATATCAGGTGAATTTGAGACTCCTCTCATCTGTCCTTAACTTGTGTCCCTTACTTGCAGCTGTGTTCCAAATTTGCTGTCTTCTTCCAGTCACATTTCTCAAACAACTAAGGTAAAAAGAAAACTTTTTTAAAGTAGAAAGTAGAAAAGACATTAACTCTGAGGCTGTACTTAATGATGCTCCCAAATGACAGAGGTTTACTCTGCCTCACACACTCAAGGGAGGGAGACAAGCAGCAGGAGAGGGAGGAGGAGGCGGAGGAGGGGTAAGAATAAAAAGCTCCCTAAACTGCAGGAGTGCGACACAGATGATTGCATCGCAGTTGCAAAATATGGTACTATTAACTACCATGATTATATTATCCTTTAACATATTTGAATTATCCTCAACTAATCATCATAGTTATTTGTGTTCCTGTAGCAATAAACCAATAGTTTATGTACTGTAACAAGCCCTGTTAGGCCATCGTTTACATTTACTAAGACCCCTGGCTCTGGTATTAAAATGTCGTCTGTATCTGGGTATCTGGATAAGCAAAAACATATGCTAATGGGAGGTGTAAACATACACACACATTACCATAGAAGTGTGACTGAATTTACAATAGCTTGTATTTTGATCTCAGGCAGTCACCTACAGTAGATGTCCATACAATGTGTTCAGATTTGTGAAGAAGTACCACTTGGGGTGGGAGAACCATCATGACTCACTCTGAAGTTTGCCATGCTCTCAGCTTCACAGAGGCACTCCGGCATGATCAGGGTATCAGTAGAAGCATTCACAGCAGCTGCAGACCCCCTTTTTCTGGTGTCAGAAATGACCTGCCTGTCTGCCTCATGCAAGAGACAATCTGTTCTGCCTCAGATGAAAAGTAAACGCAGGCTGTCCTATATCATGTCAAATGTCCCCATAACCGCCTTGTTTGTTTTTAACCATGCTAGTGGCCTAGCTTTAGGGATGGCAATCTCGGCTGGTCCACCATTTTGGTCCAGACTGAAATATCTCAACAACTATTACATGGATTGCCATGACATTTTGAACAAACATTCATTGTCCCAAAAGAAGAATCCTAGAGATTTTGGTGATCCCTTGACTTTTTCTGTAGTGCCCACCAGCAGGTTGACATTTTGGTTAAGATTGAAGTATCTCATCAACTATTCCATGGATTGCCATTAAAATTCGGTACTCATATTCATGTCCCCCTCAAGATGATTTTTAATAACTGTGGTAATCCCTTAACTTTTAGCGTCACTATCATGTCAATATTTCAATACGTCCAATACTTTGGTTAATGACTAAATACCTGCAAAACTAATGACATTCCCATCAACCTCAGCTGTACATTTTGTTTAGAGCTGAAAAAGCAAATGTTTGCATGCTAACACACTCAACTAAGATGGTGAACATGAAACATTACACCTGCTTGACATCAGCATGTTAGCATTGTCATTGTGAGCATGTTAGCATGCTAACAGTTGTTGATCATTTTTGCACCTACTCAAGTGCTTTGAAAAGTCTGTGCAAAGATGACATCCAGTCACAGTGCAGACAAGAACGCATACAAATAACTGTTAATGAGCATGCGCTGTGATTTCATTTTAATACCAGGTGTAAATTGAGCTCTAATTCCTTTGCACGTACAATCCCATTACTCTTTGATTCTCGTGTGTTTGTATGTTCCCACGTGTGTGTGTGTGTGTGTGTGTGTGTGTGTGTGTGTGTGTAAGCCTGCAGGATCTGGCTTTAGTGATTCTCTGCTCATCTATTTCTGTCTGCCAGAGAGCAGCTGCTTCTGTCTGAACTGATCACTCAAAGAGAGACAGAAAACAGAGGGAAAGAGAGAAAGTGTGTGTGTGTGTGTGTGTGTGTCCAGCCTGTGTAGCTTGTGCTGATGATGATTAATTCTATGGATGTGTATCTTTGAAAGGTGAAGTGTCTTTCGTTTACATCTGATCCTCCACTTTCCCTCTTCTTCCACCTCTCTTCATCCTCTTTTCCTCTCTACTTGTGTCTCCCTGCCTATATCCTATATCATCTCAGGAATCATTATTCCCCCATTAAAGTCTGAACCAACACACTCCCACCTGCCACCTTGAGTGTGTGTGTGCATGCGTGTGTGTTAGCGCGTCCTCTGTCTAAAGTCGTTAAATATTCTAAAGACAGAGACCTCTTTTAATTATCCACTAATCACACTTTTAATTACCTGCCACACACACATCCATCACTGACCAGACTGTACACACATGCACGCATATACACACACCCATACCTGTACACACACACACTCACACACACACTCACACTCACATCTGTCATTGGAAAGAGTTCTTAACCTATCGACCAAACAGAGAGAGGGAAAGCAAAGGGGAGAATGAATAAGAGAGAGAGTGATAGGCTACACAGTGCAGTGAGGAGTGACTGATGAAGGTTTGGTTTTGACACTGTTAGAGGCTGGCAGGTGATTACCTCTTCTGTCCCAGAAGAGACCATGTAACAAATTGACAAACGAATTAAGGAAATAGGTTGTAAGCACAAACACACTTCTCTCAAGAGATTATCTATGTCCAAGTTTGTTCACCATCCTCCACACTGTAGATACTATATCCCTGGATTCCCTAAGCGAAACATCCCAAAGACAGCCAGACAAAAAAGACAGAATTCTGATTGACTGGTTAATATCAGAGCCACAAGATGACATCCTCAAGAACAGAGAGCTGGATCAATAAGCAGAAACTCACACGTTTCTTTTCTCTCACAGACAAATAAAGGCTGTGTTTTTAGCGCTTTCTGCTCTTGGGAAATTACACTCTCGCTTTGTGTGCTTTAACCTCTCTGCTCATGTATTCATGTGGGAGTTTTGTGTTTATGACTTGGGGGCTTATGTCAAGAAATGAATGCATTCACAGTGTTGAAGGTGGTGACCCAATGTCCTCTGTTTTTAGTTCAAACACTTAGCTATCCATCCTTATTTAAGATAACTTTTCTTCTCCTGCTTTCATAGTTTTCACTGCTAGGTCATGCTACAGGTTTGCTATTCGTCATTATCACCTTGGCTCACCAGATAATTACAGTGTACCACAACCAATACACATTCACTCACACATGCACACAAATATGTACATTGGTACGCATACTAATCACACACTGTATCACTCTTGCCATTTCATTTTGAGTTTAATTGCTTTCTTTTTTTTCTATTCATATTTTATATACTTTAAATGTTTTTTTTTTTACTTTCTCTATGTATGTGTACTGTCCATGTGCTGCTGCAACACCTGAATTTTCCCCTTCTGGGGACCTATACATTTTATCTCATACTGTAACACACGCACAAACAGGCCTCACATAGGCCTCTAATTTTGTGCTGCTGCAGAACCAGCGTTCGCAATGATTTCTATGTCAGCTGTCCATTTTGCCACTTGCGCCTCTTGGGCAATTTTCTGGCCTGCTTTCACCAAAGTGGGTGGAGTTGCAGCTGAGGTTGTGTTTTTGCCGAGCAGGTGGCGCACAGCAATACTGGTACCTTTTTTTAGCATGAAATTGAGCTTACATTTCCACCTGTTATTACAAAAGCAACCTCAAAGAGGATTTTTTTTAGCCTGGACCTCTCATGCATGTTCTTCTTTTGCCTTTTTCACTTTGATGTAGATTTTAGTACACTTAAATATATATTTAAATGCACATCAAAAGAAGAGTCTATACTGGGTTTGATTTATGGGTCATTCTTACCAAAATACACACATACTCACACATACATGTTGGCCTATGCTGGCTAAGGTGTTCTCCTTAACAAAACAGACACGGCAATCTCTGTCACACTGTATGGCTTTATAGAACAGGTCAGAGTGAGTGATGCATTCACTGATTTAGCTGCAGGCTTTGCGCACATTAGAAGATCACAGAGAAGTGTGTGTGGTTATGTTTGTTACAGAATAATGTAAATTAAAATCTTTTTGCCTGTAGGCAGAATTTTTTATTTTATTTTATTTTGCATTGTATTGATTTTCTGTCACCATAGTGACAAGTGTATCAGTTAAAAAACCCTTGTTTTACAGGAGATGCTGTAAGTGTAATGTGGTTGTATCGGCGTTGATAATGAAGCAGGGACATTGTGCTTGTTTACTCCGTACTGTTACTGCTGACCTTTAAAGCTACAGGAAGCAATTTGTCTGCATTTAAATAGCAATGTGTGACTGTGTTTTTATAAATTACCAGTGTGACCCTATGTATACATGTTTACACACACACACACACACACGCACACACACACATACAAACACACACTATTTATTATTTATTACATAATTTGTCAAATGGCTGTACTCAACAGTGAGCAGAGTTGAAGCTGTTCCTGGATTTAGGTAAGTATCCGCAGTAATAATGTAACAATGCACAGAGAACAATCATGCAGCATGAATAAATAGTGTTATGCAGCTTTTCACTTAGAGTTAGGCAATATACTGTAAATTGTGAGGTGTGAGCTATCCCTTTAATATCTCTGGTTGTTATGCACCACTGTGGGAAATGTCACAAATTAGTGACCTGACTGCTTTATGAAAATACTGGAATAACAGAATTTTTGCATGAATGTGATAAAGTACCTTGACTTTTTAGGTATTTAATTCACTAGATTAGCAAATAAACAGCCATTCTAAGCTGGTTATTAATTATTTATTTATTATTTTATCTATAAATTGGTTTCTTAATTTAATTTCCAGAAAATGTACTATATCATGATTTATGAAGCAAAGCTAGTTCAGACGGTCATCTTGAGGCCACCGCTAAAGTCACACGGCTCACTCTTCTCACTACAACGTACATCCTACCATATAACCTTGAACATTTAACACCAACTGTGCGTAAGCTACAGCGAACCAGGAAAAGAAGCAAACACTCCTTCACTCCTGACTGCAGATAAATTTCCGAGTTGCAAAAGAAGAATATGAAGCACAGGGTCTGGAGCCACGCTCTTTTTCTAAGGTTCAAACAGTCATATGAACCAGAATTAGAAACGGCTTATTTTCAAGTGTGAAGATTACAGCTGCTCAGCTGGTCTCTTTAGCTGAGCAGCTGGGAGGGATGGTGTTTGAGAATAAGGTGTGTTTCTCCAGCTGAGAGAAAGACAGAGAGAGCGTGCGCGAGAGAGAGAGCGTGAGACGGAAAGACAGCGAGAGAAGTCACCGCCAGTTGTGTGGTTAATTGGAAGCAGACATAATTAGTGCTAATTAGGATAATAGCCATTCGTCTAGAGATCCATCCACCTAATGGGACTACAACAGTCACTCAGCTGCACACACACACACACACACTCACACACACACACACACAGTCACACAAAAGGAGTTGTTGCCATGCATCCAGCCTCCTTGTTAGAAGAATGTGGTCTTGTACTGTAGATTTAATGTACGGCCTGATATGACAGATATTTGTACCATGAAAAACAAATGTTTTTCCATGTGCACTTACGTAAATAACTCCTGTATGTGTACGTGGATGACAAAGAGACAGACAGACGTAAAGCAGAGGTAGAAAGGAAGTGAGTCATGGAGCTCCTGTAGCTGAGCAAACAGTGAGCGGAGAGAAAAGTCTCCCTCCTCTGTTTACCCAGCATCTAGCCTCATCCCTCTCTCCTCTCCTCTCTTCCTGCCTGCACCTCACCCTTGCCCCGCTTTGCTTTCCTTTCCTGTACCGATGCCTTTCCACTTCTCTCTGCCTGTCCCTCAGGCCATGCCAGGGGACATTAAACAAACGTAGTCTGTCCAGCAGCCCTCTCTAACTCTTACTCTCTTGCTCTCTCTCTGTCTCTCTCTCTCTCTCTCGCTCTCTCGCATATACACACACACACCAATTACTTTCAGACTGCAGGCCCAAGGCCGTGTGTGCACAAGGATACTCAACTATGTGTGTGCGGGCATGCATTTCGGGCTGTGTGTGTGTTTTATGGAGGACTTATTGGCAGTGGTGACTGGCCAAGCCGGTGAGCGACCACAGAAAAGTCTCCCTTTCTGTGTCCGTTTGACCGTTTGAAGGAACTGTAAAGGTGATTGAGGAAGCAAGCCTGTGATTTAGGCACTGCGTTAATTACAAGTCACAGAGCTGCAGAGTGTGTAGGGCAGAAGGTAGGGAAATGTTTTCTGAGTCAGTGAAGGGGCTGTTAAAATCTCTCACAAACACATTAGTGTTCATTACTGTTGTAACCTCAACCATCTTTCTTTTTTTTTCTCTCTTTCTCCCTGTCTTTATTGGTCTCATGTGCAGTCACATATGCAGGCTGTATTTCTCACAGTGCAAAAGTCATCAAGATCCATCATGCAGAACTAAGACATTAACAGAGAATAAGCTTAGATTGGGTTATGAGTTATTAATAAGGTGTGGTCAGAAAGTGAAATACAATTTTGACATGAGAGAGGAGTTGGGTTGTACTCTATAAGGCCAAAAGTACGTAGTCCTACTTTTGGGCTGGGACTGCAGGGTTCACCCCAAGAAATTTATTAGGTGTTCAGTGTTCTCGTGAAGGCCTTATTAGTCATAGTTTGATAAAATTTTGAACACATACTCATCAGGTTTTTTTTAATGTTAGATAAGCACGTACATGAGTCGAAAAATGTTGCCGGCAAGATGCATTCAAGTGCACGCATTACCAGTCATTGTTTGGCACATTGAATGTGGGCAACAGTTGACTTCACTCAAGCAACCACAGATGCACGGGGACATTCATTGATGCGAAACCCCAGCAGTGCAGTGGTGAGTTTTTCCTCTCGCTGACAAACTGACAAAGCCGTTTGCCTCGAATTTTCCTACTTGTCAAAAGTCAGAAGGTTTTATTTTGTCCCTAATTTTTTAACCTGCTGCTCTGATTAATTAGGAAGAGAATAAACAATGTGATTAATCAGTCAATCACCTGCTGGCCCTCTTGTCCCGTAATCAGTTTAGTTACTAAAATGGACCTCACTTATATAGCGCTTTACAGATTGGTCTCATTCAAACACACACACACACACACACACACACACACATTCACACACCGACGGTGACAGAGATGCCATGCAAGGTGTTGGCCTCCATCAGGAGCAACTTAGGGTTCAGTGTCTTGCCCAAAGACACTTAGACATGTGGACAGGAGGAGCCGAGAATCAAACTGCCAACTCTGAACTGCCGACCCGCTCTACCTCCTGAGCCACAGCCGCCCCAACGAGATGATAGTCTTAACAGTCGCCTCACTCCTCAAACACGTAGCCTTTGTTATGTGAACTGGTGCCTCTGCATGTTTTCTGTGCTTAACATGTATAGCTTATTATATTTTATACAAGTGTAGTCATTTTGTAAAATGGACTTTATTCAAATAGCGCTTTTTATCCAAAGCGCTTTACTTCACACACACTCACACACCAATGGCAGCGAGCTACCATGCTGGCCTGACCATTAGGAGCAATTTGGGGTTCAGTGTCTTACCAAAGGGCACTTTGACATGTGGACAGGAGGAGCCGGGGATCGAACCGCAACCCTTCGATAAGTGGACCACCTGCTCTGCCTTCTGATGTTAGCGAAGGCGTTATTATTTTTCAGGTGAGGCTGGGCACCTCCGCTATAATACGTAACCCTGGACTGTTATCGTGAGAGGTCTTAATGCTACAGCATACAGTGATATTTTAGACAACAGTGTGCTTCTAACTTTGTGACAACCAATTAGGTACGACCCTTTTCTGTTTCACAGTGACATTGTACACAAAGTAAGGTCCATAAATAAAAGGTTTCCCCAATTTTGTGTGGAACAACTGACCTGCACAGAGCCCTGACCTCAACCCCATCAAACACCTTTGGGATGAACTGGAGCGCCGTCTGTGAGCCAGGCCGTATCAACGTCAACACTCGACCTCAGCAGTGCTTTTGTCGCTGAATGGGAGCAAATCCCTGCAGCCAGGTTCTGAAATGGCAGAGCAGTGGAGGCTTGTGTAGCAGCTTTTAAATGGCCATGGCACTGAGATGAGATTTTCAGTAATCTAGGGCTACAACTAATGATTTTAATTATCGAAGAGTCTACCAATTTTTTTCTCAAGTAATTGATTCATTGTCTTGACCCTAAAATATTTTAAAATGGTTTAAAACAAAACAGCTAACTATTATTTACAATTTGCAAGTGCAAGTTGACACCTTTAAATGTCTTGTTTTGTCTGACCTGCAGTCCAAAACACAAAGGCTTTATCATGTACATTTTAATTACATAAAACAGAGAAAAGCAGCAAATCCTCATAATTGAGAAGCTGGAACCAAAGAGTGCATCTATGCTTGAAGAAAGACTGAAGTGATTCAATTATCAAAATAGTCTATTAATCGGCTTATCAACTAATTGTTTCAGTAATTACATATGGGTGTAATCTTCAAGTGTCCATGTATTTTGTTTGGGTGTCCATATAATTTTGGCCATGTAGTGTGTGTGGCCTGTGGGAGGATGTGTGTAGGTCTGATTTTATGGCTCTGGATGTGCCTTTAATAACATGAATGTTTCCCTGTTATCTTTTGAATGTAGTCCAAAATGTTCTGGCCTTGATTTAAATTGAGATAGACACAATCCAGGCCTTCTAAATAGTTGATGCACATTTTTAATGCATCAGCAGCCCGCTTCCATTATTTCTTCTCATTTGGTTCAGTTCCAATGGGCTTATTATAGAGACAGGGAGTTGTTTTGTGGATGTTTTGTTTTCTCCCTTTTGTTGATTACAAGATAAAAGGGTTGCAGACATTTTATGTTTTAAGTGTTTGAGGGATTTATTTAGAACAAGTTTCGAACAAGCGCACTTACAGTAATGGGTCTTGTAGCAGGAATGCCAATGACATTCCAGTTGTGGGACACTGCTAAACCACCCTGCTGATGAGCAACTGCAACAGTACCAAGTGCAGTATGAGGCACATAATATAGGGGCTCACATTACTGTATTAAAGACCAAGTTTTTAATTTTTGAATAGCATACATTTTCATTTCTGATTAGCAACTGTTCATATTTGAAACTGTAGGCCAAACATTATTGATGTAAACAGACTTTGACAGCATCAGAAAACATTAATGACTTACTTATTGTCGTGCGTTCTAGTCAAAGTCGGAGGTCGGAAATTTCCCAGTTGAATTTCCGACCTCCAAGCGTTCCAGGTACACGATGCCAAATGTAAACAAAAACCATGGCTGACCGTGACAAACCGATGTTTCTTTGGCAAGGGTACACACAAATGAACTCTGAGCAGTGCAGCCTCCTTGCATATATAAATGAAACAGAGGGAGAAAAACGATGCATGAGGTAACAGACGCAATTATACATTTTATATTATGGCACTTTTATACTTCGAAACGTATCTAAATATTCCATTCACTAGTCTAATACAAATACTGTAGTCTACAAATACATCCTACCCCACTGACTGAAATGTACAAGAGAGGGAATGAACTACATGACATTGAAAACAATAGAAATGTAAAATGAAATAAATTAAGGACAAGTATTATTATATTGTGTGCTTCCATGGATGCTGCCATTGTTGTGTGACATCAGACAACTGCTTCTTCATGAAGTCGGGGTAGAAGGATTTGCTCCGACTTTGAGTGGCGTTCCATTGTACATTTTCTAATAGGAGGTCGGAAATGTACGAGTTGTCTGGAAAGCAGCATATTATTAAGCTGTGTTTCACAAGATCACTGTCACTGTCAGTCAATTTCAAAATAACAGCAGGTTTCAATCATCTATTTTGAATGCTGGTGGCGTGGCTACCCTTTTGTTTACACTAGAATCACACAGTGATGACATTTGAGCTGTGAATTGGTGGCATTACTGCCTTACAGTACTGCTGTGGTAGAAGAAAGAAAATCTCCATGCCCTCTTTAGACATTTAGAGAAAAATACTTTCTAGAAAAAACAAACTTATCTCTTGAGCCCCACACAGAACAAACTTCACTGCTAAAGCTGCAAAAATGACATAATAATTTGACCAAACTTTAAATCTTAATTTAGCTTGTAGGCCTTTTCCTCACAATTTTAGCAATCAGAAACTTAAACAAATGTTTTTTTTTAAAGATAATTTTTTGGAGGCTTTGCATTTTGACTGAGCGAGAGGATTAAAGAATGTTCAGCAAATATACTGTAAAACAAATCTTCAACCCCAGGCTGTGTTAACAATAGCTTCATTTAAACTATGCATGGAAAATCACTAAAGCAGTCACTGTCACGCTACTGGCAGCAGAATGTCAAGAGCTGCTGGCAGTGGTCCAGTTCTCAGTCTTAACTCAGTTAGACTGTTTAATCTCATTACAAAAACAGATCTATCATATTTTCCAAAACTACATGAAACTGTTGCAGGAAATTGGCAAAGTTAAGTTCTCTTCATTGTCTTTTTTTTTTCTCCGTTCACCACCAGGATTATTCCTCTTTTTTTTCCCTCGCTTCCTTTTCCTCTTTGTATATAACTGTACTGTTATATTACAGTAGGGTACAAAACTAAGCCTCAGCTTGATCCCGATTTACCCCCAAAGCATCACAACAGGAAGTAGCTGTTAGGCTTTATCATCAGCCACTAAGGGAGTGCATCCTTTGAAATCAGTGAAAAAAAATTCCTCCACTACCAGCTTTGTGTTCACACTGAGTCACTATGCATTCAAGCCAACTGAAACAATCAAGCTCAACTATCACACTTCTTGATGGATAACTTGCACTTTTATCCTCATAGAGTCCAATGAAGCTACAAGAAAAAGGTTGTATTGTGGTGTTTCTGATCTGAAACGTAAAAAAACAAGCCACAAATGCATCTCCACCCACATTAAGGGTCTGTAAATCAGAGGAAATTCAAAACATTTCAAGCATTCAAAACAATGCACTCTGCAGCTGAGTTTTATAGTTACCAATTACTCTGAGATAGAGGACACCACACCACAACTCAAGCTGACAGGCAATTTTGAGAGCAGGAATGCTTAAAAATTTTGAATACCTTAACTGCAGTGTAAAGTTTGTAATAACAAAACCCTAAGTTTAAGCAGGATTTATAACGGTCCACAGAAACACACATAACATAGCATTCAGCAGGCTTGAACCTGTGTACATTAACTGTCAATCAGTCCAACAGAGAAAGAATTCATGTGTCCACTGGCTTAAACACCAAAGCAAACATCCGGTTAAAACGGCCAAAAGCCTGCCAAAAAGCCTGCTGTGTGGACTCGGTTTACAGTGGAGTATCCCTCCTTCTGCCCTGCCGCCACACTCTGCCTCCACCCCGAGCCTCTGTGTGTCAGACGCTTTGTGGTTTAAGAAGGTGGCTCGCTGCCTATCAGAGATAGAGAGGGTGGGCAGACAGGGCCGAGGTGGGCTCTGTTGGCAGGAGAGTCAGACCTAACACACACACACACACACACACACTCTTAGCACTTGTTAGATATAAAAAAACGCACTCATTCATGCACTGACTCTCAATCATCCCCTGGCCTGCGACATGTGTGTGCTAATTAGCTCTTGGCACACTTGTATGTGTATATGTGAGTATGTATGTGTGTGTTTGGCAGTCAGTCTTGCAGTGCAGACACCCATGAGTGTTTATTAAATGAGTCTTGGGGCCAGATACTTAATGAAAGACCAATCTGGCTTGGTGCTTTGGTTCAAAAGAGTCAGGGGGGAGGAGAGGGGAGGTAAGACAGGACAGTTGTATGGAGTGAGGGGCGAGGATGGTGTGATAGAGAGAGACAGCTAGAGGAAGAAAAATGCAAAGAAAATTGGATGAAACCAAGAAAGAAATGTGCAGATTGTAATCTGAGTGAGAATGGAAAATGGGATATGAGAGAAAGAGTCAGAGGGGCTGTTTTTTATTATTTGCGGGGGGATGAGGGATACAGGGAGGAATGCAGAAGGAGAAGGGAATAGGATGTAGTTGATTACTGTATTTTAATTTCCCTCTTCTGCCTGGGGATAAACTGTCACACACACACACACACACACACACACACACATGCACACACACACACGTAAGCATGCAGAGTCATGCACAGTTTTACAGCTGAGTTTGTCTTTAATTAAAAGCCAGAACAGTTTTGTCCAGTTTAATTAAATGTAGAACTAAAAGAAAGCAGAAAGTTACATGTTTAATTTATGTTATATTAAATCTCAGCTACATTGCTATTCAGTCAGAATGAAAAGACATATGCAGCTCATGTGCACGCCCATTCGTATGCCTGCGTGTGTGTCTGACTATATTGTAACTCTACGGATGAGATTGTATAACCTCCCTCAAGCTACTCAGAACAAATAGGGACATTTTATTATTTTTTTAAGGGAATTTCACATCAATTGAGGTCCTCTAATCTCTGTTGCCTGACTTCTTATTGGCGAATTTCATTTCTGTCCCTCTGTGTTGCTTCTTCGATATGGAACTTCCGTGCAAAAATTTTACGGGAAATCAAGCCTGAGACCTCCCAATTTGGAACAAATGAAAGCATGAAGCAAATTGCTGTGGCCATCAGCCTGTGTCATCACAAGTAATTTCACATGTAAATAGTACATATAAATGGGATATGTAGATGAGGAAAAAACTACATGAACAAATACTTTTAACTCAACAAACGTTCAGATGTTAATATGCTATCTTAATTGGTCTTACTGCATTCTCACACCCGCCCACTGAGCTCCTGTGACTTTGAATGTTAATAACTTTGAACCTCCCAGGCTCTCCCCCTCCCTCCGACACTATAGGCAAGTGGAAGCATGCCTTCACTGTCTATTAATCAGCATGTGCTGGGTAAAACAGATGTGATAAAATGGGCTGGTCAGTGCAGTTAATGAGCTTAACAGCTATAAATTGCATTATAGACCTTGGTGAGGATGCAGCATCTATCCTTACTGTGGAATAAGTAAGAGAGAGCAGGAGAAAGGTTTGGTTAAAGCCTCTATTTCAAGGCAGTGAGATGCGGTTGAATGCACACACACACACACACACACACACACATGCACACACACACAAAGCAAAATACACCCATAGACATACACTCACACAAACAGTGTCAGTGTTGGGGTTGAGGCTCTGGCTCTTGTGGATGTTCTCCTGGGAAATCACGCTGAATAAAATTAGACCTGAGGAATTCTGTCTGTATGTGAGTGTGTGTCAAACAGCCCCACGTTCTCTTCTCTTCTCTTCTCTTCTCTTCTCTTCTCTTCTCTTCTCTTCCATCAATATGTAGTTCAATCAGTAGTTCCTATCATCAGTTGTTGCACAGACAAACACCTCCATGCACTTGGTCCCTGGATAAACAGTAAAGGACTATCATGTTCTCATGTTCATGGGTGCATCAACACAGTCATCCCTAAGCTGTGGATGCTGGTAGATCATGTTGGTTGGGTTCAGTTTGGTTGTGCCAGCATGCTGCTTATAACAGTGCGGCAAGGGCGGGGTAGCCACCTAAATGGAGTCTAGGCGTCATATGAGGTGGCAGCCATGACGCTAAATCTCTTATCATTTGATAATCAAACAGCAGCAGAGTAGTCTAGAGGCTTAATTTCATCTTTTCCAGCTTTGAAGTGCTGGCAAAGACAGTACAGTCTTAGTTTACAGTCTGTATAGTTTACTAAGTTGTTGGTACACGTGGTATTTAAGTGGCATGTGCCGTTTTGTGTGCCGAATTGAAATGGTGGAAACTACGCCAAACTGGCACTGTGCCGATTGGGTCTCGGGGCCCTCCCATTGCTGCCAACTAAACACTGCTAAAGAATGCTCACAGAAACATACACACATCTTAGAAACACGCACACATGCAGATGTTTTCTTCAAAATAATGTCTTTCCAAAGTGCACTCCTTTTCTTAATGAAATGTGTTTAAACATGCAGTATTCAGGATCATGCACATTGCCTATATTTTATTCTATTTTTTTTTTCTATTATTCTTTTATTCTTTTTTATTTTGTTTGTCTCACATGGCTAAACAATCTGAACACAGCATACAGTATGTATGTGGCTGAGTTGCGGGGGCACAGCAACAGACTGAGTCTATAAGAATAAAAGACTGTCATCTCACTTTAATATGCTTTGTTCTCCCTTTGGTCATATTGATTTTATTTCAGTGGCAGCTCTCAGGTTAGAATATTGGGAGATTTAAATTCACTGACATGCTGAAAACACAAGTAGCATCACTAAAAACATCAACCTGCGCTTCCTGCCTGGCGGCATCTGTTCCCAGACACACAAGTTCAAACACATGAAAATCTGAGCGCTACGAATGTATTTTTTTTACCCTCCTCGACCCCCCCCCCCCTCTATCCTCTCCCACACTGCCTCCCTCCAAAATCAACTCTTCCCATTAGACTACCCTGAAAAGCAACAGCAGCGCTGTTTGTAAGTGATTGATTCTTATCTCTGTGTGCTCATGTGAGAACAGTGTTAGATCTCGTGTGTTTGTGATTGTGTGTGCTTGTGTATAATGTATGTTTGTGCTGTATTGATTGCTGCTGGTACGTGGGGATATGAGGATGGATCAGTGTAAAGAAGGAAGAACAGAAGACAATACACAAACAACGAGACTGGCCAAAAGAATGAAAGAGAGACAAAATGAGCCACATATCAATCTGAGACAGGAGGAGAGATTTATTTAAGCTCTCCGAATCCTCTTTCCTTTCTGATGATTGTATTCAATGTTTCCTTCCCCCCTTATGAATTCTAAATGATCCATGTACCAAATACTCTCTTCTTGTCAGAGTCTTAGTTTGAGCAGTGTTCTTGTCTGAGACGGAGCAATGCTAGAAGGAGGCATGTTTTGCTTTTGGTTGTTGTTATTGTGTTTTCTGATCCCTTGTTGTCTCTGTGTCCCGTTTGTGCCCTACAGAGCAATCACTTTGGACAATCAGCTGGTTGTCTTGGCAACCACTGCAGCGGACGCAGGACGCTACCATGTAGAGGCGGTGAACGAGATGACAGGAGAGAATGTGACGAGTCCCGCCGTCTACCTGAGCATCTCAGGTAAAAAAAAAAAAAGACCATTCTGTCTGATTCTAAAAGGTTTGAGTATAAGAGCAAACAACCCTTCTAGTTAATGTGGTGAACATTCAGCAAGTCAGAATCAGTTGAGTCTACATTGAATGAAACCAGGCAGCACATTTGTTCCATTATCAAATATGACTGGTTATGGATTATAAGATAAGACTCTTTGAGAAATTGCTACTTACTCATTCTTTGATTTTATTTAACCTTTTTTAGGCTTTTGGGGAGCTCAATAGGGCTCACTGTGTTGAAGGAATCCAGTTTACTAAAAAATAACTAACACTCCAAAGATTCAATTGAAATCTGCACTATTTGTTGAGCTGAGAAGCCAGAAGGCAGTTTGAGTGGCAGCCTAATTACTGTTGACAACCCATAGACAAAACCTGAAAAAGAGATGAGCAGCAGAGGATATGAAATGTTGATCAAATACGTATCTGACAGATTAGAAAAACAGATGTAGTCAACTTAATTTAGCACTCATTATTTTTTGTTTGCTACTTTATCCAAATACTGGAGGTCCTGACTCCAGAACCATTATGTTGAGTTGAGCAAAAATGTTAATTACTCACAGCTGATATATATTACCTGTCGCTTGACATTTGTTACTCAAACCGGCGAAATGAATAATCGCCCCTGCTAAAAATGAGAGGCCTTCTCACCTGAATGTTTTGTACATTGAGGTTAAAGATAAAGAACGTGGAGGGACAAAACATTCAATAAAAGATTCATTACCCTTTGATCTGGAGATTTTACCAATCTGGATCCAGATCCAAAATGGGAGCAGCTATTGGAAAGCAACCTTTTTTGAAATTCTAACAAACACAGTCCTTTAAAATGAAATTAGTAAATTACTATAGCCCAAATCCAGGACCCCAGTGTTGATCCAGATACTACTGGCTATTTACTGGTGTTTACCATAGACTCTATATAAAGATGGACGACGTGTCACCACTTCCTCCCACTGTACAAAATAAAGCCAACATATCCTGGATACGGGAGCTGCCATCTTGCGCTGGTGACGTCATTTGGAGCCAGAGTCTGTGCAGTAGTGATCCACGGTATTAAGTTCTCGCCCATCAATTGTCAATCATGATGTCTTGCCCACTTTTTATAGCATAAATTAACTAATTAAAACCAAACTTGGAAAAATTAACACTTGAACAAACATCAGTGTGATAAGAACTACCTAAAATGACAGAAACCATCTTTGGGAAAAATTTATTTGATGTGTACTTTTATTTCTCAGTTTGGCCCATGTCCCATCCGCTAACATGGAGGGGGCGGGGTTTATGACCTATACTGCAGTCAGCCACCAGGGGGCGATCCAGATGTTTTGGCTTCACTTTTGGGGAGCTGTCATGTCATCCATCTTTATATACAGTCTATGGTGTTTACAGACTTTTTTTTTTTTTACATTAAATTAAAGAGTTAAGTCATACAATCTCCATTTTAATTAAAAAAAAAGTCCAAACTTAATTTGCATTGGATTACCTCTGCATGGCCATTGTGCTGCATGTATTCATTGTTTTTGGTTAGTGAATGTTAGTGAATGGCATGTGACCCTTTGTTCATTTTGGAAGGAATAGACTACACTCACAAGAACAGCAGTTTGGTGAATTTTTGCTTCTCCCTCTGCGTTCCTGCCTCTGTCACGGCCTTTATCGCTGAATTACGTTATCTCTGTATCCTTCTCTCTCTTCTCCTTGGAGGCCAGAGGATAGAGTCTACTGTCTAACAGTCCTTCAGCTGAAGTGTTCATGGTTAAATGAGAGGAGGGAGGGAGGGAGCGCTCTGTCCCTTGTGGCTGTATAGAGTTTTAATTAGATTCTCTTTACAGGGTTGTATCCTTTGGCATCTTTTGTCACACACACTGACACACACACACACAATCACATAAATATACGCACAGTACCTTGTTACAGCTGTCAGAGAGGAGTGCTCCCTTGGGTGTTTTGAAGAATCGTAAGGGTATAGTTAGGCTTCACTGATCAGTCTTCGGCCATAAACGTCTGCGTGCGTGTGTATGTGTGTTTGTCTCTGTTTATCAGTGTGTATTTTCTACAATAAACATTTCTTGGGTAAATATCCTTTGCTATAAAGCAGCATGTTTGATTCAGTTATTTGTTATTGAGATTGGAGAGGAATAGAGGAAAGCTGGAGAGGAATAGAGGAAAACTGGAGGACAAACAAAATTATGCAAAGAGCAAGATGTGAAAGAGAAAAGACAAAAGATAACAAACAGTGAAACATGGAAACAACAGGTATTTCTTCTTGGTTTATTTTCTGAGTCAATCCTCAGGTGTGAAAGTGTTTGGATCATATGTGACACTGATTACACTGATTATTACCAGAGCTTACTCTTATTAGCAAGATGACAGTGCTAAAAAATAAATGGCAGATTATGAATTTTGATTGAAAGGATGCCTGTATTGAGTTTTGGTTTTACAAATCACAATATTCTCTGTTATACTAACAGTGTACACATTATACATTGTACAGTGTACACACTGGGCAACAGACTGGGCATATTAATGATAAAGATCAGCTAAGCTTTGCTATCAGGACATTTAAGGAATAAAGAATCAATTTCGTGCAAATTAGATTCAATTGAAGTGAATTGAGGTGGTGAGCAGTTCACCGGGTTAACTGACGCATAAGAAGCATGTGAATGAACTCATTCAAACTGTGTTTTTTGTTCATCTGTATCTCCTCTTTATTTTTATTTTTTTTTACATTTCCTGTCCTATCTCATTCTCCCTCCGTTTCCTGTCACCTGTCTTTTAACGTTTCCATTCCATTAAGCTGCCTGTAGAGGATCTGAAGACAGAAGTTCATAGCTGTCAGTCAAATTTTCTATTTCTAAAAATGTTGTCTTTCTTTTCAGAAATCCACCAGAATAAATGAGATACCTATTTTCTATTCTCCCCTTTCTTACTTTGATTCGAGCGTTGTGCTCAACAGGGAAGAGGAGAAAGAGACAGGAAAAAAATGACTCACTAATGAAGCGAGTCACAGGTGTAGACTGAGTATATGACCAACAACCTGTTAATGTCAGGACTGCTGGTGGAGAAAGCTCTTATGTCTCTTGCACACAACCACACACACACACACACACAAGCACAGGCATTAACAGCTAAGATACAGTCACATTTATAAGACTGGCTTATCACATTCATGCAATGACATGACTGACGGTCAAAATCTTTTGGCTAATCCACAAAGCTGGTAAGAAAAGTGGTACACAGCCAGCTGTATGACCTGCCTACTTGACAGATCCATTATCTGCATGTCCCTGACCGCTATCCTGTAAGTGTGGCCTAGACTGCTGAAAATAAAAAGCACTAACTGTCATCCGTGGTCGAACTGGAACAGCCACAATTGATAGCAGCTCACCAGCTTGGTGAGAGGTCACACACACTGTAATCACAGGAAGTACAGCCTGACTCTAAAATAAACAGCTCCTGGAGCATTTTATCACCGCAGACAACATATGGTGTTACAGAAGACATTTTCAGTCAGTTAGCACTGCAGACTGAACATGACAGATTGATAGAAGCTGAATTATATTCAATATATATATATTAAATATTCAAAGGAGAACATGTACTGTACAAGGTGGCCAAATATCAAGTCAACACAGTAAATTATATCAATACAGCCACTACAGGGAGGGATGGTCAGATTCAAGGTGCAGGTCAAGTCAATTAGTTACAGTATACATGTGTATACACTGATTCAGTGTGTGTGTGTGTGTTTGCATTAGAGAGAAAGAGAGTTCTAATGGCCTGGGGGTATTTCTGTTAGTGACAGGAGATGAGGATCCCTACTCCAATTAATTAAGCTCCATGCATACCTGCTCATCTCTCCCTCTCCGTCTCTCTTTAATTCGCGCACGCACGCACACACACACACAAACACACACACACACACACACACACACACCTCGGCCTGTCAATCAAAACAGCAGTCAGTCTCCCTGTTGCTCAGAAGAGTGTGTGCATGTCTGTGTGCTTCTCCTCAGTTCACAGTGGTGGAGGTCTTTGTAGATTTGTACATCAGACCATTAGAGCAGCAAAATATCCCCAAAGAGAGTACTCGCTGGAGGGAGGCTCACAGACATGCAAACGTACACATGCGACCAGAAACACTCAGCATATCTGGACATCATCAAAGACCTGCGCTTTACAGAATAAAGGAACGAGACAAAGCAGCTTGAGACCTCCACAGCACAAGATAAAGAAGTTATGATCTCACATGCGTAGATCTCATATATATAACAAGAGGTGAGGAGAGAGGAGAGGAGAGGGTATGCAGGGTAGACAGGAGAAAAGAACAGAAGGCAGAATAAGAGAAGAGAAGAAAGAGAGGGAAGGAGATTGTGGCAGACGCATATATGCTGATATAATTACTGTAGCACTTTAAATTCTATCTCAGCTTTGGGCTCAATAGTTGATCAGCTGCCTTTATCATCTCTATATAGAAGACTGTAATGTCATGCTTGTTAATGATTGCTGAACTGCAAAAATAGATGAGAATATTACGTGCTTACCAAGTGCTTCCTTTTAAAACGAGTACTCCAGCTGTTTAGCATTTCACTTCCATGAAGTCGGGGGACTTGCAAGACAGATTTTTAAAAAAAGATATTGATGCAGTAGAGGCCGAGATGTCCTGACTTTTAGTCCCCAAATGCAAGTCCCTAGACCCTTATTGCCTCGGAAATGCTCACATCTTTCAAATTCCACAATACCAGTTTGTAACACAAGCTTTCTCTTTTAAATTTGTAGTCTCCAAACCCAGGCTGAGATGACCTTGGTGACATCTCGCAGGTTATTTCTCAAACTCGAAAAAGCTCCCTCTAGAAAATACTTTTTACAGCTCTTTTCACAGGCTGAGTAGCACTTCCTGTGTCTAGTGAACTGATCTTGATGCATAAAATCTGTGAAGTTCCCCTTTAAAATGCTCTACATACTGTACCTCCATAATTACTGTATGGCAGAAGTCAATGCAAACTCCTGGCAACAAAGTTTCTCCAAAAATGCGTTCTCTTGAACACAAGAAAGTTGGAAGGAGTTGAGCATTTTGAACATTTCGTCTTTGAAGCTTCATAGTTCTGCACCGTAATTTGAGTTATAAATTTGATTCTGCTGAATAAAGAACAGAGACAATCAGCAGGCAGTCATTTTCACAAGTGCTGTATACAGTGAGGTAGCTGAAAAGAGCGCACATATAGAGAAGAGCAATGACAAATCAGAAATGATGAGACTGAGCAGTGACGCAGGAAGAGAGTGTTAAAAAGAGAACCAAGGGACGGACTGGCTCCAAGTGCATAAATGCATTGTAAAATAACCTTACATCCTTTCATAACCTTAATCATTGTATGTGTGTGTTGGGGAGGGTGTGGGAGTCTGAGTTTGATTACCTCGGCTTGGTGATTGGAGGAGGGTCTGTCTGAGTTTGATTACGCCTCCTGTTGGAGTCTCCCCTGGTGTCTGCCATTTTACATCACTCCATTTCTCTGGTTTATCCTCTTTTCCCCCCTGCCTCCATCAAGCAGGGCTTGTCGCCCCGCGGCCCTGAGAAGTGACGGAGTGGCCTTTGTCAGGAGCTGAAGAATAGACTCGTGTAGCATCTGACTCAGCTGACCTCCGGATAACCCAGACACACACACACACACGCACAGCGTATGCACAGTATTGGTTGGGAATGTAGACATGAAAGAAGAGAAGAGATAAGAGGAACATTTGAACAGCATATGGCACATGACACACAAGTTTCTGTTTATTTAAAAAGCTTTTATGAATACACGGTTTGAAGTATTTGATGAACACTGAAACCTGTTAGTATAAAGTGTGTGTGCTCAGTTTATGTTGTTTTTTATGCGTGCCTGTGTGTCTCTGTGTCATTTGTTTCTTTTTCTAATCGTCTTCCCTCCCTTCCAGATGTTTCCTTTCCACATCACTGACTCTTAAATGAGAGCCTGCCGTGGATCTTTCTGTGCACGTGTGTGACTCTGTGTGTGTGTGTGTGTGTGTGTGTGTGTTTGTCTTTGCTCCAGGTCCCATCCCAGTTGTTCTGTGGCGCGTCTAATTGGAGGTATTTTAGTGTCCCTGGAGAGAGTGAGTGTGCGATTGTGTTTTTGTGGGGTGGAATCCGTGTGGTTTGTGTGTATGCACGTATTTGCATGTGTGTGTGTGTTAGTGCGTTGTAGTGTCGCAGACCCCGACACCTGCCAGCCCTCATTTAAAAGCTTAAATGTAGGATCAGAGAATCCCCTGTATCCCTGTGTGCAGTCAAGTTGTTTCCTGTGCTGCAGCTCTCATCATGCGCTCAAGGTGTTTTGCATTTTGCTGCATCATGCCTTGGTGGGCTTCAAGGAACACCATAGAAACCTCTCTAACCAACATGGCAACATAATGATCTGCGCCACAATCTGCCTCAGTGTGCTCTACGTGGATAGACAGTCTGCAGCTTCTAGCGTTGGTTAGGGAATACGTCTCAGGAGACTTCAGTCAAAGCGGTGAGAGGAGAACACTGACAGACATGTGGAGTAGTGATTCTCTCCCAGACTTTTTGGCTGGTGACCCCTAAAAACAAAACGAATGCCAAATTGGATGCTGTGTAACAACTCACCTCCCCCTGATACAAGCGCAGGTGTACGCACTGAACAGTGACGCTAAAGCTTTTTTCTCCCTCTCATATGACTGCGTTTAATTAATTACCAGCAGAATCTATGGCAATGTGTGGAAGCAGCTGCCAATATTCTTTATTTAACAGCGAGATAAAAATGGCTCCAAGATTTCACAGTTACGGTCAGATGTTGTTAGGCTCTTCTCCTGTTAGCTAACAGGGGCCTTCAGAATTTGTTTTTGGTGTGTGCTTAACTATGATTGGCAATAGCAGCTGCTCTCAGATCAGAGCAGTACGTGTTAATTTGATTTTTCAGTTTGAAAGATGGTGTTAAACGTTGATATTACATTGCACTTAACATTTCCCATGTTAAGTGCTGAAGGTAGAAGGAAAAGAAATGTCATGCTCAACTCAAAAAATAAAAAAAGGAGAGCGCTGGGGTTCAAAAAGTACAAAAAAGCCAGTTGAGTTTGGCACTTGTTGGTGAAAGACGCAACCTTGAAGCTGAGTGTATATTACACACTGAGGAGAGCTTAGCTGAAATTTCTGCACATTTTATTTCCCAGTGCTGAATTTAAAAGGTTTCTCAAATGTGGTTGATTTGCTGCTTTTCTCTGTGTTATGTTATTGTAAATTTAAAATCTTTGGGTTTTAGACTGTTGGTTGAACAAAACAAATATCTGAATAGTCAGCTTGGGTTTTGAGAAATTGCGATGCACATTTTTCACCTTTTTGATGCAACTTATAGACTAAAGATTAAAACCAATTGTTAGACGATCAGTACTCCAGGTGTCATGTCTACACTCTGACTGTGAGGAAGAGTTTCAGTGGAAGCAACAAGCACTGAAACTTATTTTGGTCCTGTTATTTGTAGATGCTTTCGTCTTAAGGCTGCCAGATATAGCAGTTTCTGCAGAAACCAATTTGAACAGGTTCTTCTGAGAAGAGTTTGGAGACAAAAGACAACACCACATGGGCTTCAGACGCTGCAGTGTGTTCAGGCTTACTTGCCAAATAACTCAAAATTTTTGCACACCAGCCCTCATTTTGTGGCCATCTGTGATCGCTCTCTCGAATATCACATGGCTACATGTGCAAAAAAAAGCTTCACTTTTGTTGTTGTGGTTCATTAAAGAAATGAACCTTTATGTCAGTCATAGCTGGAGTAAAATGGATTAAAAGCTTAATATCCATCAGTCGTTTTCCTCAATGTACAATGCCTTAAAGCAAGCGTGTGTGGTACTTATAACATAAGTATATAACATATAACATCATAGAGCATACTTTGCTCATAGGCCTTTTGCATATAACACAAAGTTTGTAGGCAACAGTTGTCTTGTTTTTCTCAAGTACTGGAGAAGAATATAGCCTATAGCTCAGAGTGGACTATAGGATTCCCATGCCTAGAAATTCTGAAATAATTAGTGTCTTAAATAGTTTCATATTCATTTATGTGCTGTGAAAAACTATGGTCCAGTCCAAGTCGATCATTTTGAAGTAGAGATTGTGTAGGGAGCCTGTATTCAAGCTGTCCAAAGGCTAGTTTTTGTAGATAACCATTCTGAAGGTCACTTAACAAAATCACTGATGCATTTAATCACATGTAAACCTTGAAGAATGAGTACCAGTATGCTGGAGTTATTTTTCTAACATGCTTGTGCCTGCAAGGTTAATTTGAAAGATCTAACCTTGCATGAGGACACATTAGGACTACGATGATCTCTTTTGTATTGAAAGTCTGGTCATTTGAAGTCTACAGATGTGGAACACACACACACACGATCATACAAATAGGCACTAATACTCAGTGGTTTTGATAAAGAGGCTTGGCTAATGAATCACTGCTTTGATTAATTCCTGCTACAACTGGTTGTGTCTGGAATTATTATATTAAATATTTTAGTTGCAAAGGGATCAGACTTCTCACCGTTGATCCCCGTCTCCCCTTTCTGTCTGTTTCCTGTGTCTCTCTCAGTCCCTTCGCTCTTTCTCTCTCAGTGTAATGAGGCTCCTCTGTGGTTCTATAATTAAAACCCCAGTGTACAGACAGAGAGATGGAGTGATGGAAGGATGGACAGGAAACTGACTCATGGACTGTGTCAGTGTGACAAGCGAACTGTGTGTGCATGCTCTACTTGTTCCACCTAGTTATGGATTTAATTGCAAGCGTGTTTTACAGCATGATGAATAGATTAAGACGGATGCCCATGTATACGGCTTTGACTGAGCATTTTGCAGTCGCACACCCACTCAAAACCGTCTTCAAATCCTCTTCCATTCACAAGTAAAATAGTCAATAGACAAAAAGAAGGCAACAAAAAGTCAGGCATTGAAAGAGGTGTCCAGTGGGAGAGGAATCAGCTAAAAGTCACAGACGCTGAATGTAACAAGTTTCTAAGAATCAATGAACAAGCAGAGACTGTGGAGGTAAAGAGGCCAGAGAACATGAGCTCTGAAAGTTTTAATGTTACACAGGTTCCTGCCAACATTGTTTACTGCAGGGCTCCAGTTTTATTCAGGGCACCGTGATGTACGAATCTTGGCCTATACTGTATTTGAGCAGTGTTTGAGCCAGGATCGTCATTCTTTTTTGGGTTTTTTAGTTGGCAATTGAAAAAATTACAAACGCGGTGAAGTTCATTTGGATTCAGCCAAAGACAGAGTGGAGATGGACCCACATATGTACTGCTAGACTAATCAGGGAAATGGGGAGCAGGTGAGTAAGTGGGCGGAGATGGTCAGGTGAGGGGAATGGTGGGAAAGGGGTTACTGCAAGGCAGGAGGATGTGGCTGGACCTGTAATGGCAGGGAGAGTTAGTATACGACAGGTAAACACAGAATCGTGACAGTGAGTGTGTGTTTGTGTGTGCATCAAGTGTGTCTTGCAGCAATAAGAGAATGAAACATATGGCACAATTTCCAATGTTGATGCATTTGTTCAGTTGAGAAGTGCAGCATCATCTACTTGAACAAGCAGAGGGTGGGGGGCTTGGATGGAGTAATGCGTTGTTATTGTGGAGGATGTAGGCGGAAACGTAGTTGATGTACCATCGACGCTGACTAATGCACATCTTCAGACAAACACTGAGTAGAGATACCATCTCAGCTGCCTTAAGGAGATGAAATGCACGAGCACACACGAAACACACACGGGATGCTGAATGAGGTGTCAAGTGCACAGATAAGTAGCGTGGTGCTCGTGGTTTTAATGATCCTGTCAGTCACACGGCTGTCCCTTATCGCCACCTCGCTATACACCCTGCAACCCAGGACTGTGTGTGTAAGTCAGTCAGTGAGTGCTCATGAACATTAATATTCTGAATAGGAGCTTTATTCCAGCTGAGGCCTCATGTTGGACGCAGTGTACATGTAGACAGACGTTTTACAGTTTTCCCACTGTGTTCAGTAGTGGTGCTTTATTTTGATACTCATCACTGTGTGAAAATGCGTGATGCTCCACGACTCCAAACTGAGCAACCCAACGGGATACTTTGTTCATATGCCGGCTTGTATTAGCACATACTGGCTATATTCAGGGTTTTCATAAACCGTTTTCAGAGTACCCCGAATATAAATGAAATATTATTGTGCACGCAAACACACTGATTGTCTCTGTGTGTCAGTGCTTCCTGCTGGGCGTAACAGGTTATTGGAGTAGCAGGCCAGTCAGCAGATGTTAATTTGAAGCAATAGAAGTAGAAGAGAAAAAGAGAGATTGAGGGGGGAAATAGTGATGGTGAATGATGGGGCAGGGCGGCAAAGGAAAGATTGGATTTAAGGAACAGAAGCAAGATAAAGGATGAGTAAATAGGAGGAGAGATGATGAGGTGCTGAGGAAGGAGAAATATGTTCAATGGCAGAGGGAAGGGGGCAAAGAGAGATGGGTGATTGTGTCATTGGTTGCTTGATTTAGCATATGTTGTGTGTGTGTGTGTAGGGGTGCGCGATGTGGATACAATTTTCTGTCAGTATATATTTGTACATTTTATGGAAATTCTGATTCAGTATTGGAATTTTTCAAAAGAAATTCCTAATATGACTTTTTGTCCACAGCCCATCTGAGAAATGATGTGTGGAAGCACTTTGGACTCGACACTGTAGATTGAAAAATTGTGGATAAAGGCGATGCTGTTGGCTGTCCACAGTAACATTACCATGACAACAAGGTCACCTGTTACAGTAGCTTGTCACTTATTGAAATGGACAGCCTCAATACTTAATCTTGAAATAACTACTGGTGCTTTAGGAAACACTTTCAAAATAAGTTGTTTTGTGAATATGATGAACAATCAAGTGGAATGATTCGCTCATTAAAGTGACTGTAAAGCATCCTTACAGACCTGGAAAAGACCATTTTTCAGATATATTTATTACAAAAAGCAAATTCCAGATGATATTGAATCTTATATCGCAACACTAATATTACATTGATTTATTGCCCAGCTCTGTATGTATGTAGCAAAGCTAAGTAAAGACAGGGCATATTTCCAATACTGATTTACTTTAAGTAACTTTAAGACATCAGTGTACTATGATGATGACGATGATGGTGATGGTATATCATCTTTATCACTACAAAATCATTATAAGGTTAGATACATAATACAGACTATACAAACAAAATCATACAGTGTATTGATTGAGCTTGACAGTTCACTTCTTACTCCTATGGCCATATCACATGGTCTTCATCAGCACATGCAGTTTGCTCAGTTGGACCTGTACATGTTTTATCAGCTGCTGTTTCCAAAGTAAAGAATGAACTGTGAAGCTCAGCTTTTTAGCCAACATAAACCAGTCAAGTACATACTGTATATTGAGATGTATAGAGCCAGTAATGTTTAACATTCTCACACCAATAAAAGCACACATTCACATACACAAACACTTCAGTTCACAGTTATGCACAAGCAGACATATATCCCATTAGCTGTTGAATTGACACCATGGTTCGAAAGACTGTGTGGGTGGTGCTTTTTGCTGCACTGTCTTCATTTGTTAAAGCCTCGCTAAAATACAGCAACGCTTCACACCCATTTACAAATTCACCCTCACAGCCATACATACTGTAAGTGTGTGTGCGTGTGTTTGTCCTCTTGTCCCCTTCGCTATCAGTGTGTTGGTTAGGCAATGTTTTATCAGGGTTTCAGGGCAAACAAAGTACTCAGAAAGAATTAGTGAAAGAAGAAGAGATTAAAAAAAAAGAGAAGGGGGATGAGGCAGAGAAGAGATGAGGACAGAGAGGGATCTGCAACCAGAGAAAGTCAGAGAAAAAGAGGCGAGCAGTGAGCAAGTGCGAAATTGGGAAAGCTTTGAGGACGATAGAGATGGATAGGAAGGAAGAAAGAATGGCAGAGTGTAAAAGTTGAAGATTGAGAGGGGATGCTGAAAACAGGAATAGATCAACAGGGCCTTTAATCCAAAAATAGTTTCCGCCCTTCTCCTCCTTCCTCCTCATCCCTACTTGCCTCCCCTCCACTCCCTCCTCTCCTGTCTGGTTGTTTGGAGTGATTGAAGAAAAGAGGAGATGTGTGTAGCCTTCACATATACTACACACACACACACACACACACAGAGAGAGAGAGCAGTGTGTGTGGATGCGGACATATTGTGGTCCACAGACAGATGATGTCCATTACCAGGCCGTGCTGTCCGGAGCCAGGCGGAACAGCTGCAGCCTGATCTCACTGATCTATCACTATTCTAATGAATCTGTTATGGCCAGGCCCAACCAATCAATCTCTGAGCCTCTTAATCAATTAAGCCATTAATCAGACACAGACCCTAACTGTTCTTGCCCACATGAGCGATTGCTTTACATATATACACAGACATAAAGACACGGACACACACGTGCACTTTTATATATACGGACACTGAGTCAGTCAATGTGGATGTGAGAGCGAGAGGCAAACAAGCAGCATAATTAAATATGGCTTTGTTTACAGGCAATTAGTATGCATGCACAAGAAATACACCTGAATGAGATGAGCATCACATTCAGATAAACAGGAAATATTTGCAGGTGAGATACTGCAGGCTGTTTTGAGTGATAATTACCAAATAATTGTTGTCTAATTCCTGTATTGGGGCTTTTAATTGGTATAAGAACATTAGTTTGTCAAATGTGAGGATTTGCTGGGATTTTTCTTTTTTGTTTTATATCATTGTAAATTGACTATTTGGAGGTTTTGGAGGGGTCACCTTGGGGTCCGGGAAACATTTTGCACTATTTTCTGACATTTTATAAACTAATGGCTTGGACACATAACCATTGTTGGTCCACTTCCAAAAACTACTTGGCCGTGTAACTGAGTCTGTTTCAATATCACCTCATCTAAATTTAGTGTTTTTACTCAGTTTCTTTCCCTTTTCCCTGTGAACTGCAGTATAAAATATCAAGGCAAACTCAAGAATTCCTGTTCTCCCAGCATTTAGTCGGTGGCCCATTGATGCGACTGCGATCATAGCCTGCCTATCGCCCAGTGTGTTGTCCTCTGTATTCATTCATTGTCATTCAACACGTGCTCCTTTCTGGCTGCAAAGACTGAAAACAATCTGTATGTTGGTGGAAACAGTCGTTATGTGTGGCGCGGCAAGTGTCAGAGGGTTTCAATAATCCCAAAGTCTGTTCCCAGCTTAAATGATTCTATAGACTAAGAACACCTAAACACTTTGCAATAACAACAATCTTATAAGTTCATTGCTCAGTGTACTGTTCAATGTGGAAGATGATTCTAATAAAGTCTTGTTCACAATTTGTGTCAGACTGTACGATATCAGTTTTAGGGATGTCAGATGCTGCGATGAATGGCTGGTGGATTGCAGTGCTACGATATAAATGGGGGGGGGGGGGAGCAAATGCCAAGCACACATGTCATCAGCTCACTCTAATGTTTTGAAATTGTAGTGAAACAATAAACATGCTTTGGCCTTAGCATTGGCAGGTTGTGAAACCAATTGTGGTGTCAGTGTTGTGAAGTGACTTTGTGGTGAATATCTTTTAAGCAGTAGCATTATGGTAGCTCACCAGTGTATTCTGAATCATTTCATGACATTTTCTAATTAGTTGGGTTGTAAATGTAGATCAATTAATTGATAATACAAATAATCCTAACTTGCAGCCATTAAGAA
The DNA here is from genome assembly GCA_005408345.1 of Macquaria australasica. NCBI lineage: Eukaryota > Metazoa > Chordata > Actinopteri > Centrarchiformes > Percichthyidae > Macquaria > Macquaria australasica. The sequence goes on from SEMN01000231.1 coordinate 123,324, forward strand.
TATACTGTACACTGTGACAATCTTGTGCTAGAATACAGCGTGTTTTTCTTCAAGGGAGTTTCCCAAAGGGGATTGATAAATTCTTAGTACAGTATTCACATTTTTAGTCTGCTCCAAAGACTGTGAGTTTGTGAGCGAGTGTCTTAGCCTTCAAGGAAGTGCCCAAGGAAATGCCAGGACATGTTGCCCTCCACTGATCTCTCACATTCCTCCAGGCCTCGTCCCTTCGCGCGCTGGTGTGTAGTAAATGAATGGACTGTGTCAAAGGCAGAAGCTACGCGCGGAGCAGTGAACGCTTTGCTGGATTGCCACTTGTTTCTAAAGGAGGCCCTTAAAATTCAGTATCCTCTTATTTATGAGCCTTATTTACTTATGCTGAGGGTCTCTTAGACACAGTTCTTCAAGTTTGTTGGTCAGAGATAAGTATAAGTAGAGAGGTAGATACAGACAAACAAGGGGTGACAATGACGAAGGCGTGTGAGATAAGGGATTACCCTGCAGCATTCTGGATAAAGAAGGGAAAAACAGGGGAGTCAAGTACCTGATTTAGTAATGATGCATCTCCTCTTTCTTGTCTCTCATGGTCCCTTCTCCATCTGGTATTTCACCCTGAGGTGGTGGGCACACAGCTGCACCACATCACTGCCTTTTAAAGCCCCATCCTTTGGCTCCAACTAACCCCTGTCTTCCCCTTGTCTTTCATTCCTCACTTCTTCTCTCTTGCCTTTTAATATTTCTCCTGCAGGATCAGAGGCTTCCTATTTTTTCTCCTATCAGAGGCGCAAACTTGCAAAAGCAGCACTCTTCTTTTGAATTGGAAATTATATCTCTTTTTTCATGCCATCATTAGGCTCACAGTATGAATTGAACATCTACATCTATTTCCCATTTTCATTACATGGCACTCTCATGTTGTTTGTTTTTCCCTTGTACTTCTGTTGTTTCTTTCTAAGGCTGGATGTTTGTTTGTTTATCAATTTCAATGGCGCATTTTTATTCATCGTCTCATTTCTGCGCTCTTTGTTCGGCTCTTGAGGTGATGAGAGGTAATGTTTAACAAGGGATTGGTGGGTTTTTTTTTATCTCAAGTGCACATTTGAGTGCAGGCATCTGTTTGGGCACAAATAAACCTAAAGTCTGGAGATGAGATGGGATGAGAAGAGAGGAGAGTACAAATTACATAAGCGTTGAAGAAAAAGGAAGGAGGAGAGAGAAAGGCAGGGGTAAGCTAACTTTTTTTCTTTCAGACGGTGAGCAAAGAGAATGTCAAAACCTGGTGACATTTGGGATTCCATACAAGGTTGACTGACACCAACATTTTACCTGTATGTGTATGGGAGACTGGGCTGTGCATACTTGCTGTGTGTGTGTGTGTGTGTGTGTGTGTGGGCATGATTGACATGGTAAATTGGAAAGGTCAACTGGTGCTAGTGTTTGGTACAGACAGGCAGACAGCAGGAAGATGTAACCTTCCCACAGTCCACATTTATGGAGGGGAGGAGAATCTGAGCAAAAGACAGGATTTGGCTCCAATAGAGGGAAGGAGGGTGTAGGGTCGTGTGGAAACTAAGATTTAATATGTAAACCTGTTTATATGCTGTTTATATGCTGTGTGTAAATGATAGCTCTCCTCAGTTCTGGTCGGATTTACAAAATGTGGTATAAGGAGAGGAAGCATACGGACTACGAAATTTTACCAACGAGGTCCGTCAGGAATTGCTCCGAGGTCTGAGGTCAACACTCCAGCCAGCTTATTATTTTACCGGACACAACTCTGTGTGTGTGTGTGTGTGTGTGTGTGTGTGTGTGTGTCTAGATGGGGTTCATGAGTCCTTGTGTTTCTCTCTGTGAATGTGTCAGTATTGGAAATTGGAGTGTTACATTTGTATAGCCATTGATATGAATTTCAAATAGGTGTGTGTCCGCATGTGTGTGTGTTTTAGAGCGAGAAACAGGAACAGAATGAAGGGAGAGTGAGATTGACAGGGTAAATTGGAATGGTGAGGGTTTTTGAGGTTGAACTCTGGGTTTAAAACAGCCGAGAGAGAGAAAGAAAAGACCCAAACGTGTTGCTAAAAAAAAAGTATTCTTTGGCTTGGGGGAAATGTGACAGTGGATGGAGATGTGGGTGGATGGGGGAGAACGAAGCGAGCCTGAGCAGGAGAATATATTGTCACCAAGGGCGAGGGGTGTCTGGTTGTATGTAGATGGAAGGAAGGAAGGAAGGCCCAGCGGGGCTATTTGTGTGTCTAGAGGGGGGGCAGGAGGGATGAGTCATGGAGGGTTTGGGGGTGCTGCAGCAAATAGGTGACCCACAGCTGGGGACTGAAGGGTCAGCACCTGCACAGGTCAGCTGATAACAACAGCCTTTATACACACAAAAGGACAGGCACAGCACACAGGATGTATTGAATAGCAGACACAACACAGAAATACTGTACTTAATCCCTGTTGTGTTCACACAGACACATAGACACCCAATAGAGCAAACACACACACACACACACACACACACAGGCAGAGGACATGGTGACCTGCTTGTTTGTAGGTCCTTCAGGCAGCTGAATACACAATAGTGAATTCATGAATACAAATCATACTCAAGGCTGAGACACACTTAGGCACACACTAATATTTTCACATCAGTTCAAACTGCATTTTAAACACATCACATTAATATCAACCATGATACTGAGGGGTGGCCTGTTTTGTATAAATACAGGGCTAAGAGTTGGGCCAGGAGAGCATTATTCACCTGTACTACAGTAGTTATCTCTGCTGGCTAGCTCTATGAACGTCAGATGCTTTGTTGTGAACACACACATACACACACACACACACACACACACACACAGACACACACACTCAAGCTCGTGCACTCTCTGTTGTCCCCTGATGTCCCCATTGTTTCTCTGTTCCCGTTTGAAACTGAAGATGACTCAGTATGACACATCATTTGAATACACACGCAGAGTTGTATGCCCTCCAGACCAAAGCCAGCATTTGTGTGTGTGTGTGTGTGTGTTTGCTGACCCTCTTTTAGACTCTACAAAATAATAGACTTGCCAATACTGCCACTTAATAGCGCTCTAGTTAAACGGCTGTGTTTAGGTATGTTTATAATAGGTCTGGGTATTTTTTTGATGCTATTGCTAATGCCAATATCAAAATGATCTCGTTTTTTAGATACCTTAAAAAGATATGAATATATTTGTTTGAGTCTGAGGAAGACCGGTATGTGGTCGATATGTGTTGCTGTTTTTAATCACGGAGCTTTGATAATAATGGTTTTCTAATTTTTCTTCCTCAAAGAAGCAGTGTGCCTTGATTTTTAGAGAACAGTATTATGTCTGTCTGAGCCAAGGTGATGCTGATCAATATATTATATATGCACATATTAGAGATGTCTGGATTAAGTTTTTTTTTGGGCCCCGATCCTGATCCAAGTCCTTTAGTATGGATTATTTGCCGATACCAAGTCAGATCTGATACTTATATTTACCTAAATGTTGATTAAACATGTATCTGACACATAACAGGTGTAGCCTACTACATTTGGCTCAAGCTAGGAGGTTCAGATCTATAAAGTTTATAATCTTAAATTATTGATATGATATAAATGAAAGTTTAACTGGGAGAATTGACTCTTGAAGTTGATGTGAAGCGATCCACTAGAGAGAAGACTTACCACCCTGTTGTTGTTGTTGGTGATGTTGTTGTTGACTTGGTGTAACAGAGTGGAGCTACTTCCCTCACAAAGCAGAGAACCCACAAACCTGACAACAGCAACGTTTAGTTTTTGTCCTGTCATCAAGTTACTCGTGGAATAAACGTTAATTGGCGACGGCTGAAATGACCACTGTTTCCCTGTCGATATGCCTTTCCCCTTACCTAAATTTGAACCAAACCTTATCCCTTACCCCAACCACTCATACAATCTCAGTTAAAACAAATGGAGTCTAAAGCAACATTTCTGCAATCAATTCTTCATTCATGAAGGTTATAATGTTCAGCTTTTGCTGTTTAAGAGAGGTGTTGATTCAACTTTTTGATTATTTTGGAGGCTGTAGTTTGTGGTGCTGTTTAATTGTAGTGTTATACAGAGAGGTGTTACTAATACTTTGTCCACCCTATTTGCATCAGTATATATTTGTATCAGAATAACGTCGTCCATAGAAGAACTTTGTGTCTGTGAAGTCTGTGAATGAAGACCATGAATCTGGCCAGATATTCAACGCCAATGTTGAGCACTTGTTAGTTTACTCTGTGGACACATTTCGATCGGTACCGAGAAGTTCTGAGGTTCAATAACAACCCTAGTTCACAACAGAGTAATCTTTTATTTTCAGCCAAAATGATGAAAACATCTGAACTATTATGAAGTTTTTCTCTCGATATTTTCAGTATTTCTTTTTAGCTGCTTTTGTTTTTCTTCCTCGTCAGCTAGCTTGCTCACTCTTCATCACTTTTCCCATACACTGTGTGTGTGTGTATGTGTGTGTGTGTGGCCATCACATTGGCTGAGCGAACTTTGCGCTGATGTGATACGTCAGAATCTAAATTAAGGCCCTGATGCACATTATTCACCACACACACACGCACACGCACACACACACACACACACACACACACACACACACACACACACACACACACACAATCTCAGATCGAAACACATATACACACAAACACACACACAAGTATTCAAGTGTTGAGTGAGTGGCTGAGGTGCTGAATAGGAGCGTGAAGGGGTATTGTATTGATAGATGAATAGTGAATGTAGATTTTGTGCCAGTAGAATGTCAATGCCATCATTTTCTCGCAGCCTACAGTCTTGCTACCTCCAGACTTATGACAAATACAGGGAGAAAGGCAGAGGGGGAAGATAGAGGAGGAGAAGAAAAGAGTGAATGAGGGAGACAAAATTTGGTAGCTGGCAGTTGATGGATGGGCTGCAAACAGCTCGTGTTCCTCTGGACTCCATGATAACATGCCGTTCTCTCTTCCTCTCTGCCTCTTTTCTGTCTGTATTTGTTTTTTCCTTCTTCTCAGGGAAGGAGTTTCTTTTTTCTGTGTGCCTCCTCAACTCTGAGACGCCTTAGAGCTGCTGATTTGAAAGCCTGTATTTTCTTTTGCTTTTTTTTTTGGTGTGTATTGGCTAAATGTGTATTTTTGCTGCACCCCGAGGAAACACTTGAAATCTAAATTATTCTGTTTCCCTTTCCCTTACACCCTGTGTCTCCCTTTTGTCCCACTTCTTTTCATCACATTTTCTTTCGCTGATGGACAGTTGGCAAGAAGAACCGGGGGTCAACAGGTAAAGAACCCATTTACATTTACATTATCTTCCCTGCTCTTTCTCTCTGGCTCCTTCTTCCTCTCTCTCTATCTAAGCAGAGACAAATATTGCTGTGACCCATTGCTCCCACCAGAAAGTCAGAGTTAAGGGCTACTGAGCTAAATGCTTTGCTGAAGGTCACATTGGCAGCAGTGGTGGGTACATGCTGTAAAAGATGTTCCACCAGTGCGGTTTCACTGTCTGCCTCATGGCTAGCTGGACACCTCCTACAAGGAAAGCTTTGGTTGTGTGTCAGTTGTCTAGCTAGCTAGCATCATCAGTATGGCAACTGCAAATGAGAAGCAAAAGCTGGAAGAGCCTCTGATGTCATTTTGGATCCCAGTTTGGAAGTATTTTGTTTTCCCTGTAAATTATAGTAACACTGGACAAGAACTACATCAAAACCTGAACAAAACCTGAGTCTTGACATTGTTTGGTCCAAGTTCAGTCAGCCAACTCATGTGGTATGGATTATTAAGTGTGTTATTCGGCGTCTAGGATCTAACCTCGTCACTCCCCACGAGGAAACACTAAGCTCAGCACTACAGGGAGTGGGGAGTGACGATAATACCTTCCTACCAAGGGGATCAATTACTCAGAGCCTACAGGTGGATGCTGCAGTGGAGATGTGGCGTTTGAGATGTAGCAGTACTGGTGTCAGCATAGCTTTCAGGTGAGACGTGTGGCAGCCAAAGTGTGAGCAGAGCACCGACAGTATTAGTACACCGCCATAATGAAAAGGGTGCGTAGGATATTGAAGTGCCATGTGAGTGTGCTGGCAGACTCAAGTGAACTACCTCGCAGGCTTTGCTTCATTTGGGCGACGTTTTGTCTGCTACATCAGACATGCCAACTCATTTTCCTACAGCGTCACCTGAGTGTCTGTTACCTGAGCTTGGCTAAAACACACCGAGGTGCCAGTGTTTCTCCCCACGCCTTTCAAGCAGCCTCTCTCTGCAGATTCACACCGGGCCAAAGCAATTACAAATGCCACAAGAGCGTTTCTCTCTGCTGATGTGAAACCACCGAGTCACGGAGAACGCAGAGTGCTTGAGCCCTGCTATAAAGTTCCTTCACAGGCACATGCTGTTATAATTACATTTGTGCAATAATACCATATTTTCTCCTTTTGGAGTACTCACCATATATAAATGTCATGCGTCACTGTCACGTGTTGATGATTTTCAGAATTAATGGGAGAAAAAAACATTTTATCTCAGTTTTCCTTACTGTACCAAAAGAAAGTTTGCAGGCATGAAGCAATTGCACACACCCTTATTTCACTATAGTGATGATGAAATGTTACCTCATTATGTCATTGTGGGTTTTGTCAAGCAGCCAAAAAACCGCAACTAATATAATACTCAAAATTAATCAGATAATCATTGAGCACTCCCAAGAGCTTAACTCCTGCCCTTGCCTCTCCATTACTGCTACATGTTTCCTGTTTCTTCCTCTTCCCCTCGTTCTTTCCCATCTTTCCATCTCCTCCTTCCATCACTTGTGTGGCTCGATGACAGAGATAGAGGGGTTGGCAGCTGAAGGAAGAGATGAATATTTAAAATCGGGCATCTTTCCTCGGTCCTCTCACTGCTTCTCATTGTCTGTGTCTGTCTCCCCTTGGGGCTTGGATCCTCTACTCTTGGTGTGGTGTGGCTTTTGTATATGTGTGTGTGTGTGTGTGTGTGTGTGTGTGTGGGGCATGTCTTGGCTTGTGGTTTTATATTGGCATTCTAAGGCAAGTGTAGTCAGACGATGACACTTAGCTGTCAGCATGCAGCATTAATGAGCGCAGTGACACGCACAAACACTCACCCCACTCACACTCACACACATGCAGTATTCTCAAGTGAGATCAGCAAATGATCACCTTCTCCTCTCCATTTATTTTTGTATACCCTCCAAAAAAAACCTCTTTAGAATATTTAAAAGAAAAACCTTTCCATTTTCTTTAACCTGTCATTTCCAGTGCCCCTCCTTTTCATCTTTTTTCTTTACTTTTTTTTTTGTTGCTTTTTCTCTCAAAATCCTGCCCTCTTTCTTTCTTTCAAACTCTTTCTCCCTCTCTGTTGTGCATGCGGTCTCAGTGTGATATGCGTTAGTTGGCTGTGAACCCTGCAGACACCTATCTGACAACTCTATTAATACACAGTCAGCCAACACCAGCCTCCTCCTGTGTGCATTTGTGTGTGTGTATGCATGCAAAGAAATGTGTGTGTGTGTGTGTGTGTGTGTGTGTTCACCCCTCAGCCAATCCCTCTGCAGAGATTTGTCTGAAAGGCTTAAAACACACAGATCTCCAGTCATAGAAAGATCACACACACACACACACACACACACACAGCCCGGCTGACTCACTCACACAATGAGGAGTTTGGAGTGACTGGCAGATTTAATAGGAGAACAAGCTGTAATCTGAGAGAATCCATTCGACGAGGGATTACTTTCTAATCTGTGGATGAAATAGCCTTTCATCTCTCTCTCTCCCTCTCTTCCTATCTATTTCTCTCGCCCTTTATTTATCCATCTCTATCTCTTTCCTGCCCTAAAGCTGCATCAATCCTTTTACCAGCCCTGTTTGTTAGTGTTTTTTTTTTAATCATTCCCATCCTTGATTTAATTTGGGTTTCGTTTTTTTTTTGCTGCCTCCATCTGAATACCACGCGCAGACACATGCACTCACACATGCATGCACAGCATCACAGCTGTGCCACCTCAGCAGCACTTTACTGTCAATCAGCAATGATTGCACTGACAAGAGAGAGAGCATTGTAACGTTGCAATGCGTCACTCTCTTGGCTCTCTGGTGCTAATTTATACCCACATCCATGTGCACACACACAGACACACAAAATGCATGCTTTTTTTTCCTCCCGTATCCTCGTCTGTTTTGATTTATTTTTTAACTGCTTTAACAGCTCTCCTTTTCATCATCCCTCTTTCTTTAATGAAGCTTTTCAGCCTCAAGTTGTCGTTCTGATATTGCTTCGTTATACTACAACCCTCCCTGCATTCTTTTACCGCCCTCCTTCCCTCCATCACTCCTACTCTCCTTCTCTTTGCCACATGGTGTTTCTCATTTGCTAAATGAGGAATCCAATAGAGTTAGATTAAACTTCTGGACTCTCTTTGTAGAATCTTTACAGGGAGCCTTTTAGCTGCCACAGCTTGCACACACACACACACACACACACATAATAACACTGTCTGCCAGTTTGAATATTTCTCCTTATTTAAATTGACAAAGATTTATATAATAATCCGTGTTTAAACAACAAAAAGGAGGAGATAAGAGGATGATAGGGAATAAGGGAGGGAAGCAGTCGGGAATGAGAAATAGAGATGAGATGAAATGATAGAGATTTCCCCAGAGAAGGAGGATGTTAGACAAGCTGACAGAGAGAAAAGAAGAGCGCAGATCACACAACCATATGGTATTTTGCTTTCCCCTCTACTTCTACCATCATGTCTGTCACTCCAGGAAGATGAAGACCATCTGCACAGTCCCCCCTCGCTTTTCCCATCTACATATATACTCCCTGTAATCTCTCTCCTCCGAGCCCTTTTCTTTTCCCGCCGTGTTCTCCCTTGTCATACAGGTGTTCCTGCTGTCCTGATTTGTCTGTCTGCTCCCCTCAGACACACAGCCCAAGTTAACAGGCTGGGTTCAAATTCCCCTCCGCTCGTTATCGGTGGTCGCTGCTGCCATTAAGGCTCCACTGATGGCTACTAGTTCCTGCCTGGCCTCTGCTTCCCACAGCGGACCGCTAATGGACACTCTCGTCTTGCTCTCTCTACATCTACCTCTGCCTGTCCACCATCCCTCTGCCTCTTTCTCTCTTCCACCCACTCCTGCTACCCATCTTTACTTCCCCGGCGGCAAACCTTTCAAATTGTAACACATCGTACAAGGTGTTGCTCTCTGCACAATGAAATTAAGGACAAAACGGTTTTGTGTGTATATATACAGTGTGTGTGTGTGTGTGTCTGTGTGTGTGTGTGTGTGTGTGTGTGTTATGAGGAAATAGGGAGAAACTGAGAGTGATAGAGACCTCCACTATTACTTCCCATCTCTCTTTTTTGTGTCACTTCACTTATCTTCCCCATTAATGACTCAACCTCTACCCTGAGTTAGAGCGTCAGTGAGTGTAGGTGTCAAGACAGTAGAGTCGGTGTGTGTGTGTGTATGCTATCATTTGCCTGTCTTCCTGTACCCGCATATCTTATTCCGTCTGACAGTGGGATATGACATTTCAGCTCTTTCTCTCCGATTAAAAAAAAAAAGAGAGAAAGAGAGAGAGAATGAGAAGGAAGAATAAAAAGCAGGGAGTTAATTACCACCTTTTCCTCCTTCCTCCCTTCAAAGGGGAGATCAAAGCTGCTCCTCGCCTCCCCCTGCCTTCCCTCCAAACCCCCCTTCCTTACACCCCGAACCCCCCCACCAACCCCTATCAGATCTAGCCTGTGAATTAGTTGTCCCTTCTCCTCCCTTATTGGAAATCTACATATTCATCGGCTGTACAGTGTATCCATGGGAAAACCAGTGATGTTCACACACATACACACACATAGCAGTAATATGTAGTCTTCACACATTGATAAACATTTTTTGAATTGGCCTATTCTATTGTTTTTATACTATTTTGCTGAGCAGTTGTTACACATTTCAAACTGATAGCAATCCTAGTGTGTCCTTTTCTTATGAGAGGCCATTCATGCCATTAATCATACTCACACACACACACACACACACACACACACACACACACACACACACACACAGTATTGGTGTATAGACACACTGACACACACAGCATATACACACACACACAATACACACATAATCTTGCACATACACCACCATACTCTCCTACACACACTTTAGGCCATAAATCATTCTTCACATACTCACAACACTGTACTCTTTTCTAAACGCTATCATTGTAACTCACACACACTATCATACTGTCTCCAATACATCATTATACCCTGTATGGAAGTGTGGTGTGTTTGACAAAGAGTCATATTGTTTGTAAGAGAGAATTATGGCATGTGTGCGTGTGTGTGTGTAAGATTGGAAATATGTCTGGGATAAGAGAATATAGCAGTTTAAAAGTAGTGGAAAGAACTGAAGAGTTTCATTCAAACAGATTCTGACATTCAAACATCTCTTCTCAATCACATATACTGTCATTCTCTCTTACACACTGTCAGCCATTTACTTATATCCTCTTTTTCATACTATTATTCTTTCATATTCTATAATTCTCCATTTTTTACTAATCTACTTACATACAGTATACTATCATTCTCTCCTATGTATATTTTCATCGAACATATTTCTGTGTGTGGCCAGAAAATGTACAAATGTTATTAATGTTGACCGTTGGGTTCAATTTAATCATTCTTTCTGCGCGGCCATGAGCTATGGCTTCTATTCTCACACTGTGTTGTTCGATCAGCCCGTCATCATGACGTGGTTGCTCACACAGAACATGAACACAGATCCGATTGGTTTTGTCTCGACAGTTCGAATAAAGTATTATTTAAACAAGATAGTGCAAACATACATCCTCAAAAAGGTTGATAAAAAAGATCTGCAATTCTACTTTGAACGGAAAATAAGAGATACAGCCACAGATGGCTGGAAGATGCATACAATTTGGTCCATCTGTTTTGCAGCAAAGTTGAGTTTTAACTCTATCACAGTTCAGTCAATCAAGACTACAGTTAGCCACAACATGTAAAATACTACTCTAATAATCTAAAAACGTGTTCACAACAGTTTATAATAGATCTTTTGACAGCAGCCATTCTGGAAATTGGATCCTGGAACTGCTCAAACTGCAAGACAACCAACCAACATTTCTGACATGCCAGAAATGTATCTAATTAATATCTAATATCTAACTAACCCAACTACTAGATCGCTGAAAATTTGGATAGATGATAAAAATTATTAAATGTGCACAGTGTCTGCTGAGTTAATAAAACACAACAAAATATAAATAAAATAAACTAAAAAGTAAAAAGTAGCATGGTGAGTACAAGAGAGTGTGATTGTGCACTTGTAAAAGTGGGAGACTCTTGTGGTCTATGTTTGAGATTATGCTGCTGTGTGTGATTTATGGCCTAATAAACCCCCTCCCATGTTTTCTCTCTCTGTCACAGATCCTGAATCAGAACTTGTGGCTCCGGCGATTGTGATCGGACCCAAAGACACAACGGTGGTGGCAGGCAGCGAGGCTACACTGGAGTGCATTGCTAATGCCAGGTAAATTTCTTTTATGCACGCACACACACACACACACACACACACACACACACATCAACACGTATACACACACACACGAGCGCGAACAATTCCTCTCTTTCGAGACAGCACTGTTTTCTTCCAGGGCAATTAGAGGACACCGCATAAAGTCGTAGCTCAGCAAGTCTTTTCCCTTAGTATTAGTGTATAGACACACTGACACACACCGCATACACACACACACACACACACACACACACACACACACACACACACACCGGTACCAAGTTAACTTAAACAGAAGTTGGATCAAAGTCCCATCAGGCATCAGCAGAGAAGCTGAACACACCCACAAATTCACACTGGCCCATGTCAAGTGCTGTACACACACACACACACACACACACACACACACACACACACACACACACACACACACACACGTACTGACACAGTCTTGTCTGACTCAACAGATGTTTTTCAGAGCAACAGCAAATTCTACTTCAGTTAAAGAGTTGCCAGAAACTCAGCTGAAATCAGTTTCTGCTTATCCCTTACTGTAGATACACACTGTCCAACCTCCCTCTGTGTCCTGTGTGAGTAAAAAGGCAACTGAGCACTGGCTTATGTGTACTTTATGTTAAAGAATGCAGTATTTGTTTTGAACACAGCCTGTTGTGTGTCCTTTTATTGCTTCTAAACAACCATTTCGCATAGACTCTTCTCTTAAGACTAGAGGAACACTTGACACCAACTCTCAACCTTATTTCTATGTATTCGGGTGGCATGAGAACAGTATAGCTATATATAGCTTCTTCAGTACTTGTCCGTGTTTTCTGTATCACGCACTGAATTTGCTGATGCCAGAGGATGGAGAAAGAAGTGCAGGGACAGTTTGGCCATTTTTCTCTCCCACTCCTTCATAGAGGTTATTGCAGCTCAGCCAACTGCCCTGGAAGAAAACTGCATTTTGGGTAGCCACAGTAATCCTAGTATAATCCGACATGCATTGAAAAGAAAAGTGAGCCTGAGGCTGCTTTGACCGAATAAAAAAAAAGCACTGCTAGCCAGAATTGTCAGAGCCCAACAGGTGATATTCTGGGCTCAACATGCTGTATTGAGTGTCACAGTGGATTATTTGTGCAAGGCTTTTGTTGGATTGTGTTATTAAGTCTGGGCTAGTCGGGCTGCTCTGTTCTGTGAGAGCAGAAGTCCCTTTAAATGTTTCTCAGCAGCACTTGACCAGTAGGTAGCACTTGACATACAGTATGAAAAAACAAGTGACTAAACCGTATTACACATAATAGAAGGTGGGAACGTATTTACAGTGGTGCTTGAAAGTTTGTGAACCCTTCAGAATTTTCTATATTTCTGCATAAATGTGACCTAAAACTACAAGTCCCAAAAGTAGATAAAGAGAACCAAATCAAACAAATGAGTCAGAAATATTAGACTTAGTCATTTATTTATTGAGGAAAATGATCCAGTATCATATCTGTGAGTGGCAAAAGTATGTGAACCTTTGCTTTCAGTATCTGGTATGACCCCCTTGTGCAGCAATAACTGCATCTAAACGTTTCTGGTAATTGTTGATTAGTCCTGCACATCAGCTTGGAAGAATTTTAGCCCATTCCTCTGTACAAAACAGCTTCAACTCTTTTATGTTGGTGGGTTTCCTCCCATGAACTGCTCGCTTCAGGTCCTTCCACAACATTTCTATTGGATTAAGGTCAGGACTTTGACTTGGCCATTCCAAAACTTTAACTTTATTCTTCTTTAACCATTCTTTGGTAGAATGACTTGTGTGCTTAGGGTCGTTGTCTTGCTACATGACTCACGTTCTCTTGAGATTCAGCTTCAGATGTCCTGACATTTTCCTTTAGAATTTGCTGGTATAAGTCAGAATAAATTGTTCCATCAATGATGGCAAGCCGTCCTGGCCCAGATGCAGCAAAACAGGCCCAAACCATGACACTACCACCACCGTGTTTCACAGATGGTATGAGGTTTTTATGCTGGAATGCAGTGTTTTCCTTTCTCCAAACATAACGCTTCTCATTTAAACCAAAAAGCTCTATTTTGGTCTCATCTGTCCACAAAACATTGTTCCAATAGCCTTCTGGCTTGTCCAGGTGATCTTTAGCAAACTGCAGATGGGCAGCAATGTTCTTTTTGGAGAGCAGCAGCTTTCTCCTTGCAATCCTGCCATGCACACCATTGTTGTTCAGTGGACTCATGAACATTAACATTAGCTAATGTGAGAAAGGCCTTTAGTTGCTTCGAGGTTACCTTGGGTTCCTTTGTGACCTCGCGGACTATTACGCCTTGCTCTTGGCGTGATCTTTGTTGGTCGACCACTCCTGGGGAGGTTAATAATGGTCTTGAATTTCCTCCATTTGTACACAATCTATCTGACTGTGGATTGGTGGAGTCCAAACTCTTTAGAGATGGTTTTGTAACCTTTTCCAGCCTGATGAGCATCAACAACTCTTCTTCTGAGGTCCTCAGAAATCTCCTTTGTTCATGCTATGATACACTTCCACAAACATGTGTTGTGAAGATCAGACTTTGATAGATCCCTGTTCTTTAAATAAAACAGGTCGCCCTGATTGTCATACCATTGATTGAAAACACCTGACTCTAATTTCACCTTCAAATTATCTGCTAATCCTAAAGGTTCACATACTTTTGCCACTCACAGATATGTGATATTGGATCATTTTCCTCAATAAATAAATGACCAAGTCTAATATTTTTGACTCATCTGTTTGATTTGGTTCTCTTTATCTACTTTTAGGACTTGTGTGAAAATCTGATGTAGTTTTAGATCAAATTTATGCAGAAATATAGAAAATTCTGAAGGGTTCACAAACTTTCAAGCACCACTGTACAGTAGGTGTAAAGAAATTCTTAGCAACAGCAGGATCCATCCCATCATACAAACAATGAGGAATATGGTCAAATTAAGTAACTTGGTTTTTGTAACCTGCTCTACTGGTATTACAACTGCAGACGAATTAGCCCAGAGTCTCCACTCCACAGGGACTATTTCTGATATCAGAGGACTCCCACCGAAAGATACTCACTCCAGAGAGATAATTCTGCACCCAGGGAACAACTAAAAGAGAGAAACTATTCCACTGAAGTCTGGGAGAAATAAGTGTATGATCAGTGAAATCAAGTGCAAGTCTAAAAGCATCTGCTATCCACTTTCATTAACCATTAATCAGTCATATGCACCAATGCAGTCCTGGTAGAGTGCTAAAATAATTAGGAGTCTGATTGAAAACAAGCACTGCCAGAAGGCCTAGTATTAAGGGCTGTAAAATCTGCTTCTGAGTCTATGGAAAATTTTGGGATTCTTTTGTTGTGGACAGGACCCACTGAGTAAGCACATTAAAATTTTGACATATCAGCCTTGCGATAAGTTTAATTACTTTTCCATCCAACTTTATCTATACCTCGAGGTGTATCAGCTGAGAGAGAAAGCAGCATACTCTCAACGGTATCCTAATAAAAGGCAAAACACATTTTATGTCTCACATTATATTATTTACAGTTGGACTGCATATTTAGTGGACTTTACTTGACTTTTAGTATTATGTGACTTTGTACACATAATGGTTCTTAGTGTATTCTTACTAAACTGACCTGATTTACGTCCAAAACAACATATTTTGCAACAGAAAACATGTCGCTGAATGCAAGAATTGTCCAAAAATGCCATTTTCCCTACTCTTCCTCTTCTTCCGAAATCATATACCCAAACATTGTATCATCCACCTTAACATGGCTGAATTACCAGCTTGTCTACACCTCACCCAAATCTCTTAATATGACATTTCAACAAAATATTCTTTGTTAGTGCCAACTAATGTCATCAACAAAGTGATTGCTATTGGAATGAAAACCAAAGAACTTCTTAGAGATAAAAAAAAAGAAAAGAAAAATGCAATAATAATAAAGCAAAACAATGTGACATTAATGATCTCCAAGTTAATGTATTTTTGGAGATATCACTTGCTCAATATGACAGTATATTGATGTTTTCATATGTTTTGTGATGTTATTTTATCAATGAGTATTTTTATTTGCATCACTTCCAGCTCATTGCATAATTAGCGTTTGTCCTTGTTGTACATTTTAATGCAGACCGCTTGTAAGAATTGAATTGTTGCATGAAAATGCACCAAAAAACTGAGCTGCACCTTCATGAATAGATACAATGCTGTGTTAATGCTGTCTAACACAAATACGCACACACACACACACTCACGCATGAACAAATGGTATTTTGATGTTGTTTATCCAAAACAAAATTTCACATTACATGAAAACTCATTCCCTCTCTCCAACATGCAGAGTAACTGACTGAAGCTCCTTCATGCTGAGTAGAGCTGACTGCTCTGATATACGGACTGTCATCATTCATTTCCTGCCTCATTGACACATAAACTGATGGATTTAATATGTTGTAATTGCCTTCTGTCACTCTTTTCCTTTTTCTCCAATTCACCCCACTCTTGTTATTCTTTCTCCTCTCGTCTCCTCTCAGACCAGTGGACATCCTCGTGGTGTCATGGAAACGTGATGGGCGTCGGCTGGCCAGTGGGCGTCGGCTCGTTATTCCGGCCCCCACCTCCTCTGACACGGGGTTATATGTTTGTGAAGCATTGCTTAGCAACAGCTCTGCCAAACCTGTGGAGGCAAGGGCACACCTCACTGTAATGGGTAAGAGAAAGGCAGTCACTCACACACTCAAACACACACACACACACACACACACACACACACACACACACACACACACACACACACACACACACACACACACACACACAGTGCCTAACGTGATTATCCATGATTATCCTGAGTAGGCCTGACCCATCAAGCCTAATGCCCTCAACATGTGCCATTAATTTCTGTTTTATCCTTGCTCTCGTCTTTTCTTGTACATTTTTTGCTCCAGGCGCTCTTTCTTTCTGTTCATTCCTCCATTTATTTCTACTTTTCTCCTGGAAGCTTGACTGTGAACACCCCGGGCAGTGACTGTCAACTACAGGACTACTCAAGCTGTATCTGCTGTCCACACTCACCAATAAACTGTCCATTGTAGTCACTAACAGCTGTTACACGCATGTGCACACTAATTCATCTGTGTGTGCTCACAAATACATGCATGTGTCTATTCTACGCTTACACACAATCACAAAATGGCACCGCAGACACACATGTTTGCCCGGCAGCTAAATTAGTTTTGCTCCCTGGAGTCGCCAATCAATAAGAGAACACTGAAAGCACTCAAACAGGAGCGCTCTCGTCACAATCCACTCCTGTCCTCGATATGTGTGCGCAAATAGAAAACAACATACACGCAGGGAGGGAGCGTGTGATTGATGAAGCGAAACTTTTCTCCCCCAGTTCGTCAGCGTCTTTTTGATCTGCTGTGATTGTCGGAGTGAGGGAGCACCAAACGCAGAGAGAGCAAACTCCCCACGCCCACAGAATACTCACTAGTCAGAACAGACTTGCCTGAATATTTATACCCCGCTCATTCCCTTTCTGTGCCCCCCTCACTATCTACCACCAACTTTTGTACTCTTTCTTTCCCCCTCCCTCTCTACGTTATCTTCCTTCGTTAGGCCAACAGGACTGTTAAGGCTTGCCTGGCAGGGACAAAGTATGCATGCATTCATATGTATCAGAGGAGTAAAAAGACTGATGAATACATTTGTACTGATCCTGCTATTCTGCTATGGGCTCAACAGACCTTGATGCAATGAAAGGGATTCCTAAACAGAATAGTGTATGTGTCTGTGTGAAAATAGGAGACAGCCTCAAAGGTATTCATTATTCAATTTCATTTCTTTTCTGCCGAGATCCACTAATCGGAATATGTATGACACTGCAATCCTGTGTTGTATACTGTACAGACGACTACTGGTGCAAACAACAATATATCCGTTGTTGTTCTCCATCTTTGTTTTGCAGGCAGACAGCAGGGAATCCACCGAAGCTCAAAGCTCTAAACCCAACCACCCAAACACTCCAAAATGTGTTTTGTTGTGCGTCTAGGTCCTTGCACTCACCTGACTGAAGGCGATTAATGCATCTGTGTTATCGGTGTCACGCCACATGGCTGTTATTCATCTCTTGTTTTCCTGTTTTTCCTTCACTGCACGCCTCCCTCATTCTCTTGTCAAAAATTCCACCGTGCACAATAAAGATAGGAGTTGCGTGCATGTGTGGTTTTAAAAGTTACCATGAAGTAGTAAAGAACTTTAAAGTCAAGTAGAATAAATGCAGCAACAACATGGGAGTCTACCGCGTAGCTGTCCACACATGCGCACACACAGCTTTCAGTTTGTCTTTTTTTATTGCCACCTCGATTTACCCTTCCACCTTGTGGAGCAACGAAGGAGAAATTGAGAGAAATAACACTGGAGCACAAAGGGATTTATTCTCTTTTTTTACAAGTACAACAGCATTAAAATGACAGCATAGTGTCAAAACATTACTGGTATATGTTATTATTCAACAAGTATGGAGCCTTAGAAAAAAAAACAGAAATGAAACTTTCTCCTCATTCAATAAGAATTATATCTTTACAGTATACACATTCATTATTATTTAGTGCATACACTGGCCTTTTTATTTTCCTCAAAGTAATTTTTCAATGAACAGGTGCTACCTTTCCAAAGATGCCAGACTGAAAATAAATTAGCCAGGCTGTCTCCATCTCCCCCTCTCTGGGCTTGCTGTGTCAATATCTCTAACTTAATATTAACAAATGTTTTTGAAAGAAATGGAGCGAATGCAGGAGCAGGTAATTTTTTCATAACGTGTGGCATTACGGTAATACACCAAAAGGCATATATTCACTTTCAAATCGAGGAAAGTTTTGTCTCCGAGCTGCTGTCAGCATTTAGAGCAACACTGGTGAGGATGTTTAGAGGGAGCAGTTATTGGCAGCGAAATGGAGTAGTTTAAAAAGGGGGTTGTTTCCCTTAGGAAACTCAGAGAATGTTTTTCTGTGACTGTGTGTGGAAGTAATTTCACAGGGCATATAGACAGAAATCCTGCCTTGCAATGACACTCAAGATACTCAGGGCCACGAGGGGGGACCCATTTTTATTCTGCAGTGCCGAGTTCGCCACTCCAAGTATCTTCTCTATTATAGAATAAACACTTGGAGAGAGCAAACTCCCAATTCTTCTTTCAAGATAGTTTTTTTCAGCTATTTAATGAGTAATACGTTTGAGGGCTTGTTATTAGTACTTCAAACATGTTGCACACAGCAGGGGGTATTCTTAGTTTTTGTTGTTCAGTTTGAGATGTTATTTTATCCATGTATTTATACAGAGTGTGCTGTATATTTAAACACTACATTTTGTGTCCTAACATTTATCTCTGCAGAGCCACCTTCTCTGACTGCTCAACCTAAGAGGAAGATCTTCGCCGAGCTCGACAGGAATGTAGATATCCCCTGCCTGGCGACAGGTACACTGCGCATGTGTGTGTGTGTGTGTGTGTGTGTGTGTGTGTGTGTGTGTGTGTGTGTGTGTGTGTGTGTGTGTGTGTGTGTGTGTGTGTGTGTGTGACTTTATACATACTTAAAGGATGATCGGTTTACATATTTTCAAGTATGTTTTAAAACAATACTCACATGCCAATATGTGCATATGCTGGTCGTGGTAATAATTTCTCCTGTCCACACTGGCTGTGAAAGTGATTCCAATGTAAGAAATTGGGGACAATATCCACAGTCCTCGTTCTGCTTAAAAATGCATTCAAACATTCAGCTGAATCTAATATAAGGTCTCAGCAGTCTGAGTTAGTCATGTCAAGTGGGTCTTTTTAGTATGAAATTCCCATAATTTTGAAAGATATCCACTTAATTTGACAAAGTCCGACTACTGAAGCCTCAAATGAGCTTTGGCTGAACTTTGAAATGCATTTTTGCACAGAACGAGGACTGTATATTTTGCGCCCTTTCTCTGATATTGGTTAGGAAGGGATCTCTTCACAGCCAGTATGGAGAGGAGGAATGATCACAGCAATGAATAACTCTTTTAATGTACATATGAAGATGTGAGTATTGTTTTAATGTATACTTTAAGGTCTCAGCAAGCTTAAAACGAACTAGCTTAAAAGCTTAAAGCAAGCCTAAAACTAGGTCATACGGCATGTGGTCTGATCACATCTAAAGGCAAGTGTTTATACCTGTGGGGGATGACCTCACTCAAAAAGCCTGCAGTCATAGAGAGGGGCGAGACGCAACAGACTGAACAAATGGGTGCACCCTCACCGACAGTCTCTCCTCAAAGCTAAAATCCTGCTTTTTTAACTTTCTCATCTCTGCACACCTTGCCAATCCATGCGTAAAGTGGGCGTGATTGTCTGTTTTTCAATTCTGATGTCGGAAGGTGTGTGGGGAGGAGGATTCAGACGATCCGACAAGCACTTTGAAGCTCTAACTGCTGATGTTAGCAACCAGATGGGTCATAAACTGAACTGATTTTGGTGAATCCTTACATGAAAACATCATATATTAATGCTGTTTGTTTGTCTATGTCTGTGCAGCAAATGTCAGTCAATTTCTAGAGGGTGGAGACTGTTTATCTAAAGCACCTACTGCCCAGGGTGTGTGAAGGTGACTCTGTCGACCTCACATTATGCTGAGGTTTGGTGTCATGCGGTATGTGTGTGCATTCGTTTGTAGGCTTCTTGAACTTGTGACAGTGCGAGCAGATTAACATGCTGAGACCAAGCCTGAAAATTGCACTTGTTCATGACTCTTGTTTTTAAATGGATTACATTAAAACATTTATATGAGCAGGGGGTGGACACAGCTCTAAAACCTGCAACATACTCCTCTCTCGCGCTCACTCTCTCTCTCTCACTCTCTCTCACACACACACTGAGCAAGTTTATGTTCCTCCTCAGTAATCTGATACAGTGGCAGTGTAATTAAATAGCAGAGGCCTGAGGGTATGGAGAGAGGGATGGAGGCTGGGAGGAGGAATGAGGGAAGGGGGAAAGACAGATAGAGTGCAGAGTGACAGAGTGAGCAAGACAAGGAGGGGGTGAAAAATACTTCACGCATGTCTGTGAAAGCTCGACATATTGAGAAAAAGTGTGGAATTCATCTTTCTCATACACACACACACACACACACACACACACACTCACTCACTCACACTGGTGTGGAGGGTTGAGACAGAGTAATTGCATGAGCCCCCTGTCTGTCATATCTGGCATGTCCGTCAGACAGGTGGGAGCTGATACTATAGATATTCGGTGTGCTGCTCTTGCCCACATCTTTTATTCAGAATGTTTTTTGGCCCCTTCTGCCACCCTTACCCTACCACCCACACCCTCCAATCAATATATTATTAGCAGTCATTATGCCGGCATGCATATTTATAGGGAGAGAGTGGATAACAGCGAAGAAAGATTTGTGAAAAGAGTGTGTGTGGCTGTTTTAGTGGGAGTTGGAGCAGTTTGCTCAGCGGTGAGGTCAGCTGGCTTGTTATTAAGGAAATTGAAAACTGTCTCCCTCTGTGTGTTTATTCTTCGTGTGCATGCACATGTGTAGGCGTGCCCCAGCCCAGGATAGAGTGGTTTAAGGACGCTGTACCTCTTTCCAAACTGGCCAACCCTCGCTACAAGGTCACCGCAACAGCCGGGCTGACGGTGCGCAGGGTGCAGCCAGGAGACGGAGGAATATTCCAGTGCTTCGCTCGCAACGCTGCCGGAGAAACCCAGGGGCACACACAGCTCCTTGTCTCTAGTGAGTTTATCTGACACGGACAATAAAACACACATATTTACACTTGTATATACACACCTACAGCAGCATTGCTTCTGCTCTCAAGTCTCCACTTTTTTTTGGCTAATTCACCCACTCTTGATGCCACTTTCCCTTTAACTTTCTTTCTCACGTATCTGAATTTACTCTTCTACTGTACTCCTTTTTCATCTCCTTTATTTTCCTGTGTCACTTTCTTTGTATCAGCTCCTAAATGCTGTAATTGTTTTTCAAGGCTGAAACTAAAGATGATTTTCATCATCGATTCGTCTCCAAATGATTTTCTCAATTAACTAATCATTAATTGTTTAGTTTCAGAAAATAGTCAAAAACATTTTCTTCATAGTTTGCTAAAGCCTCTTCTTCAAAACATAAAAATATAAATAAAATAAAATATAATAAAAGACAGAGTAAAGCAGGAAATCCTCACAGTTAACAAGCTGGAAGCAGTGAATTGTTGGCATTTTTGATTGAAAAATGACTTAAACGATTAATTGATAATCAAAATAGTTGCGGATTATTAAACTAATCGTTCGCTCTATTGTTCTACCGTCCCGCTTTATCCTCTATATTTGGCCTTACCATACATGTAGACCTTTGCAACAGTCATTAACTTTCATTTGAAAATCACATGCCTGGTGTGCTGCTTTGCCTTGCAAAGTGAGTTTGAGTTGTGTTTGGGCTGGAAAATAGAACCGAAGTTTTTCTTCAGCATGACTAGCCAATCACAGCCTCACCTGAAACAAAAGACTGTTTTTGTTTTTGAAATTCAAGTGGTACTCAGAGTCAGTCCAGTCTGACTCACAGGAAGTAGGCTGTAGGTATAAGACTGCCATTGGCTGACTATTTAAGTCGGAATTCGCCTTCTGCTATCTGCGCCCGTTTACACTGCAAGGGCACCATCGCTGCATCCTGGGCTTAGCGCTGCCCAAGACGATCTCTTGGGCAGCGCTGGCACAGCGCTTAAACGAAGTGTGGCACAGCGCTTAAACGAAGTGTGGAGATCTGGTCTGGCTATGCGAGACTAGAGTCAGTCGAACACTCTGCCTTGACTGGATACTCAGCTGCAGACGTTATATTTGTCTCAGTAGAGTTACGTTCTGTTTAGCGAGCGTTATAATTAAAAGTCCCCATGGAGCTTCCATGCCACCACCTTCCACATTTATGCACACAAATGAATAATTAATGAATAAAGCCTCCATTGATCAAAGGGCAAGCATTTGTGTTTAGATCAATACTGTCATCCTTTCTTTTTCCATTCTTCTGATTTCTCTTTGCCATTAAGCTTTACTCTCCTCTCAGTAGACATTTCTCTGTATTCTTTCCTCTCATGCTCTCTCCCTGTGTTTCAGGTGTGGCCCCCACATTTACATTCCCTCCATCTGACCAAACAGTAACTGATGGGCACACAGCCTTGTTTACCTGCCAGACGAGCGGTGCTCCAAAACCTGCCATCACCTGGAGGAAAGGTAACTGGCCACACACTCTGCATTACACTCTGAGCATACACACAAAAACCACACGCACACTGTCAAGATGAGTTTGTAATTAAACATGTGCTTAATGACTTAATTACTTTCATTCACCTCAAGGCTATTTTATTATTTTCTCTCTCTGTAGGATCACAGGTCTTAGCTAGCGGTTCTGTCCAGGTTCCCGGGTTCACACTGTTGCAGTCGGGTGGTTTGCAGATTCAGCCAATCGGCTTCCAGGATTCAGGAGAATACACCTGCATCGCCTCCAACTCAGAGGGAACCATCAACACCACTGCTACGCTCACCATCTGGAGTAAGACACATGCACACATGTACTATACACACTTAAACTGCTCAATATACATTTGCAAAACAGACTAAAACAGACATGGAACACTAATTTATCCGTAGATGTCCAATCGAATTAGCTCAGGCTAATGAACAGCAGTGTGATTGGTTATTGATGCAGCGGGCTGGTGCAGTGGTGAAATAATCATCTGATTGGCCTGGGTAAGAGGATGATTGATTAGCTGGTAAACTTATGGATTGGCTGATTTATATATATATATATACATATATATATCTATATCTATATCTATATATATATATATATATATATATATATATATATATATATATATATATGTGTGTGTCAGCCCTGCGATTGACTGGCGACCAGTCCTGGGTGTACACTGCCTCTCGCCCAGTGTCAGCTGGGATAGGCTCCAGCCCCCCGCGACCCTCTAAGAGGATAAGCGGTATAGACAATGGATGTATGGATGGATATATATATATATATATCTTGGCAGCTTCAGATTAAATACTGTTGAATTAGATTAATCATGGTCCTCTGTTGAGCACTGTGATAAATAAAAACAAAACTCATCTGTTGGAGGCCTGGCCACAGCCCAAATATACAATGACTGAGTTAGGGATATAACAGATACACTTTACACTGCATCCACATTTATTTTTCATCATTTTCTTTCTAGGTTCTAACACATGAAATGGCTAAAACCTGGGAGGAAGAAAGCACTAATAATGTGTTGGACTAAGCAGTTTTCCACATTATAAGTGTGTGTGCATGGGCATGTGAGTGTATGTGTGTTTGTGTGCTGTTTAGCTTCAATTTTCTTTTTCACCGTTATTTATTCACTGAGAGCAATCCTCTCTTTTAAAAGCCCTTAGTACGCCCTGATCACGTTCACACAGTTACACATTCACACCTGGAAGCTGTCCATTATAACCACAGATCGGATCTGCCGGTCCCTGATCAGTTTGGGCCTTGCTCAAGGGCACCTCAGTGGTGGTAATGAGGGCGAGCACTGCTTTTCATTGTCTCCACCCAGACGTATCCTGCCAGTCCGGGGGATTGAACCGGGGATTGCGGTCACAAGCTCGCTTCTCTAACCTTTAGACCACCACTGCCCGAAGAACTAACCGTAGAACTAATTAATGTCTGACTGGCGCGTCATACATTTACATGTACACATTTTAAATAAGACTGTGTGTCATGTTAATGTAAGAGAATACTAAACAAATTTCATTTCATTCATCCCACCTGTGTCACTGCTCTTCCTCCTCCTCTTCTCTCTCTCTCTTTCTCTTCTTCTCTGGTATTTTGCAGGTCGTACAGTCATTTCTGTGCCTCCAACAGACCAGCGTGTTATCAAAGGAACCACTGCTATTCTGGACTGTAATGCTACACATGACCCCAGAGTCAATATCAGGTACCTGCTTGTCTGTTTGTTTGTTTACGCACATGCATACTTATTCTTATAGCGTATGCTTCTCTTCTCTGTTTTCCATGGATTTTGCTAGTTTCTGTGTGTCTTTAAATACATACAGTATAGAGTGCATGTATTCCTCCTCTATTGCAGCTTCAAGTGGGATCGAGGTGGAGTGCCGGTCCTTCCGACCAGTGGAGGCCGTGTCTCTGTGCGCCAGGGCTCCCTCACTATTGGCCAGACGTGGTCAGGTGACATTGGGGATTACACCTGCACCGTGACATCACAGGCTGGCAACGATTCTCGCTCTGCACGACTCGAAGTCATGTGAGTTCAAAGAATCATGCGAAGAAGTTTTGACCACGTCACCTAATTTCTGCCTGCGTTGTTTCACTCTGGCACATAACCTCCTTTTGACACAGTTTTTGTACGGATTAAACAAACGAGATACAAGGTGTTAGTCAGTGAGCTTTAGATGTGCTGGTAGAGGGATTTTGTTTCCGTCGGACGGAGCCAGGCTAGCTGTTTCCCCCTGTTTCCAGTCTTTGTACTAAGCTAGGCTAACCAGCTTCTGGCTGTAGCTTCTCATCTAACTCTTGGCAAGAAAGTGAATAAGCACAATTCTGTTTCTTTATTAAGTTGTAAGCACATTACAGAGTTTGTTCTGCTGTATATAGTGTATACTGTACATGTTATGTTTCTGAACATTATCTTCAGAAAATTGTCTGATTTTAGATTTTCACATTATTTATGTTATTTATATTTGTACCGTATATTGTGAAATACAGAACAGGCATTCATTCAATAAACAGAGCGTGATTTATTTTCTTCCTCCTGATTAGGCACAGCAATGACTTTGTCTTTTTGTGCTGCAATCAAGTGGGAAAACAAACAGCCAATCCATATCTAGCAGTCTGTCTGATTTAAATTGCAGATATGATTGACAGGGAGGATGCCTCTGAGTTGAGCATTATTGTAAAGATAAGCAGCACATAGATAATTTAGTACATTGCCTAACATAAAGAAAGCATTAGTCGCAGTTTATTTCAGCGGTTGTCTAATGAAATAATTGCTTGTTTCCATTAATAGAGAACAGAGAATGTTCTGTCAGGGGCTGGACACCGTCTAAACCAAATACAGGTCTATACCATTAACACTGCAAGGTGTGAGAATGTGGCTAGTTAGTGTGAGTTATAATTAGACAGAAGTAATAGTAGTGTAAGGTCATATGTGCTATCACGTACCCTATACATGCAATACACTCCCTGCTCTGTGAAACCACAGCTGTTTTAGTGTTGGAGTGTAAAGTGTGTATGTACGGTGTGTTTGTGTGCATGCGTGCATTCATGTAGTTTGGGAGAACACATTCCAAACACGTCAACTTGTGTGTCCCGTTATGAGCAGGCATTCCCGACGCTCACATTAAAGCATGCCACACACATATTTCAAGTGTATCCCACGAAATAACAGACACTCATTACAGCAACTGTGAGAGAACACTATCAGGTAGCGGCCTTTATATAGTAATAGGCACTTGCATAATATATTTATGAAAAGGCACTTATGATATATTAATACAATTGCAGGGTAGGAGAGAGATAGAACACGAGTCCACATCCATCTGAATTATACAGCGACGAGAGGTTACACATGTCAAACTTAGAGGGAGGAAGTGGGTCCATGTTTATGGCTGTGCAAAAACATGTGGGGAACGAAGGGATTTCTGTACGACTGTGTGGGTGTGTATGTGTGTGTGTGTGTGTGGGCGCGTGCGTCGACGTGTGTGACTGACATTCTCGTTAGCTCAGTATCAATGGGTCACGGAGGCTAACAGACGCTGGCGGGTGAGGAGACAGACTAATTACCAGCAGGTTATTGGTTCAACTCCCGCAAGACCCATCCATGTGTTCGTGAGTGTGTGTGTGTGTTTTGTGTGGGCTGTGTGAAGGTAGTTGCTCTAACATTCTCTAAGCTCATCCATTAATTAATATGATCATGTCAGCACAGAAAAGAAAACATCATTCTCATTTCCCCTCGCTCCCTCTCTACCTCATTCACCGCCGCTGTTGAATCTTCTTGGTGGTGTACGACTCTCCCTCCCCCTCTAACATTACATCTTATTCTTCATATATCTCTCTTCCTCTCACTCTATCTCTCTGTTCCCCTCGTGTTCTTCTTACCAATTTCAATATTAAGACGTAAAACCACACACACAGCAAAAACAAAAACTTTTTAACTCTGTATCATCTGATGAAATCAATGAGAGCCTGCAGCCCGTCAGAGGAGGCCTTCTTGGACAGGATATTCACACATCTATGGTTGTTTAGAAATAATTAATGAGCTCATGAATATGGAATGCAGCTAGTTTAGGCACAAGGGAACATGCTTTCAGTGTACATATATTTATTTTGTTCTCTTATGTGGTCTGTTAATATCTTCACTTCTGTTATCTCTGCTAGCACCTGTAGCATTCACATAGATCGACACTGAGATCTGCTTTCCATTACTACTCCTCTCATTTTTAAAGAGAGTTATGATGCACTAAAATTGGTGTAATCAAATGTCTGGACACTCTTTAATGCTTTCATGAATATATCTGTGTTGCTATCATGGCAGGAACGCACAAATATCCACGGGGGATGGCCAACTGTCTGGAGAATTTCTTTTTAATGGATGTGGTGAAATATATTTGCTGTGGTGCAGGTCGCGTACAGAATAAAATATCACAATAAAAATATGCAAACCAGAGCCATATTTAAAAGATATCGCCCAATGGAACTGATCCTGGACCAGACCCAGGAACCAACCTAGGTGTCAGTGCCAACATTATTCCACCACACATATCTGAAAGACAAACAAAACACAGGAAACAAATATGTGTCTAATGAAAAGTCTTGGCACTTTGTCACAGACTTGTTTATGAAACACAAATGCATAAATGTGTAATTACATGTTCAGACACACTCAGACTCTAGATGTGGATGTTAAAGGAATAGTTTGACATTTAGGGAAATGTGCTGGTTTGCTTTCTTGCCAAAAGTTAAATAAGATTTAAATTTTCTGTCTAGAGATGAGAGTGGTATCATGTCTGAACAGTAAATATGCAGCTTTGGCGAGCGTCCAGTTAGCTTAGCTTAGCAGACAGACTGGAAACAGCTAGCCTGACTCTGTCCAAGTGTAACAAAATCCACCTACCAGGACCTCTAAAGCTCACGAATTACCCACGTTATATTTAATTTGTTTAATCCATAAAAAAGCATTAGTGTAAAAAAAGAGTCAAGACGTGGTTTTACGGGGGTTATGTGCTATTTCTTGGCTGGGAGCAGTAACCTCCTGGAGTCTCCACTGGTTGCTTGACAACGACTCTGCAAATAAGCTCATGTAAAACAGCTTGTCATTGAGTGAGTTTTAGAGGTGCTGGTCGGTGGATTTTGTTACCTTCAAACAGAGCCAGGCTAGCTGTTTCCACTCTTAATGCTAAGCTAAGCTAACTGGCTGCTAGTTATAACGTCATATTTAGCATATAGACATGAGAGTGGTATCGATCTACGCATCTAAGTCTCGGCAAGAAAGCAAATAACGGTATTTCCCAAAATGTCAAATTATTCCTCTAAAGACAAGCAAATACTGTCAAACTTAGATCTGATGTTTTTGGGTCTTTTTGTGTTCAGTGAGCTGCCACACTCTCCTCGCTCCCTGACTGCCCGTCTCAATGACTCTGACTCCCGCTCCGTCCTCCTGTCCTGGCTACGCCCCTTTGATGGGAACTCCCCACTTCTGTACTACCTGCTGGAGCTCTCTGAGAACAGTACGTATATGTGTGTGTGTGGGCATACTTTATAGTCCCTGAGTGGCAAACAGCTGTTCACTTGCTGTCTACCCGGCACTGACACACACTCATTTACAAGAGACAGACATAAGGAAAATGGTGTTGCTGCATAAATGTACATGCAGGTTCCCTATAAATAAACTCTTATTTTCCTCCCTCCCTTAGCCTCTCTCTCTCTCTCTATGTCTCTCACCCTGTCTCTACCACAGATGTTTTAACAGCAGGCTGGCTCTTTGTCAAATGAGAAATAGAGAGGGGGGGGGCGTTGAGGAATAGACAGGAGAAACAGATTGGAGGGAGATGGCTGTAGAGCCACTCTTACTCCTGCTGTAAGCTAAGGGGATGGATGGACTGGTGAACGGTACATGCAGAGCCAAGCATTTGGTCTATGACTGTAGGAGCCGGACTGAGGGACAACTGTCAAATGTTAATGTGGTTTGACATTTTAAGTAAACTTCATTCTGATAACTTTTAGGGAGACAGCAGGAATATTACTTCAAGTTTTCTGCTGTCACCATTTCAGCAGCTGTTTTGCAGCATCTACAAAGATGCGCCAAAATAATGAAAAATGTCTAAACGTCTGGTCGATTTCAGCAAAGACTGAATCCAGACAGTGAGACATGGACAAGAGTTTTGTGCACAGCTGTGTGTGTGTGTGTGTGTGTGTGTGCGTGTGTTATATATTAGATGTTTTGGATTGTATTTGGAGAGAATGGGCCATTATAAATACAATGTCAGAAAATTGCTCTAATACACTCACTGGGCTCGCTTTAAATGGCGCACACACTATCCTTCTTACTTAAACAGATACGCATGTGGCTGGTGCGATGATAATAGTGCATCTGTCTGTGGTATCTTCAGGAGAAAGACTGAAAGATAAGCTGGCAACAAGCTGGCAACAATATACAGAAGCATCTGTGCTTCTTTATTAATCCCCCTCTTCCCTCCAAACTTTCTTTCTTGTTGCATCCTGTTGTACTTCTTTCCTTTACAATTCTCTCCAGCTCACTCCCCTTCCTATCTACCTTCCTTCCTTGCATCTTTTATCTATTCCTCTCTTCTGTCCTTTTGATTTATGGGTCCTCAGTGTTCCCGTGTCTCTGTTTGTCCTCCCTCAGCCAGATATTATCAGCCTCTAATCTTTGTGTCTTCTGTCTAGACTCACCGTGGAAGGTCTACCTATCAGAGGTCGATCCTGCAGTGACCGAGGTATCAGTGGGCGGGCTCACACCTGCCAGGACCTATCAGTTCAGACTCTGTGCTGTCAATCAAGTGGGCAGGGGTCAGTACAGCGCCGAGACGCAGAGGTAAGAGCATGATATGCACATTCAAAGACACATTCAGTCATTGAAACACATCTGGGACACACACTCTCACATACCTCACAATACTTCTTGTGAAGCCTCACTACTATTTCACTGATGTTTTCTAAAAAGCATGAAACCATTTTTTTTAATGCTGTGATGTGTGAGAAATACAGATTTCTTTTAGCCTGTTCCATCTCTGTGTAATAGACTTGGTCACACTGCCTTACACAAACTGGGAATGAACAAACTGGAACCTTTCTACAGTCAAAAGGCATAGTGTATGCACACCCACGCACTTTAATTTGTGTGTGTGATAGTGTGTATGCTGCCATGAACATGGATAGGGACACAGGATTCAGAATGGGGATGAAACAGGGATGGATTCTAACAAGGTGAGGATGAAGGGAGCGGCCCTTTTTGTTTAGAATCCATTTCCTTTGCAATTTATTCACATCCATGCTGTAGATGTCTGTGTGACTGTGTGTGTGTATGTGTGTGTTTTTCCCTACACGTCTCCTTCCATTGCACATAGTGAACTAAACAGCAAAAATGATTAACTTAACTGTTCTGCATGTCTGTGTGCGCAAGTGTGTGTGTAAAAAGGGGAGTGTGATTTGGCCTGAAAAGTAAATAGATGGCAGTGCAGATGTTTTATGTTTGTGTGTGTGTGTGCGTGTGTGTGTTTGCATGTTTGTCCCAAGAGAAAACACTAATGGGGGTAATTATGATGCCTTAACACTGATGGAACTGGATAGAGTGAAAGAGGGTTGGAGGAGGTGTTGCAGGCCTCTTAACAATTTTGCCCCTGAATACACACATACACCAACTCTCTGACACTCACACACAATGCAACAGATGTGGCCGTGCATTGTAAAGTTGACACACACAAGCATGGTTTTGTCTGGCTGAAGAGAGTGACCACAGGCAGACGCCAGTTGTAGTTCTGCCAAATAGACTCTCAGCAACAACAGCAGCTGTGAACGCTGCCATCACACATTCACACACCTCAGATTACAGTCTCCTGTCAGTTTCCCTATCCTCAGCTTTGCACTGTTTTCTGTTCTCCTTTCATTCAAAATCTTTACCACTTATCCTCTTCTGCTTATTATCTGTCATTACTCTTCTCCCTCCTGTTCCTCTCTTCTTCTTCTCCATGCACCAGTGCATTGTTTGTGTCCAACACAAGTCCACAGTCCAAAGTTGGTTGTTAGGGGCACTGGAGAATAGATTGGATTGATCCTCGCTAAATGAAGGACTGGCAGACAGACAAGTCATCACTGGTCAGTGTACCAGAGCAGATGGATCCGTCTCTTCCTCAGTGTTTGTCTCATACGTAACCATCCGCACTTTGCTTTTCATCTGCTGGATGTTTGCCTGGATGAGACACGCACACGAGCAGTCTCAGATGCCAAGGCGCGTGCTGCACTTGACACAGGCATTGGAAAATGTCCGGCAGAAGCTCGGAGCTCCAAATGAGAAGGATGACAAAATGCAGTAATGTGGACAGAGTGAGGGAACAGGACAGAGAGTGAAGAAGAAGCTTGTAATATTGATGACAAAAAGCCCTTATTAAAGTTTGAACTTCCAGCTGCTTCTGCACTCTCCCACTTTGTTCTTGTTCGTATTAGGATCTTTATCATAACAGCATTAATTCATACTTTTTTTTCTTTTTCTCTTCGCTCCCCACCATTACCCTGCCTTTCTTTTCTTATTCTCTCTTATTCAAGAGAGTGCACAGGTGCACTGTTGCGCCAGGAAAATGTGTCCCGGGAGATGGACATCCACTAAAAGTATATGAATGAATGTGATCAAAGTCCAAAATCATTACCTGTAAATGCAGAAACTCCCTTGAAGAATCAAATTATACCATCTGCAGTGTCTCACACACACACAGTTCTTCACGCATGACCTACACTCACACCATTACCGTTTTTTAAAGAGGAAGCCTTAGCAGAAGAAAGATAGATGAAGCATAAATGCCTTGAACTCCGGGCATCATCAGAACTTTAAAACATCTGTCTAAATTCTCTTTGCCTTTGCTCTCGCTTTATTTTCAGCTGCACATCAGACTTTAACGCTGGATGTGTGATAAAATACTCACTTTTTCTTTCTACCATACACACACTCAGAGACACACAATGTAAAAATTAATGCTTTGGGAGCTTCATAAGGAGATTTAACAATTTACAGGAGATTTTTCCCGTGCTTTCCAACATGTAAATCGTGAATTATATATCTGTGTTTAAGTGTGGCCGCAGCTATGCTTAAGGCGCCTATAGCATAGTGAGTAATTTATTTACTCTATACTATAGGGCAGAAACATCAAGACAAATGCAGAGAGAAGGCTTTTACCGAGACAGGCTCTATCAGATGAGGAAGAGCTCATTGTTTGACCAGCAAAATGGCAGAGATTACATGCATTTCTTCACCTTGCTCAATGTTTTCTTCACTATAAACACACACAGAAAATGTAGCAGGAAATACGATAAAGGCTCAGTCATTTCTTGCGATCACCGTTCTTGCTGTGTCCACATATGCCGTGTACATTTTTGAAGCGGAGGTAATAAGCTACAGCGTATTCCTACATGTTCCTGGGCAGATACCAGTGATGTAAGTAGGAATTCACTTGACACATAAACATAAACCAGATTCATCCCATTATTGCATGCTTTAGATAAAACACATAGGTGTAACCTTTTCACTGTTTGTAGGGCTGTAGGGAAACAAAATACAAGTTTACAAGCTATAGAACTATTACTGTGAATATGTTTGGATATAACCTGGAAAAAAACCCTCATACATCATACAAATATAACCAAAAAACAGGTAAATCTACTTCTACCTCACAAGAATAAGACAAATCTGATTATGTCTAATGTACTTGAATATTTCTACAATTCCTTTTGCTTTTCATAATGATAAAGTATTTTCTAAAATTAGAGGTTGATGGATTATAAGTTATTTTAGGTGAATATTATAAATCTACAGCACACAAAAACCTGATTTCTTTATACCTTGCCATACAAGGTTTATACAATTATAAGCTTACAAGACTGAATGAAATGGAAAATATAGTTCTTTGGGCTTACAGTAGAGAAAAATATAGCCTCAGACCTCCTACCTTGAACCCCACCCATGTGTCAATGCAAGGAATTTTAATTTAAAATTAAAATTTAATGAAAAGGATTTTATAAAAACTACTACATTTTATAATTGTGATGTTAGTTTTTTTCACTATTGATTTGCATTATTTTAATTAACCTACAAAGTAACAGGTCAGTCTTTATTTCCACACCCCTGAATAGACCAGCTCGACTGTCGTGCCCTCTAAGGCCTTGTTCAGACTGCCAGCCCAAATCCATTTTTTTGGCATATCCAGATTGTATCCAGATTGATTTTAGAAAGTCTGGACAGCAAAAAACACATGAAATGGGATTTTTGCAAATTGAATCGAAGCCACATTTGCAGGTGGTTTGAAATGCGATTCCAATTGGATTTCTACAGATGCGTCTCAGACCGGCCGCTCTGGACGCTCGACTCAGATTTCATAGTGTCTTTTGCGTCATTCGCAACGTGACACCCAACGACGACGTCAAATCCAGAGTGACAGAAGTGCATCAAAGCAGCTGTATACCAGCCTCCTCACTGTGGCTGGAGGAGTTCTTTTTAATGACTCACTAGTGTGTAATGTCTACAAAATGGACAAAATGTTTGTTATTGAGAATGTTTGTGGCGACAGGCTTCCTGCACTGACGTTTTCCAGGCAACACGCCCATGTTAAGCTTATACTAGAAAAGACCACCTGGACAACAATGAGAGCCAGCTTCTGAGAGAATATTGTTTATTTTCAGCAACACAGAAGGTAATCAGCTGTAACTGGCGCTTACATCCATCGATTACTCATTGTTTGTGAAAGCTCTAATCAGCTTTAAATTAGCCAAACCGATAAACTGATGGACTTCTTGCTTTGATGCAAGGTGCCAGTACACCCCCACCACACACACACACACACACACACACACACACACACACACACATATTTAATCATATATATTCACAAACACAGAGAGAAGCAGAATAGCTGTGATTGCTAGTGTTATTTGCTTTGTTTGTGTTATAAGTGTGACAATAAAGCAACATCAGGAGAGAAAGTAAAGTAAATATAGTAAATTAACATTAATTAAATGTATTTTTATTTTAAACCTGCAATTTTTAATGTTCCGCACACCAAACTACCACAATAACGACAGAGCATCTAGTGTCACATTTGATTTGTTTTGAAGCAGTTGTTGCTGGTATTCAGTAAAAAATGTCACTGACCGATCAGGTAATGTGACTACAAATCTATTTTTTTATTCAGTCAACAAACATAAGGCACATATACAGTAGCAGACGTGTGCCTCGGCTGGTTTAGATTACTTGTGAGAATATGCACAAAGTTTCCCTATTTCCCCGACAGAGTCTCTTTAGTGTGTCACCCTCCTTTGCTTGTGCATCTTTTAGCCTGAGGCAAAACAGCACAACATTTAAAGCAGACAAGACTTAAAATGTCAAAGAAGAAGAAAATAAGCTCATCTATTCCGCTAGTTCTACCCAATCATGTCACATCTGGTTTCTTTCTTTCCCTTTTCATTTCTGTTGCCCTCTTCTCTCTATTCCCTTCTCCTACTGGATCTAAATTTTACTATCCAGTTTGAATAGAGGCAGATTTAAGATCCCGGTAACACCATTAAATTTAAGAGTCGGTGTGTATGTGGATTTAGTGAGAAAGCCAGTGGGCATTAAACTATGGAGAATGACACAGATAGAAACTTTTACTAATTCCCACAGCAGAGGGACTCACAAAACACATGCCCCCCGCCTCACTTTCAATCACACACTAGAAAACATGTACATCTCCTGCAGAAAATGTCCTCTTTTCCCTAATAACAAGGGACAGAGAAAGTGTGTCACA
This sequence comes from Macquaria australasica, assembly GCA_005408345.1. NCBI lineage: Eukaryota > Metazoa > Chordata > Actinopteri > Centrarchiformes > Percichthyidae > Macquaria > Macquaria australasica. The sequence continues at coordinate 158,018 of SEMN01000231.1, forward strand.
CAGCGTTCAAGCAAAGTTACAGGCTGTGTTTGATTTGTTTGGTTGCAGTACATTTATGGGTGTAGGCATGAATGTTTGTAGGTGTTTGGGTGGATATGAAGTGGTGTAAAAGTAGGTGGGTTGGAGTTTGTATATTTAATCTCTGGTGTGGAGTTGATGTCCTCAAGCTGAACCCACTGTATGAAATATTTACTCGTAAGTGGTTGGGAGGGAATTAAGGCAATTCACAAGGAGTTTCTGCTATCAAATGTAAGTGTGTCAGTGTGCATTTGTGTGTGTGTGTGTGTGTGTGTTTTAAACAGTGACTGACCGCATCTGTTCAGTACTGTATGGGTGTGTGGGTGTTTGTGTAGCATGAATTTGTGTATGTGCATTAATGTGCATCATCAATTTCAGTCAAAAGCAGTGGCATAGTTGAGGATTATATATACCCCATTTCCAGACGGCTACACTAATGCCCATCTCATTCACACAAGGCCCATTAGCCTGTGTGCGCGCGCGTGTGTGTGTGTGTGTGCGTGTGTGTACATGTGTGTGTACATGTGTATGCCTGCAGCACCTGGTGCTGTCTGACAGTGCCTAACCTAATGGAAGTAAAGCACAGCTGTAAAACCACTGGCCTGTGCCATATATCCGCCTGCGCAAGTCTCTAGCTAACAGCTCTCACACCCTTGCTTTCACACGCGTATAGATGTGCACACACATTTATAGGCACAGATTCAGACACACAAATACAGAGAGCCATACCATGGCTAATGGCTCAATAGCTCATAGGGAATCATTCAGGGAGACATGGGGCACAGAGGGGAAGCGAGGAGGGTTGGAGGGATGTAAATCTCCAGACATAATCCATGGAAGGGAAAAGACCATCAGATGCAGCAGTCTGTCTTAAGCTGGGAGAAATTTGTTTGGTGTGTTTATATATATGTGTGTGTGTGTGTGTGTGTGTGTGTGTGTGTGTGTGTGTGTGTGTACATATGGCTCTGATTACATTAGCTGAGCTACTTACAGTAAAGCCAGAGGCTGACCAGCTCAGCCTGTGTGCTTTACCAACCATGAGAGGGCTGGGAGCTTTATTCACGGGTGGGGCTGCGAGCGGAGGGGAGAGGGGGCACGTTACAGAGTAAAAGAGGAGGGAAGGAGATGAGTAAAAGATAGAAGGATGAAATAATTGAGGCCAAAGGACATAATGGATGAAAGGTGAAAGTTTGTAGATGGGAAAGGAAAAAAATGGAGAAGGGGATCAAAATGTCAAAGGAAAGATGGGAAAAGGGTTTGAAGAGACAGAAGAGAGTTGAAGAGGGCAGAGAGAGCGAGGGATCACACTTTTTCACTGGAAATTAAAAGACGAGCTCTTTGCTCATTCTCAACTAATAGTGATTTAACTATCTGTTGCTGTCACACTGTATAGCTGGTCTACTGGGGATATTGTGGGAGGGTTGAGGTTGAAATAGAAACTGCCCAAACAGAGAGTGCTAGTGTATAACTAAACCTCAAATTAAAAGGAGAGATATAAAACTGAATACAAACAGTAATCTGTAACATACAGACAGTAAATGCCTGTTTGTTGTTCTAAGCTGCCTGTTAATAAAACACAATAGCGACTCTACTTATACCGAGTTCATGAACTCTTTTACATTTGTTGTTTTAAACACCCAGAGTCAGCTCGATCATTCTCAGGAGAAATCCTCTGCCACACTGGAAGTGATGCGTTAAACGTTTCCATCAGCAGCAGCGGCAGCGGTGGTTTGTTTGAAATAAATTAACAATATAGCCAGAGATGAAAAGCAAATGTATTAAATGAAATTGCAAGATACACCAGGAGAACGAGGGATGAGAGAGATGAGCCCAGAAATTCAATAAGAATTCATCAGAGCTGCTTAAGCTGTGAGGTAATAAGTTGCAGCTCTGTCCCGTGTATCTCCAGTGACAAACATGATCATTTGTTTGTAGACAGGCAGTGACCCCCCCCACACTAGAAAAGATGAAGATACTTGGAAAAGAGAATTTGCTATAAAATGCCTTTTTAGCCCACTTACCTAATATACAGCTCCTGTGCAAACTGTCCATATAAGTGATGTGTGAAGGAAAACTGATATTCTCATTACAAGACGCCTAATAAACTTAATCAAAATCATTTGTCTCTCTTGCTCTCTCTCTTTTTTTTTTTTGTGTGTGTTAGATTGATGCTGAGGGAGGAGGCACCCAGCGCTCCTCCAAAGAATATTGTAGCCAGTGGGCGGACAAACCAGTCCATCATGGTCCAGTGGCAGCCTCCACCAGAACCCCAGCTCAACGGAGTCCTCCGAGGATATGTACTCAGGTATACAGAAACATACACACATACATTTTTGACTTAATAACATTGCCAGTGAAACATCATGACCCTGATTGGCTGGTAGGTTTCCATTAATTTTATGTAAAGTACAGAACAAAGACCAGCTGCCCGTTGCACCAACTATACATAAGTTCTCTCTTAAGTTAGTCCACACTAAATGATACATTGATACTAAATCTGTGTCGATGTTTGGTTGCACCACAGAGATGTAAGGTTCATCTTAGTGTTACGACTGTTCACACGAACTGGATCCAAAAGCACAACTCTGACAAAAGGTGTCAAAACAACGAAAAGAGTCTTTATTAAAGAAAGGTTCAATAAACAAAAAACCACTCCAAAGAGGGAAAAAGCACTCACGGCTAGAACAAACAAAACAATGACCTGACCAAAAACACGGATACTTGACAAGAGAGTAGAAAATACACGCTGGTTCTCTGACATCACAACGAGACGAACTGGCAAAGGACAAAGGGAGACACAGACTCTAAATACACAAGGTAATGGGGAACAGGTGGAAACAATCAGGGCGGGGGAAGACAATCAGACCGGCGGAAGACACACAAGGGCAGGAAGTCAAAACACCTGAAACGAGAGGGATACTTGAATGTCAAAATAAAACAGGAAATGACAAGACAACTTAACTAAATAAACTTAACAAACATTGCGTGGCATAACACTTAGCTACTCTGGCGTTAAGTCCTCACAAAGCCAAAATATTGTCACAGAAAAATTATGTTTTCACTTCCTCTGGCCAGAACTGTGCTGTCTCTCGTGCCCAATTGTCTTTGAACGCAATAGCAAATAGGCTAATGGCTAAGACCAAATGACCAAACAACAACAAACATATGTAAACATAAACTAGGACAAAGCATTATGATTAGGTGACAACTGTACAACCTTAATCTACAGCTAGTGCAAAATAGCATCAGTGACATTGAGTAGTAAAACCGTCAACTACAACATAGGTAATAGGTTATATTAGCCTAACATAACCTATATAGGTACCCTATTATTGGGCAGATGAAATTGTAATGTTATAACAAATACATGATGATAGCCTACACTGAAAACATAAAACAGCCAGTATAATTTGCTCCTCCTTCTCCTCCTTCTCCAAGTCATCCCACCTTTCAAAACAATGCGCCATGCCAACTGTTATTTATGGAGGACTTTACACTTTCTAAGGGCTAGGTGTAAGATTTAAGATGTAGCCTATGTTGGAACTATTTCAGCTGATGCAACCCTTAAAATGTTAGTAGTGTGTAAACTCCTACCTAAATTAGAAATTATGTTCAATCTAGGCTACGTTAGAACTTACGCATGGCTGATACAATCTAGTGCTGGTCACGCCAGAAACCGTCTTTGCTTCTAGAAGTTTGGTGACGTAGTGACTACTCGCTGGACTAGTTGGTAAATTATTGTAGCTGGTTAATTTCTATGATCTCAGAAAAAAAAAATTCTCATGTGTAAAATCCCAAACTGACTACAGATATTACAGTTGAAATTATACTGGTTTATAGAAACATTCAGTCAAGTGATTGAACACTAGAAAATAAATTGTCAATAATTTTGATAGTTGGCTATTCATTTAAGTAATTTATCAAGGAAAAAAGCCAAACATGGTACCAGCTTCTCAAATGTGAGGATTTGCTTCTTTTTACTGTTTTATAACACTGAAAATTAAATTTAAATTTTGAGTTATTTGGACAAGCAACTTCACATGGTCACCTTGGGATCTGGAATATTGTTACGGGCATTTTGACATTTTATAGACTAAACAACTGTAAAAAAAAATAACTGTCTGATTACTCAGTAATGCAAATAATTGTTAGTTGCAGCCCTAGTATAGAGAAAACCTATGAAAATGTATATTGTAAAGAATATTCCTTCATTTTGCCCCTCCCCCTACTCACTCTTTATCAAATCCATTACCACACATTCACACACAGACACAAGTATTCTTTACAGATGCTCTTGCTGCCCTTGGTTTGCTGTCCTTCACTTAAGTGTGACACACTGGGTGTAATCAAACTGTCATCAGCTGCCCTTTCAAGAATTTGCATATAATTGCAGCAGAAGTTATCAGGTCTTTATCCTCGTTTCAGTGTGTTATCTGCCTCCACTTCAGAAATCAGTTGAAATTAGAAATGGATGCTCTCCACTGTATCATTTCGGCTTTATTTGACAGAGCCTCTACCTCCTCATGCCCTCCCCTTTGGATTCTCCTTTCTCCTTGTTGTATCATCTGACAGATCCTTACTCTCTTTCTCCTGTCGTCTCCCACTTTTCCTCCTCCTCTCCCAGTGCGAGTGTCAGTGTGTCAGGGGGAGATCCCCTGTCATCCTCTGGCGCCCCCTTCACTTTGTGCATCTGTGTTTGTGTATATGAGTGTGTTCCTGTGTGTTTTGCATGTGTGTGTATACAGTATGCATGTGTGATAGAGCGCTGACTCAGCCGGTGAAACGTTGGAATATCCTGTTACATTGAATAGGCTCCATATTAAAATGCTGACATGTGGATTATTACTCTATTCAGCTCCATCAGATATGTACAATACCTAAGTAGTATTACATCTCCCTGTCTAGTCAGGTCATATATCCTTTTAAGTGGACATTTATATCACATGTACTATAGCAAAGGCCTTGAAGGTGCACTATTTAGAGATGTCTACCAGGCATTGAAGGTTTTTATTCATTAGGGATTCTGACGTGATTCAAGCGACTTCACGCCGATGGAAAATCCTTCAGCATAGTTTCTCTGCCTCTCAGATGGCCAACATAAATGATACTGTGTAAAAGTGAAATATTTGTTTATTTTAATGAATATTCTGGCACATACATTATAAGATAAGATAACATAAGATATACTTTATTGTCCCCAAGGGGAAATTTTGTTTGGGCAATAGTGCTACTCACAGCTGCAGTCAACTTAAATACAATATGTAGCCAACAAAACAGTACGGTGGTACACCAAAGACACAACAATGAATTACATACAACAGAAATAAAAGAGAGGTGTAAAATATTGCACTTGCCTTGTGAGATAAAAGATATAAAGACTTTATAAAATGAGGAATTAAATCATAAATCCATAATTCATAATGCATAGAACTAAGTGGAACTGTGTCTCCTTACTTATGAGACTCTTCATAAGTAAGGATTGAACTGGTTGCTTGCACACTGGTATGATTTTATATTATATTATTAAGCTATCTGCAAAGTTTTTCCAGACTGGGGACATATTTTTCTGAGTACATTTGGTGATATTACATTCATTCATTACATGCTTTTGTCCAAAGCGACTTACATTTTTTTGCCTTCACACATATCAGGAGCAATTCTGGCTTTATTTTCTTGCTCAAGGACACTTTAAATGTGGGTAGGAAGAGCCAGGGATTGAACCATCAACCCATGCAATTAATGGCAGATCAATCTACTCTACCACCTGAGCTACAGCGACATTGTTCATTTGTGCATACATTTGCCTGTGTATTTTGACTTATGCTGAATCACTTGCTTACTTTCTCACTTGTTTAGCTACAAACCAATATATTTACAAGCATTTGTGTGTGTGTATTTGTGTGTAGGTACCGTCTGGCAGGGCTGCCAGGGGACTACCAGGAGAAGAACATCAGCAGCCCAGAGACCAACTACTGTCTGCTGAAAGATCTGATCATCTGGACACAATATCAGATCCAAGTGGCTGCCTACACTGGAGCCGGCTTGGGTGTCTACAGCAGCCCTGTCACAGAGTACACTCTGCAGGGAGGTAAGTAAACACACACACACATTTTTATTTCTCGTTCTTGGAGAGCAGAGCAAACATACAATACAATAAACCATAAACATATTGGTAACATTATCTTTCAATGTACATTACATTAATTAACTACCCAAAAGAAGCTTTTCGTTGCTCCTTGAGTCCTTAAATCCTTGACCAAAAAGACTTCACATCTGGGACAATCCCACATTATATGCACATGTGTTCACTCTTTGTTATTATGTTATACAGGGGGCAACTGTGTGTGAGAGCAAGCTAGAGCGAGGAGTGTTTCCTGGTAGTCAAATAAAATCTATAAAAAGCTTTGTAGTTAATCAGTCGATGATTAGAATTTCAAGATGAGACAGCAATAATTTCCCATGCTCTTATCCCATTAATAGATTGTTGGCAGTTCCTTAAGTCAACATACCAGACCTTGGTCTCACCCACTGGGGGACATGTTACTTGTACAGTTAACAAATAGATAGATAGGGAGAGCATTATTTCATGGACTCTGTGAGATCAAGTAAAAGACATTAGGTGTAGATAGAAATAAAGGGACGTTGCTGGTAATTGGTATGTGTTCTTGAGATCTTCAAATAAAATTTGACCGTCATTATTAATAATAAACTTATTTTTAAAAACTGGTATGCCATCTTAGTTATAGAAAGCTTTTTCTTTACCTGACCAGATATTTGCTTTTTAAGTGGTTTAGAACCTAAAGATAAAGTGCATTGAGGAAAGATACAATTTGATGAAATTGTGTGGACCCATACATTTTTAAAATGTTTACACTACAGTATACAGAGACATGTCTATAATGGTAGCAGGTTGTAATTGTGAGTAGATAGACCATCCTCAACTATTTTTACTTTTTTGGATAGAGATAAACCAACTGAGATCACAGTTAGATGCAGCTGCAGTGAGCTACCTCCGCACGCTTCACTCTCAGTGATAGGATGAGGAGCTCAGCTTTGAGCGGAACCAGTTGATACGGTTCAGACTTGAGTTAAAGTTGCCCCTGAGGCTTCCCCTCAAAGGCATACCAGCTTCAACCGACTGAGAGGAGACCCTAGGGGCGACCCAGGACACGCTGGAGGGACTACATCTCCCATCTGACCAAGGAGCACCTTGGGATGCTGCAGGATGAGCTGGAGGAAGTTATTGGGGAAAGAGTGTCTGTACTGCTCTATAAATATATTATATGATAAGTAATAGTGTGTTGATAGTAATAAAGATGGCTGCACAGATGAACACACTTCCAAGCCTGTCAAATATAAATCCATGCAGATGCATTGAGAGAAGGAAGAATGTAAGTGAAGGTAGTAAAGGAAGACGAGAGGAAGTGGTCGTGGGGGTAAATCTTCTTTAAACACGTGCTCTTCTCTTCCTGACTTTTATTCCAACCGTATATTATCATTATTAAAGATGGGCTGAGCTACACACACACACGTGCACATAAAACTCACAGTCATTATTACAAGAGTTCAGGACAGGTTTATAGACTCAGGAGAGGGAGTTAGGCTCATTAATTATTCTAATGTGGTTTAATGGGAGTGGCTGCAATGGATTGGACATTTTCTCTCTCTCTCACTATCTCTGAGAGGATGTGGTTGAACTCAGTGTTAAGGCCAAAGATTCGCACGAGACGAGACCATTTCAGAATGCTGCAGGGGAAAGTTGTAGCGGTGTAAACTGGCCCGTCTCAGCTAGACTGAAGCTGGCTGATGGCGTCGCCTGCGACTCAGCTTGTCAAGTCGCCAGTGGCTGGTTTTAGAGCGTGAGGCATGTCACCTGTGTCAACAGCCAATCAGCTTGTAGTGAAGTCAGCTGGTCATCTTGACCTCACATTTTTTTATGTTTTCGCTGTTTCATCAATGCTAGAAATGCAACTGTAGCAAATAACTCACTATCACTATCCTCATTCATATTTTAAGATGCTACACATTACATCCAGCTACACAAAAACCCTTGAAAAGCCAGCAGAACAGAAGTACAAAAAGTCATTGCTGTGGAAACAGTACACCGTCTCGTCTAGTCGCATTGGTGTAAACTGGCAGGTTTCAGAACATTGCAGACCGGCGCATTGCAAGTATTTGCAAGTTTCAGCTTGTCTCGTCGCGAATCTTTGGTTTGAACTGGGCTTTAGACTCTGATAATATTGCTCTTCTCCAGCTCTCTCACATAGAGGCATATGCACATACTAAGATTCCCCCAGAGGACAGAGTTTAGTGTTTTATCTGTAGCTGTGAGCTGCGAGGGTTTAGAAGCCAGTCCCCAGGAGTACAGTCAGCATGGCAGGGGGGGAGAGAGCATCTTTAACATCTATTAATCTTCCATCTCCCCCTCTGTCTTCTCATCCTTTTGGCTCTCCTCCTCTCACTATCTCTTCCCTTCCATTTTTCACTAGTTTTTGTTTTGGTCTCTGCACTTTCCACTCTGTATACTGTCCTCGCTCTGTGTGTCTGTGTGTGTCGTCTGGCCTCTTTGGCTCAAATATAAAATGTAAAGGGCATTCCCATCATGCAACAGTGCATTATCACTCTGGCTTTCCAGCATCAGCATAAACCCCTTACAGTGTAATCACCATAACATGTGCCCACAGACACACACACACACACACATATATAAAAACACACATGCACACACACATTTCACAGTCACACTCTCTCTCTTCCTGGCTTTAATGGTTTATCATGGACCCTCTTATAGATTGATTCCATATAACGCATAAAGATTCACATGTAGAGACACTTTCATACACAGACACGAAGGAAGAGGAAAAATACTCATGAGAGACAGTGGACCAAGTAAATCTGTGTCTAGCTTGTGAGCACCAAACACGACATGTTCAGCCCTTGTTTACCATATTTACCTCCTGTCAGCCTCCTTTTTTTCAAATTGAACAAATGAAGTACATTTCATAGGAAAAACTGCTGTAATATACACAGTATATTCCACAACTTGTCTTGTTTCTCCTCTTCACTCTCTGGTGGATGATGAATGCCTTGGCCAAGTTTCTACACGGTTCAAACTGACTTATTGCTATTCTGCTATTTACTATATTAATTATTATTGTTCTGCTTTAGTTTGATTGCAAATTCTTATTGTTGAATCTTTGAACTGAGATTCAAATTTAAACACAGAAAAACAGAGTCCTAGTTTATGACTGATTAGCAACATGGATGTGTTGATGTTTTTTCTGTACAACAAAGTATAATTAATACATACTAGTAATACTGGTGCACTACAATTATAAGGGCACTCCACATGAAGATCAGTTACAAGTTACCGTCACGAGGAGTACTGTGCAGGCTTATAGAGAGGAAGTGAGGGGTTTAAAAGAAGTGGGCATTCAGCAGGCATACATTTTCTAATGAAAGACACTATCCAGTTGCATTTTGGGAAATGTAAGAGCCGGTGGGTTTTTTTTTAGCTTGACTCATACTGGGGACTAAAAGCCAGGATATCCTGGCCTCTGCTGCTTCGATTTTGACCATTCTCTGTCAAATCTGTCTCTTGTGGGTCCTCCAATTTTATTGGAGTGCAATTCTAAATCGCTGCAGTGCCTATTGTAAGTTAAGTTTTAATACAGATCCAGTGTCACAATTCTTGTATCTAAAACATCAATATATCACGAGCTACATCATGTGGGTAATAAAGGTTGACAGGGCAGCTTGGTTAGTAAAGGGGGAGTGACGTGGCTACAGGACTGAACCAACAAGTTTAACTTTCTGTGGCCACTGTCTGGCCTCCTGAGGTCACTGACTGAAAGGCGTAATAGATTTAATTCATCGTTTTAGCTGTCTTTATGAGCCGTCATTGTTCAGAACCAGTCACTGAAGGGGCAGTACCCTGATCTCACTTAGTCATTCCTAAACTGATACTATGCAAAACATGTGAATGCAAAATACAATAGATTATTTTAGTGAGAAATTAGGTCATTTTGCAGCAGAGAATAGCAGTGTAGGTTTGGCATTTAACTTTTGCAAGCTTAGCAGATATTTTTAATTAAAAAATGAACTGTATCTCAACATGAAATATTGAAATATGGTGCTGTATGAGATATTTAAAACCACTACTTGTTAAAAAAAAAAGTAAAAGCACAAGTACTGAAAATGTTTATTTCTGCAGTTTAGGGCTCCAAGTTACTGTTACTGTATGTGTTTTTTTCCAGTGTATATAAACACTCATCCTCTTCCTCTTGGTGAACCCATTGCAGCTAAATGTTATGTGTGTGTGTGTGCTTAGTTCCCACAGCACCTCCGCAGGAAGTGGAAGTTGTAGCTATCAACTCGACTACCATCCGCTTTACCTGGAACCCTCCGCCTCAGCAGTTTATTAATGGCATCAACCAGGGATACAAGGTAAGCCTCTGGATATGTGTGTATGTCAGAACAAACAACAACAAAAAAAAAACAGTGTGTTCAAACATTCTTGTAATGCTCAATAAAATAAAAGACCTTTGCCTACCTAAAAAACAACAACATTTTCTCATATGTGCAGAATCTCACCTGTATTTTTCATGAGAAATGTAATTCTTTAAGCTGTAAATTAGTTGACGATGTATATAAAGATTAATGTAAATTAAAACGTCTGATACCTCTTTTAAATGTTCGAAATGTCTTATCAGATTTTTTATAAAATCAACCTCTCTCCAGATACTAAAATTAGAAGTGATATTAAATATGCAGTACTGCAGACAAGACAATATCCAGTATTTTAATAATCTCGAGTCCTAGACCTTCAACCCATGGATAAAAACAGTCTGTAAAAAAAAATCAATCTCTACATTCTATTCATCAATTTAACATAAAAAAAATAAATAATAAATAAAAACATATGCTTGGAAAATAAATCTTTGCCTCTGTGTGGGTGTGTGAGTAAATTTTGTGAAAAACCTGTTAACCTCTCATTGGACTTTGAGCTCAAAGGTCATGTCCCAGGATGCACTGCCTTACTCTTGTTTACCCATACCCTTAGCCAAGCCAAGTGAGGCATCAGCTAGACGTAGAAATGAAAAACACTGATGGAGGTACAGGAAAAAGAGAGGATTAAATGGGGAAAGAGGAGGAGGTGTTGACAAAATAGGGAGCGAGGGACCGAAGAGAAATAAGAGATAATAATAAAGAAGCAGGATAATGGGGAGCAGGGTGAGAGTGAAGGATTGAATAGTGTGAGTGATCTATATGTACTAGTTCTGTTATGTGATTTTTTTTCTTCACTTCATTGTGGCAACCAACCCCTAAGGAACTGATTAACATGACAAAGAGAACACATCAGATTCTTGCTGTGCTTCACTGGGTCCGTGTGTGTGTGTGTGAGTGTGTTTTAGAGAGTCTGAATGTTTGTGTCTTTGTTGGTTGATAAATACTATATGGCTTTCCATCCGTTTTGATGTGGCTCTCTGATGCTGTCTCTGTATACCAGCCATTACCCCTCCAAATCAGTGGAGCCTCACAGTGCTGCTCTGCACATGTGGGTGTGCGTCTTTGGGTGTGTTGTGCTGGTTAGAGGACAGTAGATAATGATATTAATTAAAGGAGGATATGAAGCAAAGCCTCATCTCATCTCATCCCCCCACAGATCACTGACTGTATACAATAGCCTTAATAATATAGCTCAAAACTGATTGCCGGAGGGGGAAGTTTCATGTCTTCCATTTAGATGTCCTTGAAACATTTTTATGACTTATTTCAGATTTTCTGTTGGAGTGGTATGATATGAATTCAGATAACATTTTTTATCTTTCTATCTATATATATCTATCTATCTCAGCTTACTGATAATCATAAATTAGGCGTATTCAGAGCATAATAACAGACAGAGAACAGAGCTTTTCATTAAACTGATTGCATTTCGCCTGAATTCTCATGGCTTCTCCTCTATACAAAAGAGGTTATATAAACAATGCATTGATGGTGAATTACGCAGAAGGAACATATGCAGAACAAAATAAGTCCTTACTAGCCCAGTCTAAATAAACCCTTATGAAGTATTTTACCTGAGACCTTAGATTAGATTAGATTAGATTAAACTTTATTGTCATTGCACATGTCACAGGTACAAGGCAACAAAATGCAGATAGCATCTAACCAGAAGTGCATAAGCAGTAAATAACATAAAATAATATAAATATACAGGGTATGGGATGATATATGAATATTTACAGTATATACAGAAAGTATACAGAAAGTGCAGAATGTAGGTAACATATGTGGCAGCACAAAGTGCTGATTTTTCCATTGTGTACCATAGTGTTGTACTGTCCCTGCTCAGGTCCACGGTCCACTAAGAGACAGTCCTGCATTTTGTTCTTCAGCACACTTTGGGTTTCCATTGCAATCTGGTTCAGGATCCACACGTTACTATGGCAACAGTAGACCCAACCATCCCAGCACCTGATGCTTTAGGGTGCCAGATCAGCACTATTTTACTGCACCGAAACTGTACTGTGCTGATAATAAATTACAATAGAAAACCTAATTTTACCATGACAGACTGGGTGCAGTGCAGCACCCTTTAGGCAGAGAGAAAGCAGCCACTCAGCTGTCTCTGAGAATCACAGACTTTTTCCTAATAGGAGATTGATTGGGTTCCTATTGCAGATTGTCGAGGTAATATAAAGCAGCGGGTACAGTGGAACAGCATTTACAGTGTTAATCCTGAACATTTCTCTTTTGGTGTATTTGGCAACGTAAGTGTGTTTTTGTAACACTTACTCCACACATCTATTCAGAGCGAAATGTGTAGTTGTGAACGTTGAGGGGCTGTGCGGCTTCAATTCATAACACCCAAACCCAGAATGGTTAACTAGCATGAAGCATATTGACTGAATAAACATAAATAAATAACAGCTACAGCTCCAATATGTCTTATCTATATATATATATATATATATATATATATATAAAATCGTTCCATGTTGAACAAGGTGTTACTAGGTCTTACTAGCAAGTATGGTGGTAGATACTCTCTCACGTTAGTGTATGGGCAGAATACATCAGTATTAAATGAAACAGAAACTTGGACATCCCACCCTTGGATCCATTATCCAATAGATTTGAAATCCTGTTCAACAAATTATCCAATGACAATTCTCCACCTGTTCTAGGTTGCCTCATGCCTCCAGTTTGACTGATGAAGACATAGTAGTGTTGAAACGTTGCAGGCTGCAGTGTGCTCCAGTCCCTTTTTTCCCTTGAACGTCAGTATTATATTTCAGCTTCTTTTTAAGATCATTGTACAGGGTTCGTACAAAGTCTTGAAAGTTTGGAAAATGCTTACTTTTTACTGGTATGTTTTCAAGGTTAGGAATATGCTTGAATGCAAATATACTGCTTGATTTTCAACATAATCGGGTGCTTCATCTACACAATCACTCATGTAAACCAAAGATCTTTTAATATTTGAAATGAAACGATCATGTCGTCATATTGGTTTGTTGTGTCCTGGCATTTATATCAACAATTTAGATGTCATGATAAGGCTTCGAGAGTCTGGAAATTTTTGGTTTAGGTACCTTGAAAGGTGCTTGAATTTTACTCTTTAAAAAGCTGTATGAACCTTGATTGTAGAACAGAGACTAGTGGAGCACACAAGGTGGCCTGGAAGTAGTGTGAAACTTACGCTCTCTGATGAAATTACCTCTCTGGAGAAACAGCAGTGAATGACTAAACCTCTTTGATTTATACTTTACAGGGAAAGTGTGGAGAGAATGGGTCACACACTGTATGCCATCGGTGATACAGCATACAAAAACAAGCCTGTTGCCTAATCAACAGTGTTGGTTACTGTTGTCATTTAGGGGGCAGACAATAAAGCAGAAGAAAGAGGAACTCGTCTAGAATACTTTGAAGCTTTGAGACAGAAGGTGACACAGTGGGAGTGTATGCAAAGCATTTAGAGCACAGAGTAGTGAGACATTGTGCCTACAGGTCAGAGTTTATGAAGTTTGGAGATCAAATACAGATACAAATAGAAGCTTAGCTTTGCATCGCTACTGGCAATGCAGTGATAGCAAATGTATGTAAATGTCTCACCAACAATATGCCATTAGAGAGACATTTTGAATTCTATAATCACATGCAGCTTGTGCGTAAACAGTTTTTTTTTTTCATTTACCCACCACTAAACCATTGCACTGTTTAATTCTGATGAAAAGTTGACGTTATTTTTTTTTACCAGGATCTATAAATATGGGTACCATATCACAGTGTTGCCCATGGCTTATCTCTCATTATGAATATGTAAGTGTATGCTTTTCACTGTTTGTTTTTGTGGCTAAAGCAATAACGCACACCAAACTGATGTGGTTTTGAATATAAATCAAGTCTCACAATAGAGACAAATTAACCTTTCATTAGGCGTTTAGTTGGACTCATAATCATTTCAGATGCTGTTATGACTGATAATGGCCTGCTGGGAGGAATTTATGTTGAGTGGTCATATTCATACGTAAAGAAATGCTTAAATTTTAATATGTTTGGAATGCAGATAACTTTTTGGGGGAATGAAACATGAATATTGTTTGGCCATTTTGACAAATTTGTAAATAGCATTTGGCAGTATTAAACTTTAATGACGAAAAACCCCTGGGCATCAGCCTAATTCAAAAAAAGATTCACCATAGCCCATACTGTGGTGCAAATAAGTTTTGACTCATAAATGCAGTCTGAATAATATGATTTGGATTTGGTAGCCTGAAGCTAATACTGCTGAGTTAAATGAATCATTAAACAAAAAATAATGGAAATATACAACAAACAAACAACTGCGATGGACATTATAGGTGCTGCGGTGACCTGCCGGATGAAAGAAGATTCAGTAGTATTACTGGGAACCTAGATGTCACCAGTAACCATCTTTCTCTCTTAACGCAGCTGCTGGTCTGGCCAGAGCAGTCTCCAGAGGATGTTACCGTGGTAACCATCACCCCAGACTACCCCGGTTCACGCCACACAGGATTAGTCAGCGGGCTCAAGAAATTCACCTGGTACTTCGGCTCCACCCTCTGCTTCACAACACCTGGCGACGGCCCCCGCAGCCAGCCCACCCTGCTGCAGACACACGAGGACAGTGAGTGCACACACACACACTTGTGAAAAAAGCCTGAACACAACACAAAGAACACTCTGCTGTGAATAATAATGAAAGTGTATTGACATGCTCTGTGTTCACTCCAGCTGTTTCTATTAGTATGATGCACAGCTGTGTACACAATGTCTATACACCAACACCCCATTTTCTCTCAGGCTCTGACTTTCTTTTCTCTCCTTTTTAATCTTTTTGTTCCTACTTTCCCCTCCACTTCCCCACTTTCATTTTTCCTCCACCGTGTCTTTTTAAAGGAAATTGATTCATATGTTTTCAGGCATCCTGGTATTTATAGCCTACCGTTCCATGGATAAACATAATAGCTGCCACTCCCAGTTGCAAGTACACATGCACACAGTTGCACCGTCAAATAAACACAATAGCCTATAGGCAGACAGACAAGCAATTATTACCAACCAGCAATTATCGAGTGGGAAAGGGATATTAGAAGCCATTTGTACACAACCACAAACACACTTGCACATACACACACTCCCTCACGTACACACAGATATTGATTGGGTGCTGGGCGTGTTGCAGGGTTAACGGTGGGTGTAATTCTTGCTTGATGATAGCTTTTTGCGTGTGTGTGTGATTGTGTGTAAGTGTTATTGAATGTCTCAGATGAATAGCTTAATCGCTCTGCAGGGAGAGGGGTTAGAAAGCCATACATGAAATGAAAAACGACAGGCGTGCGTGCACCTGAGTGTGTGTGTGTGTGTGTGTGAGTGTGCATGTGGTGGTCAATGCAGATGTGATTAGGAGGTGGTTTGTGAAGTTGAAGAGCAGCAGGTAATAGGCTGCATGGACAAGAGATATGTGTGCTTGTGTGGAGGGATGATTTGCTAAAATCTAACATTTTCTGAATAGAGGTTTCTGTTGAAGAAGTTAAAATATAATTAATATTATCTGATGTATGTGGGGTTTTTTTTTTTTTTTCAGCACCTGGACCTGTTCGCCACCTGAGCTTCACTGAAATCTTGGACACATCACTCAGAGTCAGCTGGACAGAACCTGAAGACAAGAACGGCATTGTCACTGGTTAGAGCATTACAACGTCAAAGTATAAAATAAAAAAACAGTCACTCATGATTTCCTTCTCCATCTCCATCTTCTCTCCATAATCAAGAGACTTTCATTTTCAGTCCCATCAACAGTTGTGACAAGAGAAGCTTAAATTAGGTTAAGTTAGTATGTTCTTGCAACAGTGATTAGACATAATATGCCCAGTGTTTCCAATTAAAAGGTATTCTTCTCAGGTGGAGAAATACAGTGTGTAGAATGACTAATTAAAGTTTTAAAAAAATCATGAGAAAAGCATCCCCTTGAGGCAAGCAGCAGTGAGTGATGAGCTCTAAAACTTCTATACTTTCTTCAGTATTCTCAGCTCAGTGTTTTTATTTTCTGTCTGGCTTCCACAGACGTCCCCCTGTCTCTGACACTGTGTTTGTGTACAACTGATTCATCATCAGCTAATCCCTTCTCTCTGCAGCTTGTCTTCTCACATTATCTCCAACATGCCCTCATCCCACGCCTCCCAACACCCAGGGTGTTGTTTGTGTGGCACATCGCAGAGCTCAAGGCCCCCCCCAGTAGACAATGGTGCTGGTGAACACGACAAGCTGCTGGGAATTCAGCGATCACACTACATTGTGTGTGTGTGTGTGTGTGTGTGTGTGTATGCATGTGTGTCTGTGTGTTGATGTGTAGCCGCACCATGCCCAACTCTGATCAGGCACCTACGCAACACGACCACAGTCTAACAGCACAAAGCTGCAGTGACTTCACAGTCGGCTTACACACTCAGAGGAGTGGGAAAATGATTATTCAATCAAGGTCACCTTGCACATTTACTCTTTTCTCCTCAACCTGCTTTTCATCTAGCACCTGGTGAGCAGGGAGACAGATGAGGGACCATTCACTCTCTCCAGGGCTTTACACACAAGTGGCCTCACACTCTCACACACACACACACGTTTGAAGGTGGTGGAGGGTGATTCATGACTGTGAAGATGCGAAGGGACAGACAGGGATTTTGACTGTAGTTACCCCTCCTGCACTCTCTTCCTCCTTTTTGGCTCTGTACCTCTTATTATGTATAAGTGTGTGTGCTTGTGCATGTGTGCGTGTGTTTGTGTGCATACATGTCTGCTCATGTCTATGTGCACCTTTATTAACCCAGCGTGCGCTCTGCACCCCGCAGGCTATGTGTTGTGGTGGGAAGTGTCTGGCATAGAGTCGAGTCGTGAGGAACGTTCACTGTCCAACTCCACCCTGCAGTACCAGCTGACCGGCCTCACCTCCACCACCGTGTACGCACTACAGGTGGCAGCGCTGACCGCCGCAGGACGGGGCGTGGTCACATCCTCTACCATCTCCACTGGAGTCCCACCAGGTATAGTATATACACACACATACTCACACACACAAACACACACAGGAGCTGGTGACGGTGGATGTTAAAAAAAGATTTTGGCTTGTGTGTGTGTGTGTGTGTGTGTGTGTGTGTGTGTGTGTGTGTGTGTGTGTGTGTGTGTGTGTGTGTAGCAGAGTAAATATGACTGATGAGCTCTTACGATGCCATTGTCTTTCCTCAGGCTGATAAGTGGCTGTTACTGTGCATCCATGAATCATCACCCACACAACCAACACACACACACACACACACACACACACACACACACAAAAGAGTTAGTCATTTACAGCATCTTAGAGAGCGCTTTAGTGTGCGGTTTATTTGTGTGTAATGTGTGTATACCGTGTGCACACCATGCTTGTGTGCATGATGAGTTTGTATGATTGGACGAGGCCAAGTTGCAATCATTATTAGTGCTGATTAACTGCAAATGGCAAAGTGGAGGGAATGCAGTAAAGAGAGAGGGCAAGAGACAATCAAAGAACAGGACTGAAGAAGGGAGAGCAGATAGAGAAACATAATGAGGGAAGAACAGAGAACACATACACACACACAAAAAATTAAGCAATCTCCAAAGAACAGAAGACCAAAGTCTCTCAGAAATGGACAGAGAGGCAGAGAGGAAGTGGAGGAGAATGGAAGAAAAACCCGGCTCATACAGCAGAATTTTTGTCCTAACATTTTTTTGATTACTAATTTATGAATAAAAGCAGAAAAAGTGAAAGCAAGATGGATACAGACAGTTCTTAGATTCAGAGGTTATTCATTAATTCATGAAAGCAAAAGACTGAAGGAAAGACGGAGGACTGAAGATTAGGAAAAAGAACTAAAGAATGAGCAGAAAGAGAGAGATCCACCGAGCATAGATTCTTGTCTTGTTTATTTATTCATGTATTCATGGAGTTGAGAGAATTTTGTCATTCATCTGAGCAAGGCAGCTGATATCAACATTTCCACATTATAACCCTTACAAGTTTTCTGCATGCACTTACAGAGCAATGGTGGCAGATTGGTATAATTTGTTTTTGTTGCACACATGTACCTCAGAAAGAAAAAAACATTGCCTCGTTTCCATAATAACTGGACCCAGTCATGTTATATAGTCCTTTTACAATAAAAATCCCCTCAGATATTCTACAAAATCTATCTGAGGTGTCCCAGTGCACTGATGTGTTACATGCACAGCTTTACAGATCTGTATTCTGCCATGTTCAGCAAATATGATGCTTGTGATGCTGCAGCAGAATTGGATGGATTACAGCAGATCACACCAGAGCACTTACACCATCCAGGGATACCAAGTATTATACAAACACAGCAAAGAGAAGTGGTTGAAAAGTGGGCCTGAAGTGCTCGGTCTTGTTGTGATTGAGTGAGACAATTTAGAGCAAAGTGGCTTGTGATGATTTCTGATTATGTAAATGTCATTAACAGATATAAGCTGCTATATGTTTCATTTGTTAGGACCTGATTTAAAACAGGATTTTAGCCTGAGTTTCCAGAGCAGTTGTCAAATGTGCTGCCCGCCTGACCAATGCCAATTCAATTCAACAGCTGTCAGTGAAGAAGTCTATTCAGAGCCAGCTATAAATTGTGTGTGGCATTTGAAAGGTGGAGTTGTAAACCTTTCATTGGAATATTTAGTTCTGGTTGAAGTGTGCATACAAAACATATTATTATTCCTCTTTGATTTATTCTAGCTTCACAAAAAAAACCCTCACCACCAGGAGAAAATAATAATAGTCTTCTGGTTGCTTGTTGTTGACCAAATTCAGTGCAGCTCTCAACTTGAATGTGACAGAAGTGACTATTCAAACTTTTAGTCAATCGCGTTTAGCAGCACATGCCAAGGAACAAACTTGGGCTGCATCAATTATGCTATTGTCAGAGAATTTTCTTTTTACTGTAAGCTGAATTAGTTGATTTCCAATTGTTCTTCCCCCCAATTATTGACACTGTCCCGTTTTGTACCATTTGCCAGTTGGGGAAGAGAGTCACTGTCTAATTATTTTTCCTGAGCAAGTTATCCTCACAAAATAGCTTTTTTAAAAGTTGGTGTTTCTACATTTTAATCATAGATTCTTTGTGGGAGGAAGGAAACTGCAAGATACAAAGATATATTATTAGACTTAAAATATGAAGATACTGTCGGTCAGCTACATTTTGGCAGCTCTCAGTGGACATATTTATACTTTAGGTGTATTGGATTTAGTGACAATGTGATCAGATACATAATAATTGATCAGTCAGCTTGAAAAAAGGACCATTGGATTTGGTTCTATCATTTCTAAGCCAAGATCCTTGCGTGTTTTCAGCTTCTCTCGTGGGTTGTGGCATTCAGGCTGTTACAACTGGTCAGCCACATTGCACATTTCCTATCATTCATTATTGCCACAGAGATGAAATAATGTTAGAATAAGAATGGGTCAAACATAATTTATGAGGATATTGCAGCTTACGGAGACATTTATAGGCCTTGAATGGACTTTAGTGAACTGTGCGTTTAATTCACCTCTCGCCTCCACTGGTGTACAGATTTATCTCTCTCTATTGTATTGTCGACCTTGAAAATATGAATTAAATTGCTCTGACAGAGAGAGATATACAGCTGTAGCATAAGTGCCTGTGCTTTAGTAAAATTAACTTTTTTTTTCCCCTGTAACCAATCTTTTATTTTCCTTTTTTATGGTCAAGCATGGACACATAAAAAAAAAGGACTGGAGGCAACTTCTTGGCTCACTCCTACTTAAAGCCTTTTTTGTACTTAAGTCGTTATTAGCGACGACAGGATTTACTTCTTTTTCTCTTTCTATGATCAATGTTATTAGATCAAGTATATTAGAGCCATGTTGCAGTTCTGACCACATTTTTTTCAGTTTTGGCATTGTACATATTTTTATCCCTTCATGGAAAAGTCTTTATAAAAACATTATTTGTCTTGTTTGTTTCTTTGGATGCATCCCTTTGAAATAATTTGCTATGCTGTGATGCTACGGCCCTTTTCTGCTTGAACAAAGTGCTAATTTTTGCAAATAAATGCATATTGCACCTGTTTGCTGCAGCGCCAGCAAGCAGAGGTGGTTTTATTTTAAAGAATTTGTTACTCACTATTGAAACACCAAATGCAGTACACAGACTTCTTTTCTTTTCATAAATAATAGCATTATTATGAGTGCAACAATCCCACAGGTTTTGGTCAATAAATATTTTGTAAGAATACATAAAATGAAGTGGTGAAAAGTGACCTTCCAGTATTAGCTGCATGATAGTTAAGTTCTTTGTAGTTCTTTGTAGCTTTGAGTAAAGCAGTATTCTATATGTTTTCTATCTGCAGAACTTCCTGGTGCACCATCTAACTTAGTCATCTCCAACATCAGCCCTCGGACAGCAACACTTCGGTTCCGCCCCGGTCCTGATGGCAAGACCGCCATATCACGATGGATGGTAGAAGGCCAGGTGTGTGTGTCTGTGTTTGTGTTAGTGCACATGTACTTTTGTGGTCCCTGCTAATTCTGAAACACAGCAGAGGAGGAAAACTATTTTGCAACATACGATATCCCTCTTTAACAGGTAGTGAAAGAGGATGGAAAGGAAGAGGCGTGGGGTGTCGTCTACCAGAAAGACAACCAGCCAGATGCAGACACGCTGGAGATCTCTGACCTCACTCCTTTCACCCAGTACAGGTGAGCAGGAAACACACACAGCAACAGAACAAAACATAGTCGACTGCTACCACATGCACACACACGCAAACTCACTCACACGCATCTCACTCTCCGCCAGTTTCTGCAGTATTGCAAGACTCAGGTGAAGTTAGATAAATCACACAGAGAGACAGTTCCATCTGAGACTTTTCTGTTTGTCAGCACCTTCACAGCTGCTGCATGCAGATCCTTATTACCCTCCTGCAACTAGCTTGAGGGAAGGAGAGGGGAGTGGGGAGGAGAGGGATGAGGGCAGGGGAGAAGAAAGGTGATGAGAAAGTGGGAAGGGCAGCAGAGAGCATTAAAGAGGAGAAGAGACAAAGGGAAAAGAGACAAGGAGATAGGAAATAGAGGAGAGAGGAGTGTCTGTAATACCTGCTCAAGGGCTGTGGAGAACCTGCAGTTTATAAATGTGATCTATTTTCACTCTGAACAGCAGCAACTCTTCCTCTTCTTTCTCCCTCTCTCTTTCTCAATCAATCTCTCTATCTATCTGCTGTATTTATCAGTCTATCTGTCTATCTCTGCTTCTTGCTCTCTGTATCTCCGCCTTCATCTGTAACGGGATTGCGGTGTGTGCACGCTCAGGGATTATGTTGTCACAGGCGACCCCATTGGGACATTAGATGAAGTGATGTGCTTGTCTGTGTTTCTTATCCACCGCTTTAAGTCCCTCTTTACACCCTGCTCTCTATCTCCCTATACAGGGACGACAACTCATAGATGTAGTCTCTCACACGCTCACACTTTTTATCACTCACACCCACACTGAAGCATGGCTGCATTTAGAAGTAACAAAAGTAACAAACGCTCCCTCATGACTGTATGCGTGTGTGTCAACAGGTCTGTATAGTTATATCTCTTTTTCTGACTGAGTGTTTGGCATCAACAACTTAACAATATGTCAACGGCCTTTTCAGAAATCCTCTGGTGGAGAGTCCTAGCAGAAGGATGCCATTGAGTAAAATATGTTTTATTTGTGTAGCAAATAACACAAATATCCCAATAGAAGTAAACACAAAAATCCAAAATAGTTTTTCTTCACTCTTACTGTGAAGTCTAGTTGTCTCACTGACATGTCCTGTGATATTTTGATTATGCGCATTACACTATGGATCAATTCTATCTGTCAGGCGATCTCTACAGTAGTTTTTGTACGAGCAGCTGTATGCTGATAAAGGCTGTATGATTCCATTGCTTTGGTTTTTGCCACCACGTCTATGGTAACACTGCGTAATCAACTGAATATATTACCCTCATCGTTCAACTGAACTCCAATGTCCAACTTACGGCCCATTTGTTATGAACTGACTTCTTATATTTTAATCGTGGTGTGTTTAAAAAGGCACTCCAGCAGTTTAGTATCTCACTGTAATAAAGGAGATTCAAAAGAGACAGATTTAAAAAAGAAAAGTCTAAATCGAAGGAGCGATGTAGGATGATGACTTTAAGTCCCTGGTATGGGTCAAGCTCCAAAAACACTGGATCCTGCATTACCCATAATGCAACTCGGTATCATCTTTTTTGTTAGACCCTACCTGCCTGGTAAACACCCATGTCTTTTACACTCCACAACCCCATTTTGTAGCGCAGGCTTTCTGTTATAAATTTGCCTGTCGAGATTGCCCCTGATGACGTCAACTTGAGTGTCCCTGGAACTGTGCTCTCTGTTCTCACCAGGTTCAGGATGCGGCAGGTGAACATTGTCGGCTCCAGTCCCATGAGTGCCCCCTCCAGGCTGATTCAAACTCTACAGGATGCCCCTGACACACACCCCTCTAACCTCACCCTGCGGTCTGCCACACAGACCAGCCTGTGCTTCAACTGGAAGGTACTGAAACACACATACACACTTAACTCTGTAGCACATTAAAACCTTACTCTGCCCTTTTACAGTCATTCTATCTGTGCTAAATTGACTGATGGGGATTTTCTTTGTGTTTTTTTGCTCTGCATCTCTATGTATTTGCTCTTATTTTTATATCAGTGCTTGTGTGCATATGCGTGTGCACTCACCAATAGCAGGACTGAACAGGTTGAGTGGTTGACATCCTATAATCAGTGTCTCCTTGTTATCAGTGCTAACACTAATCTGTCACATTTCCCATTCACCGTGCCGACTGCTAGCAGCACAAACTGCAATGTAATTTTCTCCTTACTGTCTTTTCTTTTTTTGCTCTTGTTCCTGCTCTTCGTCCCTTTCTCTTTCCCTCCCTCTCTCTTTTACTCCCCCTCCCCCTCTTCTATTATAACATAAATGGAGAGCAGAGTATTTTCCATTTAAGAGTTGGAATGAGAAAAAGACCCTGTCAAATCAGACACAGACACTGAGGCGCTATGGGCTACCTGTGCAGCATGCTAATGGGATTTCACCTGCATGTTAGCGCCCAGCCTGAGCTATGCTAGGTCTTCTGCTGTAATGGAACCATCACAATGGTTTTAGCTAAGGCTATTATTCTAAGCTGCATATTAAGGGTAATAAAGCTAATGTGACATTCTGTATTATGGCTCCTAAATGCTAAGCTGAGCTAAATCACTGGGGTATTTAAAATGGCTGGGTGTCTCACTTCCTTATCTGCTGCACAGCACAGAGCAACCACTGTACAATGTTGGTTAAAATCTTCTGTGGAATGATATACTGTGAGCGAACTGAACTTCTTAGGTGATTTTAGGGAACTGAATAATAGGTGGTTGTAGCTGTAATGCATAATGACATGGTGGGTCACGGGCAGAGTAGAGAGGATGAGGTGACAGAGAAAAAGTATGGACAGGAAAAGGAGGGAGGGTGACGGGAAATGAGAGTGGGAGCAAGTAAAAGAGAATAACAGAGTGTGAATAAAAAAAGAAAAAGAGTGTGATGGAGAGAGAAAGATCAGAAGATGGGATGTCAAAGGGGAGAAGACAGTAAAAGGTTTTTAGGATGTACTTTAGAGTTTGACACTGTCACATAAATAACCATATTCTTTAGAGCTACGAAATGTTTTTTCACTTGTGAGTGTGTGTGTGTGTGTGTGTTTGCGTGCATTTTTTATATCATATTGTGGGGACTTAAACTTGATATTCCACTTATGTTGTCTGGACCTAACCCCTTTCTGGGTCTTGTTTGATACTACCTTTGGAGGGCATCAAAGTTAAAAAAAAATTCTACTCATCGTGGCTTTAACAGTTTATTTTATGACCTTAAAAACCTTTTTCTCTATCAGCTTGTTACTATGAGTGATGTGGTCCCACATAATCTCACAATATTCTGTCAAAGTTAGAACAGTTTTGTTTATTTCACATGAAAAATGTCTGTATTTTGTTTTTGTCCTTGCTTTTTTTGCACTGAAGTGGGCGGGGCTCTGCTGGAAAAAGGTGGTGTCACATATTTCTGTGAACCAATCAAAATTTAACAGCACTTGAATCAGCATGTGATGACAGCATGTGGTGGTTTTTTTTCGCTTTTGTTCCCTTGACTCTTTCAACTAAACCTGATCAAACCACACCAATGCTGTCCTGAGTTTTTGAGTATTCAATTCATAATAAATAATGGGGTTTTTTTTTCTGAAATTTAACTGCGACTGTTGCTTATTTAGTTATGAATATCTAATTTTATAGAGAAATACAGGGGTTTTGTGCTTGTTCTTAGGTATGTATGTGTGTGAGAGTATCTGTCTGAGCACGGTTCAATCTTTGTGCATGTGATGTGTTGTATGTGTGTTTTGTTGTTGTTGTGTGTGTATTGTATTATTATTGTTTTACCGAATCTGTGCATGCTCCTCTTAGGACCTGAAGTCGTATTAAATTAATTTCTCATAAATACAGAGGGTATAAGTTGGTTATGAGGAACTGTGTCACGTTGTTTCATAGAGCAACATGGTTCTGTGTGTTAACCAAATTATCATTTTATTAATCACAATTTTACCAAAATTGGTTTCTTGTTCAATTATCCTTTCAGCTCTTTCTCTATAAGGATAGTTCTTATTTCATCAATCAGAGTCAAAATTAATTTCACCAAGTGCAGTGACGGCACAGGGTGGCCAAGTGCTGACACATTAAGATACTTGCACAGTTCAGGATTGGCACTCTGGCCCTCATTTATAAAGCTGTTGTGGAATAATGTGCACAATATTAAAAGAAATCTGCCTTGGAAATTATCCTGAAATTAGCATAGACATCTTCTAATCAGACATAAGTTTACTTTTAATCTCATGTTAGACTTTTTTAAACATGTATAACTTAACAAGCAAGGTCATTTGGAGGGCCCCTGTTCTCACCAGGTTCAGGAGACAATGTCATGATACAATATACACTGTTTTGTCTGTAAAGAATGACCATAATGACAACAAACTCACTACAAAAACTCATGCAAAGCTGAACAACTGTAACAGTGTATCATTCTTTCTGTTTTCCACATGTGCACATGTAGAACAAGAATAATATGCGGCAAAACACCTTTCTCTAATCTGCTCTTTTATCTCTCTCCTCTCACTCTGTTACCCTCCAGCCTCTTCCAGAGTCCGAGTACAACAGCAGTCCAGAGACTGTGGGATACCGGCTGCGTGTGTGGAGGACAGATGGCCGGGGGGAGGACAGGACCGTGGATGTGGAGGGAGCAGGGGGGACCAGTGAGGCCACACTAGAGGGCCTGAGTCCCTGGACCCAGTACCAGGTTCAGATACAGGCCTACAACTCCATAGGACTTGGACCATGGAGCAACACTGTTGCCGCACACACCGCAGAATCTGGTACGAACACAGACCTCATTCACTCCTGTTTCCTGTTTGCAATTGTACAACAGAGCTGTCAGGCCAATATTGTATTAGCAGGGTATAAGAAGACAGATGGATGAGGAATAAAGTGCTCCGATTACCTCCCTGAGTCTCCTCTCGTCCTGCCACCTCTCTCTGCACTCTACTCTCTCCCTCTATTTCAGTGAGGGGAAGAATGACGGAGTGGGGTAGAGGGAGGGGGAGATGATTGAGATAAAATCGAAGATTGGTTCAGAGAGTGAAGTAGCACTGAGCTGGGGGTGTGTGTGTGTATGTGTGTGTGCACTTGCGTACCTATCCAACAGTGGACCTTGGCGGCGTTAGACATTCACCAACAGTGGACGAGCGAGCCAACAGGGGATATTTTGGAGGTCCACTGTTGGTCGTACTTTAAATTATGCTAAAATCGTGTCTAAGACCCTCTGGTGAATTGATTTTGATTTTGTCCAAGAGGTATGTGTGTGCTGAAGTTCATACTCAGCACTGCCCCTGGGGTGTTTGACTGGTTAAATCTTGTGCTAGTTTTTCCCGTAATGAGTGGCAGGAAATGGATGAGAATTACTTTAAAATATTATTTTTTATTTTACAGACCTTATCGGTGCAGACATAGCCCTTGTTATTTTGATAAATTTGTTACTGTTACATAGTTTAACTGTAACCATGACCATGATCTTCTCTAACCTTGACAAAGTATTTTTATTTTTTCAACCTCATCCACACTAACTTCAGGGGAGCTGAAGTGACCTCATGACTAACTCTTTGTACTGGGATAACTTTTTTTCGTCAAGTATTGTGTGTGTGCTGTGTGAGTGTGTCCAGAAAAGTTAACAAGAACTTTGAGCTGCTAGTGGAAAAATACTCTGCGTACTTTTACAAACAATTAAACTGTGGGAAATGTTTTGGATTTTTTTTTTTTTTTCTGTTTTTCATCTAAAGCAAGTGCAGACACTGAATACAGATTTTACCTGAGAGTGTGCTCACAAGAAATCTGTTCTTGTGTCGGCTCATCCACTGTGGTAGAATATGCAGAAGTACAAAACGTTTAACTTTATGTTCAGTAAAATAAAAAAATAACATGTAAAGGGACACCTTTACGTCACCTGCTGTGTGTAAAAATGGAAGCAGATGGAGTCATATTGGACAGTGTGATGTTCAATTAGCGGCAGTTCAGGAGAGCCTCTCGTCCCATCCAGGAAAATTGATGTTTAGATCCTGATCACACCAGAGGTCACATGATGACATCACTGCAGTCGTGCTGAGGTTGGACTTGTTACACAAACTTTTTTGATCCAAGTTGTCTGAGGGAGAACATTACAGTTGGTGTGATGTGGATGAAAATCTATAACCTGATGTAAATATATGGAAACTATTTTGTCATATTTATTATTAATTAATTTTGCTGTCTTTAATGAGGATGTTTTTGTTACTCCATTTTCTTTGTAGAAACAATAATGTGATTTTGTTGATTGAATGATTGTTTTGGTGCGGTTCACATCTCAGAATAATGGAGAAAAACAGAAGTAAAGTGGCACCAGCAGGGTTTGCACTGTAATTTAAGATTAATACCAGTGGTTGAAGGAACTTGTTGAAAACATTTTTTTTCCATAGAACCTAACAAATGGATTAAATTTGCAAGAGTTTGTTTTAAGATTGGTGCACATTACAGAAAAGAAGGTCCACTCGGCCAAGGTTGCAAGTCCCCTCTTGGCAACTTTTTAAAGAAAATTTAAAAAGCTTTTTCGTACTTATATTATAGAAAAAGACCATAAATAAATAAATAAAAACGTTCAAATTCATGTTTGTTTTTTCAAAATGACTAGAGATTGTGGTCCATACATGGTCAGTGTAGAATGATAGTTCATTGTTGGTAATGAAGGGATGTGTATGTGTTTGTGTTTGTGTTCTCCAGTTCCATCAGGATCTCCGGTGAATGTGACTGCTGAGGCGGTGAGCTCCACCAGGATCCTGCTCACATGGTCTGCTCTCCCTCTGGCACAGAAGAATGGAGTCATACTGGGATATAAGGTGTATAAAACACACACACACACACACACACACACAAACACACAATCCCACCCTGGCATTCTCACATGACCCCCTCAGCCCATTATCACTTCCTCCAGCACCTTCACACACTCACACACACACAGATGCACACAGACATGCACACAAAAATCTAATATAATATGACGTAATATCCTGTAACTGCTCTAGTTTGTTCTTCCTACATTTCTGCTTTTAAAAAAGCACCTGACTACAGTAAGTACGTTTTGGGTTTTGGTTTTGGGTGTAATTGTGCGCATGTATATGAGAGAGGCTTTAATGTTTAATACCCTTTCATAAAACAACAGTTTGTATCATCTTGTAGTAGAAACAATGGCTGGATTATTCATTTGTGAAAAATGGACAATAATCCATAAAGCCTGTTGGTTTTGAAAAGTGCTTTGTTTATATGAAATTTAAAGCATAAGCTGCGGTTTAGGCACGAAAAGGTGATTTGTTGAGTATACAAGCATGATGTGAATATGCTTTGGAGATTTTGCGTTAGTACGTCTGCCAAAGGAGAGCTCATCCTTTTCTTGTATTTCCAAAGTAAGTCAGAGAAGTCTGTCTTGCTGGAACCCTCCGATGGTAAGTTGTTGACATACTCTGACGTGCAAAAAAAAAAACTGGATGAATACTGTTGATGGTGAAGTGCAAGGTGCACTCATTCTTTCCTGCGTGCACCACTTACTGGCAGTCACATCCCTCCTTTTACACTCCATGTGGTTCTACCTGCTTTTTGCGGGCTCCCTCACACACCCTCCAGGGGTTTATTATAATGTACTCCACTTCCTTTTGAAATAAAGAGAAGACGCGTACCATTTGTCTGTATTTTTGCAATATTGCTTTTCTTGTTCAGTGGCATATACTGTTATGTAGTGCGCCTCAACATCCTTAGAAACAGAAATTTAACAAAGAGGAGGCACATTGAAAATATTTTTGCTAATATTAAAGTGGCATTGACTCCAGCTTATAATCGCCACCCTAACAAAACATAGCAGAACAAAGCTTTAAAAGGGAGGAATTCTTTCCTCAATTGTGTGGACATGGTTGTGCTACAAATACACAAATCTACAGGAGAAAACATGCTGTGACTGTGTGATATAAACCAGTCCCATCCAAATGTTGTGTAAAATTCAGGTCATATCATCCACCATTCCCAAAGCACATCACACTCCCCATCTGTGTGTTTTTTGTGTCCTCCTGAGGATCACACTGAGCAGTATGCCTGCCTACCTTGTTAATAGATGGGAAGTGGCTGACAGCAGCAGCTCTTCAACACCTTCAATTTCCTAGTAGATGTTGAATAGTTCTCCTGCATTCTGCCACACACTTCTCTTGACTAGTTCTGTTTTTAGACACTTAAGAGCTGACATTTTTCTTCAAAATGTTTTTAAGTGTGGCAGTGGAGTTCATAAACATGAAAAAATGGAGAGAAAGATTAAGAAAGAAAAGTTCCTGACACATATTCCTGTTGCCAGTGTTGTTTTTTAGATGGTGTCATTTTAATTTCAGGATCAGTTTTAATAGGTGTTTCAGTTAAAGGATAAGTCTGGTGTTATTCTGTATTTTTCTCATTGTCAACAAATCTCATAAAAAGGCCAAAACTAACAGGTGCTGCTTCTGTATCGAAAGCCTGAAATGGCGTATTCCTCTGTGCGACAAAAACACATCAGTGAGCCACTGGCTGACGTGTTCCTTCATTATGATACAGTATGCTGTGGCATATGTGTGATTAGTGATTTTGGGCTGTATGAAATAAAAGGGACTTAACTTGACTATGATGAACATGGGTACTGTATTTTGAGTTTGTTCCACATACACCACTCTTGAGCTGTACATACTTGCTAGTATACCAAATCCTCAGCTGAAAATCGACACTTTTTATACTTAACATTTGTTAAAAACAACAGTGCCCAGCTGTTATAGGAAATTTCTTTGCTTCTTTTAATAATGATGTTTTTAAACCTGCAAAATCTGATTTTTGGGGGCAGCAGAAAGAAGTTATGAACACAACACCGATATAATATCACTTTATAAAGTTTTCAGAGCTTTTTCACTAAAAACAGCTGCCTGCTGCGGCCAAAAACAATGATATTAGAGCAGAGACAGTGCACCAAAACAGTAAAAATGCTAAATTGTTCCATTCAATCCATTCGTAATATTAAAATACTATTTATTTAATAGTGCCTTCACATGGGGTCGTGTTTATCGCGTTTACCATGTTTACGTGAAGAGTCCATATGAACGCCCCCCCTCTTGAAGTATTCACGACCTCGGAAGTGGAAATTTTCTGAAAGCTTCGAGTTCATGAGTTGTGACGTGTTTTTTGAAGTTTTCAGAAATGGCAGAGGTCATGGAAGTTCATTTTTCGGTGGATATTAAGTTAATATATTGTAATTTTAGTCGTATAGAGTTTTTCTTCATAATTTTATAATATGTCTGAGGAAAATGTTGATATGAATAGAAAGTAAGTCAGCATTTCTTGGAAAGAAGTGAAGAATGTCAAGAGAACAATGAGGAGTCTTTTGGCGTCCATGTTGCCGTTGCCTAGCAGCAGTGTTCTCAGGACTTACCACTTGAACGCCAAGCATATTGTGTACACGACTTCCCATGTCGTAACCACAAGCTCAGGAGTTCCATTTGAAGGCAGCATAAGTCAGCAGTGCTACAGACAGGTTGCAAACATCTGAAGGTATTGAGAAAGTTGGTTTGGATCACATGTGTGAAGTGTATGCCTGTTTCTGTGTCCAGGTGTTGTACAGCGAGAAGGACTCAGAAGGCCCACCCAGTGTTCAGGTGGCAGAAGGAGAGGGGAGTGTGTCGCTGCTCCTCGGGGTTCTCCAGAAATACACGGTGTACGTGCTGCAGGTGCTGGCTTATACACGGATGGGTGCCGGTCCACTCAGCAACCCCATACTGCTCAGAACCAAAGAAGATGGTAGGATCTCTCTCAGTCTGTTTCAGTCTGATCACTGACCTTTCTGTCCAGCAGTTTGTTCAACACTTTTGCCTTCTTCTCACCTCTGTAGCTGTTTTTCACCTCTTTACACTCTTACGCTGTCAGCAAAGCCAGCAGCCTCTTTCCCACACTTCACTGATCATGCACTGGGTTCAGCTTAGCCCTCAGACCCCCTCCATAGCCCAGATATGGAGAACACATTGTGCATGTATGTGTATTTGTGTTAGCGTGTGCCATGTGTGCAGATCTCTTCAGATGCAACCATGGCAGACTTTTGAGGATGCCAGCAACCCGGCTGGTCTTTTTAAATAATAAAACACAAGCACACACACAGACACTCACAAACGCACTCAAAAATAACCTACACACACACACAGAAAGACTCACATACACACACACACACACACACACACACACACACTCATCCTCTATCAAACAGTGTCACGTTTGAAAAGTTTTTCTCATTTCAGGATGAAACAAGAACGAGGAAGTCAATTCCCAGCAATGTATAATGAACCTCCATCCTGTCCGTCAGTCACACACATACACATACTGTACACACACATACACACACACACACACACCTACACACACACACATACACATCACGTTGACATGTATTTGGTGATGTGGAACAAAGACATTTAACAAAGAAAATTACATTTTCCATTTTGTTTCTTGTAGAAGTGCCTCTTAAAAATGTATAAGACGCTCACTCTATATATGTGTGTGTGTGTGTGCACATACATCTGCAAGCCTTGGTACCGTCATACTAACTCATTAGTATATAAGTGCATGATGTTACTGTAAGATACTCTCTTTCTCAGTACTGAAGGAGTCCTTTTGTGCTTCTTTCTGCTGCTCTTTGTATATATTATTAGTTTAATTCTGCCGCCAACTCCCTTCTCTGTTTTTCTCTCCAGTCCCAGGCCCCCCTGTCAGGATGGTGTTTCCAGAAGTTCGATTGTCATCAGTTAGGGTGGTTTGGCAGCCACCCACAAACCCCAATGGCATCATATTAGGTACAAAAACAAACAAACACACACACACACACACACAACTGAGAAAGCAGATATTTCAGAGCAACATTGAAATCATAATCCAGTGTTTTACGCCTGTAGTGACAAAAGATTTATTTTCAATTGTTGAAGGACAGAGCTCGGCTTATAGAGGGAATGAGTTAGCAGTTTTAAACACACAGACACACACGCACAGAAACACACACACACACACATACCGCTGTGATGTTTCAAGGGAAGGAAGGAAGTAAAAGCCGTAAAATGGAAAATAGCTGATTCTGTTTTTAGCTTTCAAACAAGGGTCAGCTCTCTCCTCCACTTCAGTGCTGGTTTGTTGGTGTTTATGTACGTGTGTGTGTGTGAGAGAGAGAGAGTGAGAGTGTCAGTGATCAAGCTTGTACCCGGGAAAAGGGCTATTATAACTGCTGAAGCAAGACACCTTTCCTAATGCATACATAGCCTCATATATAAACACACTGAGATTCACACATATCAGTTGTTTCTGAAACTGCAAATCACAGCGTGCGGAGGGAATCAAAAAGAACAGATTAATGAAGAGGAAGAGAGGCGAGTTAGAGGCAAGAGGAATGTGAGAGCTGCTGAGCTGGAAACAGAGAGAACAGAAGGGGAGAGACGGCAGAGGGGAGATGTATGGAGGTGAGAGGAGGGACAGGTGTGTGTGTGTTGCACAAGGGGGAGAAAGGAGTAGTGTTTGTCCTCTCAGTGGGGGAGGGAGTCAAGCAGGACAGTGTGAGTGATGTGTGACTGTATTGTAAAGGGGAGGACATTTAGTGCCACACCAGTCTGTGACAGAAGGATGAGTGGGAGGGCAAATCGCTCTCTCTGGATCACACAGACACACACAAATGCGCAGTCCTGCTGTGTCCTTGCTGAGTACGTGGTGTGTGTGTGTGTGGCGACTGTGTGGGTGTGTGTGTGTCTGTGTTTATGCAGATACAAATAACTTTAGTGTACCGGTTTCTTCAGTGCTCATGACTGCCTCATTTCTCCTTGGGTTCTCAGCCCATAGGGGACTGACACAGAAGGTGGACAGAGGAGAAACAAGACCACAGAAGGTGCACAATCTAATTTGGCATAAGGCAGTGAGGCATTTGTGTTTTCACATGACCTCTCGATGAATATAATACAGCCACACACGAACATCCCAGTGGCAAATACAAGCTACATCCCAGTTCCACACTACATACTAATTATAATCATGTTTGGAGGATGAAGTGTGTTCAGACCATAAACTGTATATAAAGATGGACGACATGACAGCTCCCCAAAAGTGAAGCCAAAACATCTCAATCGCCCCCTGGTGGCTGGCTGCAGTATAGGTCATAAATCCCGCCCAAAAAGTCAAAGTACACGTCAAATACATTTTTCCAAAAGATGGTTTCTGTCATTTTAGGTAGTTTTTATCACGCTGATGTTTGTTCAAGTGTTCATTTTTCTGATAAGTTTGGTTTTAATTTGTTATTTGATGCTATAAAAAGGGGGTGAGACGTCATGATTGACAACTGAGAGTGTGCTCGCGATTGGTTCAGGCAGATGTATAGGCGGGAACTCGCTACCGCAGGTCCACCGTGGATCACTACTGCGCAGCTCCCGTATCCGGGATATTTTGGCTTCATTTTTGTACAGTAGGAGGAAGTGGAGACGCGTCGTCCATCTTTATATACAGTCTGTGGTTCAGACACTAAAGTCACAACATTAAGAGCTCAAAAAAGAAAACACTATGCATACTAAAAAACGCTTGAATTATGAGTTGATGTATACTGCTGTCCCACAATGCAATGCTCAAAGGAAATGGAGGAACTGCTCACTCTTTCTTCAGTTGTTGAATTTGTAGTGGCATTTCAAAGTTGCAATTTGATGCCTGTCGCCTCACGTATTGCATCACACAAAACTGTATACCGCACAGGTGTTAGTATACTATCTGCAAAAATAGTATACTATAACAAATACTATATTAGTTGTATGGAAAAACTACAATGATGGTGCGCACACAGAAATCCAAAAGCCTTTCCAACAAGTTATTAGTGTGGCACTTTAATCAGGGATGGATGGATGGATGATTATATACAAGAAGGAAAACATTAAGAAAATAACACAGGAGTAAATTAGTAAAACAAATCAAGTCATCATTATTCTCACTTACTTCAATTAATGCATTCATAATCTCGGCATTTAGCACATCATCAGGGCTTCCTAAGCATAAAATCTAATATAAATGCAATACAAAAACAATCCATTAAACACTTGAAGTAAACCACGAAACATTAACCAAATCAATTACGGTCGTAATTTGAACTTGTATACATTTTCTCTTTGTTAAGCATTCAATCATGGTTTAGAGGGGAAGGTAGTATATAACCTACTCGCTGAGGGGGTGGGGGTGGTGGGTGTCAGCATAGGGTATTGTGGAAAAACTAAGCATGGATCAGTGTGTAAAAACACATTTTTTTTGTCCAGGTGCTGAGTCATAAAAGTAGTTACTATCTGTTTCACAAGGACTCGCAACACTGTAGAATGCTCCCTTTAATTCGTTTAACAGGAGTACGGTATACTCTTGAAAAAAGGAATTAATGAAAAAATGTTTTTGAAAGGGAGTGTTCTACAGTGTTGCAAGTCTTTGTGAAGCAAAACTAAGCATGGAGACATGTGATTTTAACACTGTATTATATTTGTATGAAGTGTGGAGATGAGACACGAGTGATGAGAAGAGGGACATAGAGTCACAATACATAGCAACCTTCACTGCTCAGGCTGCTGCAGTTTTACATACTTTGTAGTACAGTCCCAGTACTAAGAATGTACTATCTTTCAAGCATGTATAGATACACATTTTGAGTTAGGAAGCAGTATGAAATATACTGTACATGTTGCATCTTTTCAGTGGAAAACGGAGATGGGCTTTCACTAACATGAGACAGTCACTTTGTAATGGAGATTTAGCCTCATGTTTCTGATAGCAGCGATGTCCTAATGATATTCAGTACAGAAGATAATGCTGTGCTCTGACCCAATTGTTTAGATGCAAGAGGATTTGTTATCTAGCTGTTATCCAATAATCTTCCACACACTGCGTTCATATTAATATACAATCAGACCATCTGATGAGATTATCACCCGCACAACCAGATTAGGTGCCTCTGAGCAGATTACCATCCCAACAGTCTTACTGTGAACCAATCACCTCTGCACACTTGTGTGTTTGTGTGAGTTTGTGGATGTGATGTTGTGTGTATTTGCTGTACAATACAATCTTCATATTGAGAGCCTTTGTGAGTGGCCAGTGGCCTGTGGAAAGCTTGGTCGGGGATCAGTGGTTTGAGTGTATGTGTGTATGTGTTGAAGGGTGTTAGTGTTATTACATGGCCTGCTGCACATGAGACAGAGAAACAAACACAAGCCGTGTACACCATGGGTCACACTCAAGGGGACAGAAGAAAGGTTGTATGTTTATATAATGTATGTAGGGGACTGCCAGTATGTGAGCTGTGACGTGTGCACACTGGTGTTCAATGACAGAATTATGATTTTCTCTCTAGCTTTGTGTATGTTTTTGGTAAATGCAGAGTCTAAGGGCTCCATACAGATATGAACAGTTTCAGGAACTGCAGAAAAATGTGTTTGTTTGCTTGTGCTACTGTGGATGAATGAGAATGTGTGGTACATGACATTGCGTAGTTATGTTTTCAGGCTTTTTCCTATCTCCTATTGTGCTGTCTTTGATTCCTGTGGGCTCTGTGATCTAAAGTAGGCCACAGAAACACATTCGCCTCAACTACTTTCAACTATCTTCCTCTTCCGTCTGTCTTTCCTTCTGTCCCTCACTAGGCTACCAGATCTCTTACCGCTTGGACAGCAGGGACCCCCAGCGCTGGACCACAGTTGAGGTGGGCTCCAATGCTCGACAGTTCACCGTCACAGGACTTTCCCCTGAGCAGGCCTACGTGTTCCAGCTCACTGCTCGCACCGCCGTGGGCTGGGGTGAAGAACAGGAAGCCCTAGTTGTTACCACCGAACGAAGAGGTAAAGGACACATACACAAGTTTTACATGGTATCTGGTTTGCTGTCATATCTGTACCACTCCTGTTAAAAGCTAATAGGAGCCTGACCCCTATGAACTCTCAAGCTGCCACAAAAACATGGGGTGACGTTTTATTGAGATCATATTTGAATGTTTGTCCAGTGTAGGGTTTCTTACTTTGAGAGCGCACACAGGTGCAAACCAGTGTGAGCTTCAATGCAAGTCCATCCACACAACTCTTCTCCAGTACACCGCGCTTTATTCACCAAACATGTTCGGTTATGAGTTATTTCATATTTGTGTTTTCTTACCGGTTTCTTACCAACTGGGGCTCAGTTGGAAAACATACTTCCACTGATGGGGTAGTTTGAGGACAATGAAAAAACTACAGAAAGCTGCCACGTGTGTAGGCAGGCACTGAGGCACGCAAGATTAAAACCTTTTCTCATTTTTTTTTTTTTTTTCAGTTTTTCGCTCTTCCCTCTCTTTATATTGAAAGAGGTAGAACTGGTAACAGTATGACTTAATTCTGAAGCAGTATTGAATCACACACTAATGGAACCAGTATGACAAGAGTGTTCATAAAAAAAATACTTCTCTACCTTGCTGGATAATTCAACAAGAATAATGGGGTGTAAGCTTGGAAGCTTTGACTAATGATGAGTAAAATTTGTTTTTTGTTTTTTCCATGCACTCCCACTATATAAGTATCATGTATCTCGTGGCATTTGCACAGCAGTGATATTATAATCTGTAATGAAATCCACATTCAATTATATTAATGCAGAAGGAAATGAAATGTGTTAAATAAACCAGATTAGACAAGAAATTCTGTCAATGAGCCAATTTTAAGGAGTGACTTGATTAATGTTATTCATTTTACCTGTGCTTTTCAAAATATTTGCCTTTAGGAAGGTCTATTTCAGGAGACAACTACAATTATTTTATGGTTATTTTGTCCTCTCTTTTCATATTAATTTTCAAATGGTCAAAGATTATATTTTGTCACCTGTTATGTTATTTCCTACAGTAATGCCAGTGCAGGTAGAGTCTGGAAAGGTTAGGTGAAGTTTTACCATTTTAAAATTTTACGAGCCCTACTTAGAGGTGTAATGAGTTCGTTGTGCTCGATGTGAAGTCCTTGCAGAGATAAAGTTAGAGAAAGGAAAGCAAGTAGGAGCTTCAGGCGTGGAGCTCGGACTGGTTATCAGTGCTTCAGCAACAATTAGTTTGTGGTTGGACATGCAGAATCCATTGTTACTGGGCACCTAATGTTAGCACAAGATAAGAAAGAATGACCTTTTTCTGTGTGGGGGACATTTTACTTACAGAATGAGATGAAATGACATTTAGAAACTCCAGTGGATGCAGAGTTGCTTGCCAGTTAAATGTAGATATTGAAATCACTAGGTATTAGCCCTCCTGCAGGGGCATAATGAGAGTCACGAGTTCCAAAAACTGCCTGGGGGTCTGTGCAACCGTAGTCCATTAAAAAGGGGGGGCTGCCTAGCTAAAAATGATTATAAGACCAAAGACAATTGTGGCATTCAGTCTGTTGATACCGTCCACTGAACAGGCCAAACTTAATTGACTCGTTGAGTGAGACAACAAGGATAATTAGCCTTTCTCACTCAACTGTCATGCAACTTTTTTCATAGCACCACACTCTGTTGTGGCCGGGTGAAAAATGTGCAGTTAGTAGGTGAGAAAGACAATCAGACTGGCAATGTGTTGAAATGGCAATGGTTGGGAAGTCTTTTTTTACAAAAGGAGAGAGCAGAAAGCAAGATCTGAAAGCCATTAATCTTACATTCTAAACCAAAGTAATTACTATTGATCAATCGTTTTATCAGTGCTCTGCAGTCATGGTAAGAAATGTTGCTAATTTTTCCAGCAGTCACTGGTTTCATCATAGTGTATAAACTGTGAAAATAACAGGAGTTTTAAAACAAACCCTCTCAAACACTGAGTATGACAGCCCATGCCTATGGCGAGATGTAGGAGGCTGAGCAGTGACTATAACTCTCCTGAGACAGTTTTGTCTCCAAAAACCTGTAACAGAAGAAGTATATCCTCCAACACACAGTCAGTGGCCAAAAAGCACAGATTTTTACAGTGACTTGACTTTTAAAGTAGTGCGTGAGCAGTGCAGTTCTTTTTCCTTCAATTTAGAAACAAATAAAAAGTAATGTTTTTATCCTCTTCAGATTCAGAGGTCATGATGCTTTTATTTCATCTCGTCTGCACTTCTCTCTCTTCCTGCTTCAGTCATCTGCTTTCATGTCTTCAGCTCATTCAGAATGACGCAGCCAGGATTTTAACTGTTACTAAATGAAGATTCAGTACATGCAATACTTTAGTATCTTTCCAATAGTTACAATTTACACAGTTATTAGAAAGGAAGATTTTACTGATCATGATCAGGATGATCAGTAAAATCTGACTTTTATTCTGATTATTTCGGAGGCTGATCTGTCACAGATGTAGGCTACTGGTGTTTACATATGGAGTGGGCAACACAGGTGCTATTTTTGGTTGCACTTCATAAAAGATTTTTGACTGAACGATGAAAAGACAAGGTAACATACTGGAACAAACTGACAGAGGATGTCAAGATACAAATGGCCCTGTGTTACGTTAACGTTAGGAAGGCAAGAAACCGCAGTAGACATTAACGTGAAGCGAACAGAGATGGATGTTTCCTGAAATGACTGAAACTTGGTGAATTAGTTTTAATGCGAAATTAACAAGAGGACACTGACAACTAAGAAGGTGTTGTAGACAGTAGTATGTAATGTTTACCCAGAGCAAGGCAAAATTACACTGCAAATCTTTTAAGGGAGTTTCCCAGTCAGGATTACTAAAGTTTTCATTCTTTACAAGTTGTTAAGCCTTCATTCAACAATGTCTGCATCAGACTAAGAATATTGAGCACTGTATCATGTTAATGTCTGACCAAGTACTCTTGTAACTTCTGTTTTTAGATTAGCACTGATCATACATTTTGATTTTAAAATGTACCTCATTATAAAATGTTAAAAATAAAGTTTGACCGCTCCTGAACTGAGAAGAACTATCCCACAAAAGTGAAATATCACTTTAAAAATGAATTTACAGTGGTTCTGGTGTCTCAGTAGGCTAACGCATGAATAGTTTGAACGTGGCTCACAGCCTTTGATATATGTCATCCGTGATCTCTCTCTCTCCAATTTTCTCTGTCAGTCGGCACTGTGTATGTCTGGTAAAGCATTGAAATGCTACAAAAGTCCCTATATTAAAATGTGACAGAGAAGTGAAGTTTTATGAAAACCTGGAATCATGATGTCAGATATTCTTTTCGGAGCCATCAGCTTGTGTAGTGCATTTTAATTGGATCAGATATCATAACATCGGCAGCATCATTATCAGGATTTCTTTAGAACAGAATTCAGAGGTTCTCTGTTCCACTTCAGTAACATGATGGCCCATTCTCACTGGGAGACAGACAGAATAGCCTAATAGAGATTTCTTTCTGATGACGCTGAAGAGACCAACTTAATCCCTAGAAAAAGAAAATTGGCTTTTTGAGTGTGCACGTGGGTGTGTGTGCGTGAATGAATTAGAGAAAACTGCAACTCCCTCTAGAGCGATTTATCGATGCTGATTTTTGTCTCCAAGAGGGTGATAACTGATAAGGTAATGGACAACATACAGTAGCATATTTAGCAGAATTCATCCCCCTTCAACCATATTTTTCTCTAGTACGAACACCATCTCTTCTTTCTTCTACACTTCACTTCTACCACTCTCCTCTCCTCTCCTCTCCCTTGCGTAGCAGTAAACAGTCGTGTAAGTGCTGAAAGGGCAGCACTTGTTCTGACAATTATGAGTTTATTATCAGAACATGATCTTAACTGTGGAACAGAACAAGAGGAGAACAGACAGGGAGACACAGATGGTATCAGGAAAACAAAAGAGGGAGCGGATAGTCAGATCTTGAAGGGACTGAAGAATAAGGGCATGAGGGAAGAAGGGAGGCAAACAGATTTTACTTTTTTTAATTACTTGTGATAAGGATGAATGAAGGAAGGCAAGTGTGTGTGTGTGTGTGTGTGTGTGTGTGTGTGTGTGTGTGTGTGACTGTGTTTGTGCGCATGTTTGAGAACATAAGTGCAGATTAATTAAACTTCGGAGAGAATCAATAATGCTTTTATTTCCAGACTTATTCGATAAGCTGATGCCCCTGAAATTAAACAGTTATGCCCCCAAACGTGTGTTTTTGGTTGTTTGTGTGCATGCGCGCATGTGTGTACACACATCTACTAATCACACAGCTACTGCCAACACAGTTGTACAAAGATACGGACTTGCAGAGCCATCTTTCATCTTCTAATTGAATAGCAAAGACAAATACACACACACACACACACACACAGGCGATCTGTTGAGAAATTGTTTCTTTGATGCTGCAGTGGTTAGATGTCTTGTTTCATTTAAACATATGTATGTATTGCAACAGTCACACTGATGCATATGTGATGTAAATGTAGGCTGCACATGTCCTGTGTTACAAGTTATTTGCAGCATATGGTCCATGGTGGTGTCCAGGTGACAATTCATTTCTATATGTATACAGACAGCAGGCAGATTAAAGGAAAAACCTGAATTAATGAGTGGAGAAACAGATTGAATGCAGATGCTTCTATACAGGGAACTCAGCGTGGTTACGTGCATTTAAGTAGTCGGCTCCCTTCTACTTTAGAAAACAGATTTCTTGGTCAGGTATATGAGGAGCCGGGTCTCTAATCTGCTTTTTGCATGTATGCATGCGTATGACAAAAGACTTCAGACAGAGAAAGTATCCCTGTATAACTGTGACAGCAGAGCAGATGAAAGGAAAGATCATTACAGGCAGCACCATCTGTATATCTAAAGCTATTTATGAAGTCTCTGTCTCTGATTAACAAAAATACACACACATGGATGTACTTAATAGTATGTGGTAACACAATCACACAACTACAAAAATACCTCATTTTATGTATGAAGGTATTAATTTTTTATCAAATTGAAATTGCTATAGAAATTTTAATTTGTTGCTCTCTTTTTCCCTCTCCTGCTTCCTCTTCAATTCCCCTGTTCCTATTCTCGTCACATCACTTTTTCTACCCTCTCTCCTTCTTCCCCTCTCATCTCCGCTCTGCCTCTTTTGTCTCCTCCCACGCTCTTCTTTTTTTACCTTCCCTCTTTCCCCCCTCCCTCACCACATCCACAGAGCGTCCCCAGCCACCCAGGAAGTTGTCCGTACCTCAGGACGGGGTTGAATCTCGCCGTCTCCGCCTCCACTGGGTGACGGGTGGCTCAGGCTCCTCTCCGCTGAGGTACTTCACTCTGCAGGCCAAAGAGCTGCCCAGCGGGGACTGGAACACACACACCGCTGACATCTCGCACAACGTGACCACCTGGACCGTTGACAGGTACATATGTACAGTCACACACACATATACTCACACACATTTGTTTATGTGGCGACAGCATAGTAAATTTTGAATTCAAATTCACTGTTCGCTTAACCCCTCCCCCAAACAGGTGATTGTCTCATCATAACTTAGCAACCGTAACTATGTGCGGCAGGCCTGTCAAGCTTTGTATGCTCCATATATTAAAGGTTTGGAGGGTGGTGTCTTTTTTTTTAATGTTTATCAGAAACACAAGAGCAAAAATGTAAGTAATGGATTAAACAGTGTGTTTGCTTTGCAAACGTTAGCATGACTGGCTAACTAGCTTACTACCTACTGTACAGTAATAACCTAGCATTACTTCCATGAACCTTCCATGAAGGTTACAGGTTACATTACAAAACGCTTCGTTCACAACAACACATCCACTGTGTAGTATTTCCCCGCTGGTCCTGGATATCAGGTATCAGAGTTTAGCCTAACATTAGCATCTCTGTCCTGCTGGATTTGGGGAAATTTACACTCCTGCAAGGTTACCCCAGATATTTTTACATTTAACAAATATATAAGTCTTCATCCTAAATGCCTGGCGTTAAAAGAGAAACATTCTTTTGAAAATACAAATATTAAAGCATAAATCTAACTTCTTTCTCACTTCTCCAAGTATGTAAAATAAGCAGCTCAACAGGATTTTGTTAAAATGAAATAAGTCTGATCTTACATTTTTCCTCATCAGATTTATAACGATAGGACTAACTGGCTCTACGCTGCAATACAAGAACAATGCTGTTTCATTATTTCCATGTCTCTTCTACATGGATCATCAGCTGGTGAGGATGCCGAATTTTTGCCTAGGACCTGTTAGCTTTGTCTTTTAGCACAATATCATGTATGGAGCCATCAAGGGCATATTTAAGACCCTTTTACAAGATTCTTGTTTTAATATTAAAAAGTTAGCCGGAGAGGGCGTTTTCAAGTAACCTGTGGAGCTAACATTAGCTTAGCGACAGTGGTCAATTCAGCTGATGAAATGGTCGCCGGTTGTCTACCTCTGTCTGAAATCAAGGACCCTTTGTTTAAAAAATGACAAAGAATTTCAAGTGGTAAAGCTGCCACCGGGATCATTGTAAACTGCATATCTGCTGTGCAAGAACGGAAAGCTTGACAGGCATAGCAACAGTATCTAAGCAGGGGCGAGGGTTACCTAACAGTCAATTAGGCCATCTCAAGCATCCTTGGAACAAACAGGAATACAAATTCCACATTACTGTTTTTTGCTTTCCATACAGAGCCCTAACATGAACATTTTGTTTAGCATGACGTGCTGGACCTTTTAGTTAAAGCGGTCTGTGAAGTCTGTATGCATCCTTGGGGAGAAGAGTGGACGGAGAGAGGGGGATGCTGTGAATTCTCAAACCAAACAACAGAGAATTAGAACAAAGAAAGAAAACTTTTATTTATTTAACACATGATGCACCAGAAAGGTTTGTGGAGCAAAAAGAAAACATAAACCCCAAAAATCCACCAGGGAGAGCAGAGTAATCATAATCACTGCAGAAACGAGGAGGATCTCAGTCACTTAATCACACAGGCACAGCAGGAACCGCTCCCTCTTTTTCTCTTAATACCTTTTTTTCTCTCTCTCTGCCTTCAAGCTTTCATGTTTGTGTGTTGCCGTTTGTCCATTCTCTCTCTCTCCCTGCAACCATTTATACCTTTTCATCTGTCATCCCTCTTGTTGTCACCACCTCCTCCCCTCCCTCCATCCATCCAGTGCTTTCAAAAACCATAAGGCATATATTTTTTCTTTCAATCATCCTCAAGCATCACATCCACTGATCCCCTGGAAGAGGGCGTCATTCCTATTGCATGTCTTCCTCTTCCATCCCTCTCTCGTTATCCCTCCATCCTCTTCTCCCTGGTGAGAGTGATTTTGGCAGCAGGCGATAGTGGTCAGACTCGATGGCTACTCCAACTTCCCTGACAGTCTGAGTAGCAGAACTATGATGAGGCTTTACTTGTGTATAGCGTGTGTTCCCCGCATGTGTCTTCGTGACTGTTTGTGTGCACTCCGTTGCAAGCTATCACAGGGCTATTTGAGATGCTGAAGAGTGTTCTCTCAGTGTGTCTGCAACAGCCTGTTTCAACCTGCCTCAGGGAGAGTCTCTCCACCGTGATCGTGGTGCTGCTGTTGTTGTTTTGATGCTGTTTTCGAGCTCATTCTATCACTGAATGCTCTCATTACAGCGCCGGATGGAGGAATTAGCTTACATCTCCACATGCTCACACTCATACTTACTTGTTATCTGTCCTTGATTGTTGTTTTCCACCGAGACATCTTTGGAACCAAAACATCGAAGTCCCCGGGCTGATGCACACGTAGACACACACATACAGTATACACACACTTTCAAACACTGTCCTTAAC
The DNA here is from genome assembly GCA_005408345.1 of Macquaria australasica. Taxonomy (NCBI): domain Eukaryota; kingdom Metazoa; phylum Chordata; class Actinopteri; order Centrarchiformes; family Percichthyidae; genus Macquaria; species Macquaria australasica. The sequence goes on from SEMN01000231.1 coordinate 202,012, forward strand.
ATCCTCCCAGTGCTGTTGATACCTGACCCTCTTTCAGCTTGGTGCCTTTGATGTTCTATTCCTACGATACCCACAACCCCATAGGGCCTTTTCTTGTCCCTTATTGGGCCCGGCTCATTATTATACAAGAAGACACTTCTTGAATTTCTAACTGGCCCTCTGTAGTCTCAGGGGCACTCTGTAAATAAAGTCTAGAGATGGACCTTGTAAGTAGATGTGTGAGCAGTGGCAGAAGCGGGGTGGAATGACTCTTGTTACAAATTATTAAATTGCTCCTGTTAACTCTTGTTAATAATAGGTTAGATCAATTAAATATTTGGGAAAATGACTGTGCCACAGACTGTCCTTTTTAAATTGTAATCAATTTCCCACAGTGTGCAGGAGATGGTACATGAAAACTATTAGCATGGTATAAGGCATCATAGTGCAGACTTGTTCAGCTAGTCCCTAACAATAGGTGCATGCTCATTGGGCTGATTGTAAGTGGCTCTAGAGTAGAGTGTTTTCAAAATGACTGATGTAGATTGTTATTCTGTGCTTATTAATGCATTCACCTTGCACAGAGGAGAAATGCAGATAAGATGTTGTGGTAGTATGGCAGTAAAAGATACTTTGGCAGTGGAGACAATTAGGAAAGGTGTTAGATGATTATTATTCAAGACCGTGTCTGCTCTCCAAAGGCCACTGAAAGAGCAAAAGAGAGGGGAGAATGAGAGAGGGAGAAAGTGGTTTTGGGAGGGTGGAATTTTTGACCACTTGTGGTGCTGTAGAGCAATGTTTGCATTGTTTGTATCTTGCATAGAACATGTGCCTTTTTTGTGTGTTTTCGTGGTAGAGTAAGAAGAGAAAAAGACCACAAGCCCTGCAGAGTCAAAACATTCAAAAGAAGACTTTACAAATGTCTTTTGTATTTGTGAGGTCTTACAGATACTCTACAATGCTCTTTGGTGAGAAACCTTGAGTGGAAAAATAAATCAGTTTGTTTGCAATGAAAATTCCACAGGGTTCTTTAAAGTTTTATTACCTGTGGTTTTATTGGCTGAATTACAAATGCAATGCATGCATCAATTGGTTTAGTAATAAAATCACATTGAAAAAATATTGTGAATCTTGCATGAGGATCATGGTCCAACAAGTCCAGCAGCCTTTCACAAAATTCAAATGAACCAATTCATCAATTTAGACCTGAAATCTGTCCAACAATATAGTAAAAATAAAATGGAAATTATGCAAATATAAAAAATAACAAAAACGTTTCTCGGGCGACAGGTAGGTAGGTAGGTAGATAGAAAGAGAGAGATAAGACTAAGGCTGAAATCAATACCATGTGAATTAATGTAATATTTATTTGCTCTGTGTTCATCTGTACATGCGTTTCTGTGTGTGTGTGTTTGTGTCTATAGGCTGAAGCCCTTTACATCATACAAGTTTCGGATGCTGGCCACCAACGATATTGGAGACAGTGTCCTCAGCAAAGAGACGGAGGCTGTTACAACTCTGCAGGATGGTGAGAGACTGGGAACGCTGATGGAGCAGGGGAGGAAAGAAGGAGGGAGACAAGGAAATATGTGGATTTGAAAACATATTAGAGAAGGACTGTAATAGGATGGGCAGAAGCATGTCTGTCTGTGTGTTTTTTTTCTTCCTCACTCGCTTTCTCTGTGTTTTCTTTCCAGTGCCTGATGAGCCTCCAGTGATCCTGGCTGTGAAACCAACAACCACTACCTCAGTCCTGGTGCAGTGGAAGGTATTTGCAGACTTCTAATATAGCAGTGATCCCTGACATACACATACATTATATACACACATACCTACACTACAAAACTTTGAGTGCAGGTTAATCACCTACTTGGAGAATGCGACCCCTGCAGACTTACTGTACGCAGTGTCATTATTTATTGAACCAGGAAAGGTCAGAGGGCAGCACAGACAGATTGGAGGGATGGCAAGAGGGAGGGATAGACAAACGGAGGGACAGACAGTCCTGGCTGGGGGAGAGAAATGATCAAAATCTTAATGAGGATATACCAGCAGGAGATATCTTAGAGGGCGAGAGAAGCAAACATCAGCAATGTACAACAACAGAGGAGAAAAAGAGAGAACGGGGAAAATTGAGGTGGTTTAGTGCAACAGTGACATGTGAATAGACGGTAAATACAGTACAGCCTCGCTACTTCACTGCTTGTCACTCTTCCTCTTCTGTTTGGAAGCGTCTTCTCTCACTCCTTCTAGCCTTATGTCAAAGCAGAAGAAGGCAATGAAAAACAAAGTCACCAGCAATTTCATCATCTTTTACAAGAGTGCCAAACCCACTGAAGCATCACTCTGTCTGTGTGGGTTACAGCCAGACCAATCCACCAGCCCTTTAGAGTGGACTCTGCTGATAAAATACTGCTCTGCCAGCCTGCCAGTGTCCTGTCAGTCACCCCACTACACCAAGAAAATGAAAATGAGCACAGTGCAGACTCGTCACAAGTTTCTTTTTGAGAAATGGATACTTCTTTACGTGTTTGCGTGTGCTTGTTTGCATGTTTTCAGCCTCCCAGTGACAACAGTATTAACGGGATGTTGACCGGATACCGGCTGTATTATAGAGAGCTCCCAGTAAACACGTCCACCTTCACTGAAGCAGAAGTCCAGGCGACCAGAAACAACACAACAAGTGCCCTCATTACAAGTGAGTAGTACAGATACTAATGTTAACTGTTTGTCAAGCCCCGCCCCCTTTTTAATGTTTCTGGCTGACTCATTTCATAACGAGAACACTGTAAAGAGGACTTAAATATGCTTTTGATGGCTACATGATACATGATATCCTGCTAATAGATTGAGGGTAAAGCTGCATGTCCCAGGCAAAAAGTCTTCATCTTCACCAGGTGATGATCCATGTAGAAGACGTGGAAATTAAAAAACAGCATTGTTCTTGTGTCGCAGTGTAGATAGATAGTCGTAGTATTGATATGATAAGGAAAAATGTAAAATCAGACTGTTTCATTCTAACACAACCCTGTTTGTCTGCGCTCAGCTTACATACTTCTTTTCACTTATTGTTTTACTTTTAACATTACAAGGGAAAAAGGCGTTTAGGATGAGGACTAAGCCAATGTAGTTAGCAAACACAAAGCTATCTCAGGTAACGTTGGCTGGGGTTGCTGGAGTTTTAACTTCCCCAAATCCAATAAAGAGCAGGACAGAATTGTTAATGTTAGCCTAAACTCTTACAGCATCCAGGGCCAGATTTCACACAGTGGTGAAATACTGCACAGTGGATGTGCTAGTCACAAACTGCTGTCAGTAGTAAGCTAGTTAGCCAGACATGCTAACAATTGCAGCTTACATTAGAGCAAATAAACACACAGTTTAATCCATTCTTTACACTTTTGCTTTAAATACTGATCGTACTACAGTTCTATGCGCTTTAACATGTGGAGAAAACCAAAACTTTACAGGTCTGCCATGCCTAGTTACGGTTGCTAAGCTATGATTGGACAGTCACTGTTCGGGGAAGGGGTTTAGCGAACGGTCAATTAAGGATTTTAGACAGCTGTATTTCCATAATCAACAAATTGCAGTACACGTATTGTCTGATATATGTACATTGTGACAAACATGGGAGATGGTCGACTCCATTTATGTTGTCAGACCTTCGCGTAAGTATAAAACAGTGATTTCATTATATCATAAAGTCCACCTGCTTACCAAGGTTAGCTTTGAAATCCTTGATTCAAAGAAAAAATATGAATGGCCATGAAAGTGCCTGTATTATGTGAAATCACAAAATAAGCACTAATAGAGAGGATCAGAGGTGAAAAAAGTTTTCCTCGTAACAATAAGTGCATTGACAATGATTGTGGAATGTTTATGACCTGACAATCATACTTTTAAATTTTACATTTAACCCATTTTGCAGTGCTTTTGAAAAGAAAGGTTATTCAGAGATCTGAGAAGAAGAAAAAAAGAAAAAGATATTTTCAAATGTATATTAAAATATTACTATTCACTGTCAAGTGCTTTATACATGTAGTAGACTGAGTAGCAGCTCGACTAGATTAGACAATTCTCTTTCCATCCAATGTCCACTTAGTCTGACAACGTCATTTTATTGAATGCCATTATAATTGCTATTCTATTGTTGAACTTGAAACATTTATTGATTTACTTTCCCTCCATCTTTCTCTCACTCTTCTCAAGCCAAGAGCACCTTCAAGACAGTCAGCAGTGCTTCGCTAACAGAGTTTGAGTTGACACGTAAGTCATTTTAGACGGAACTGGGAAGTAAAGCTCCTGGGATCTTTCTATGTTTTAGATTTAGTTTTAGTTAACCTGATAAGCAACCAGCTTCTAGAATAAGACGAACAAGTGGCAACGACAACTAACATATGCGCTTTGTATGCATGTTGTATAAATGTAAATGTAAATATTTGTATTTCTTTGTAGAACTTAAGAAGTTCAAACGCTACCAGATTGTTATGACAAGCTACAACATCATCGGAGAGAGCCCACCCTCCACTCCAGCTGAGGTGTCTGTCGGAGAGGCAGGTAGGTGGAAACAGAAGGAAGCTGTTGGATTGGTCACAATTCTTTTATGAAGGTTTACGTATGTAGGATATAATGCCAGAAAAGCAGTTTTATTGTTGAATGTTGTTTTTAAAGCTTAGTCTCTCCCCCCATGTTAAACATTTAGTGTGTTGTTAGAAGGTTGCGTTGTGGGTACATAAAGGAACATTTAGTTTGCAGCTGAATCTTCAGATCATTGCTCTTCTTACATCAGTTACTGTGGGGTATAAAGATCCTTCTTCTTCTTTTAAATCATACTTACTTCTCATTATATCATCTTGGAAATAGTAGTTTAACAGACCAGTCCCATCTCAAGGTCCACTTACTTGCTTTTTCTAGATCTTTCACCCATATCATACGGTATTCAACAGCAGAGGGAGTTGTCCCATTTGTTATGGAGATGGATCTGTTCACATACGAGCTCAATAGCTGCCATGAGTTCATCCATATCGTCATCATCTGCTTTTGAAGACTGTGTGATATGGTTGAAACCTCTAGAAGAAGCTACTAGGGGGACCTTGAGTTGGGATTGTTTCTTTGTTGTCTATTTTCTGTCACTCTTGTCCGGTCCTGTGCTCTTGTCGCTCTCCTTCTCTTTCTTGCTTTGTTCACGCTTCCTGTCTTGCTCTTATTGCCCCTTGAGTGACATTGCCTTTCAGAGGCTCACTGATGTTCTCTAATAGGGATTGTGTGTGTGTGTGTGTGTGTGTGTGTGTGTGGGTGGGTGTGTGAGGATGTGTGTGTAAGAGTGTGTGGGTGTGCGCATACATGTGGACACATCTGAATGTTGTCAAGAGCTACACAAGGTCAGCTATTTTGTAGTGATGGCCCAACCCCTGTTTAACTTTCACCGGAGAGTCAAACGATGGAATCACTAGACAGACAGGATTGGAAATATCTCTCACACACACACACACATTCGCTAGAACAAAGCAGACAAACACACAAACAAGAGTGCAGGTGAACCGATTTGCACGTTATGATCGTAACACCCACACGCCAATTTTGCAATTTCACTCACAATCTCACACTCCCTCCATCAGAGCAACGCTGCATCCATATTCAAGGGGTGTGTGTAGTGTGTGTGCACGTGTAGGCCATACATAGCACATGCAGACGAGTGAGAGGTGAGGATAAGCAGGGGGAGCGGGAGGGGGAGGCAGAAAAGGCTGGAGGGGGATGATGAAATGGGGTGATATGGCCTTTTCTCTAGCCTCAAGTGCACACTGCTGAGTGTTCATGCATATGTGTGGTACAGTGGAGTAACAAGGTACTGCCTTAGGCCCCTTCTAATTGGAAGGGTAGAACATATCTTCCCTATTTCCCACTCTAACACCCAGCCGCGCACACGCACGCACACACACACACACAGTAACTGTCTAACGAAACACCTTTTCTTCTGCAGCTCCATCGGTGGCCCCTCAGTCTATCAGGGTGTCAGCTGTGTCTCCCTCCATCCTGGAAGTGACCTGGGACATACCCCCCCTCGAGACCCAGAACGGACTCATCCAAGGATACAAGGTGACACGCAGAAAAACAAACAAATAACGCATACACACAAAGAATTGCTTGTGGCAGACACATGCAAGACAGAAAAAAAAGACCCAAACACACTCAGATGATTAACTTGTAGTGTCCATGTGAAACACAGCACTATTTCTGCCTGTATTTAAAATGTCTCCCCTCTTGTCTTGGAGGGGTTTTGCTCTGCTGCACCTTAAAGTGTCCTATAGAAAAGAGACGAAGAGAGAGAATTAAGTTAGAGGAAGATTCTGAATATCCTTTAATGGTTTCAATATCACTCCTCTGCCTGTCTCCCCCTCAACTCCCCTGTCCCACCCCCTCGCTCTTAGTACTTCAAACACAAGGTTATCTGTCCTGCTTTAGACACATTGATTTCTGCCAGAGTAGAGGGGGGAATGGAGAAGAAAGAAGGGAATGTAATATTTGCCAAGTGAAGGAATGAGATGAGCAAGTGATCCCTATAGAATCCTGATTAGAGGAGAGGATCAAGGGAATACGTTTAAACTACCAGAGACGGATGGACACGGGGAGGAGAGTGTGAGGCAGAGGGGGTTAATGAGATTAAGATGAGAGAAACAGAGCAAAGAAAGAATGTTTAATGAATTTATAGGCTCTGACTTCTGTTAACACTCCTACTCTGTTAGATGAGCAGCACAGACGGCAGGTAGGACTGAAGGTAAACTTCACTGCAAGTGTATTTTTCGACAGTTGAAGTTCACTGAAATGCTCTAGAGGGCTTGTTAAACACACTGAACATGTTGGGTAAGGGGTAACAGGTAAAACCAAAACATGTTAGCGCTGTGGAGTGGAGTTTCTCACAGACAATGTTAATCTCGGCAGATTCTGTATAAATCAGTCATATTTTGAGTACTCCACAACTGCAGATTTTCTGTGTAGTATCAACTTTTAAGAATTTATTTTTCTTTATACTTAGTAGTATTAGTAGTAGTATTAGTAGTAGTAGTAGATAGTAGTATCATCCACCGAAATATGTCAGTCATTTCTAATAGAAGTGCTACAGACAAAAACAAAAACCTGAAAATAATAAGATGCTTCCTCCTTTGCAACGCAAACATCCAGCCGCTGTTTTTTCATCGAGACTTAAGATCCTAAATCGACTCTTTAACGAAGAGAGAGTTGGAAAATCCATTTAAGATTCTTGATCTTATCAAATCTTATCATAATCATGTTCATTCACGACAGCTTCAAATTGTTTTGTGTTTTTTAGACTAATCCTGATGGTCTCACCCTCTTACCAAATACCAAAGTAGATCCTCTAAACAACAGTAGAGTGGATTACAAAATGGCCTGGACTTTCTACAAAACCATTAGAATAAAGTTTCACAGGGGATGTTGCCTAAATGGAAACACCCCTTTTATGCATTTTAACACATTTGGATTTTGAATTGAGTGTATGGATGAGTTATTCTGTATCTCATTATTGTAAGAGCTTGTGGAAGGACGGAGATGGTATAATGCTGCCCTCAAGTGCTACTCATAAGCTGCTTCTTCCAAGTTTGGAAGTTGTAAATATAGCTTATGGTGGTTTGTAGTGCTTTCTGGTGACAAAATGGACCCATTTACAAAAAGCAGCTCTTGGCTGTTATTTCACTTTATAAACCAAACTGCACAGAGACAGTTTATGTTGCAGAAAAGAAACTGTTGAATATGTGTAGCAGCTAAAATGTATACAAACAAAAAACAGAACACTGAATACTATTTACTTGAATTACCAAATAAAAACATCAAATCACTTTGGCCATCAATTGCTGCCCCAGATCTGAATACTAAAACCATTTTTTTAAACATCTCTGCTAAGTGTTCAATCATTAAAGATCTATTTGCTGTGTTATTGGTTCACAGTGAACCCACATTTATTATGATATTTCATAGAGGACAGCATACAGTAATAGCAAAAAAACAAAGTGGCATGTTGTTGTTGGCTGACATGACGCTGATGTCAAATACATCAAATCAATCATATCATATCAATATCTGGCAGTTTCTCACTTCGTATTGATGACCGCTGGTCCACAGATCGACCAACACATGGAAAACTGCCGGAAGACTAAATGTCCAGTCGGTCTGTGCTTATAAAAGTCACAGTTTTATGCTCTGATTACAGTTTGTATGACCTGAGGAACCATGTAGGCTGTGATCAGGCACCCGGATACTTGTCAGGGGAAACGTCCACATGTTGTGGGTGAACACGTTCAAATCTAGAACATACTCCACTCTGACACATATTAGTTTTTCTGTGAATCCGCAGCTAAAACATTTAAGCTTAAAATAAATGAACCATCATGAGAATGAGCACTATAACAGCTGCTGTGGCAATTTTCTCACCCTAAAGGCTATTGTGTAGGTACTTTTTCTGATTCATTTCTAATACATGAGGCTCAACCACCTCTGTAACCTGCTGTTAGTGTGTATCTGATATGTGTGGGGAGAGTCAAGACAGCTCGCATGTCAAACTAAGCCTTTTTTGCTCGCCTCTCAGCTGTTGTATAAGACATTAATAGATGAAAATATTTCCTCTACATTCAGTTGGGATTAAACGACATGCAGTGATATGTAGAAGTACAGATTTAAAGCAAGTATGTTTAAAGAATATTACAGCGGTATTATGCACCTGTCCAGTACCATTAAGCGCAGGAGGCAAGCTGTTTTAATGCATCAAACAGATTTTGTTACTGGATATGCATTTATATAGGCTGTTTACTGGCAGTAAGCTATCATACTCATTATATACAGCCAGTTCCATTAAAAGTATGTGACCTAGACTACAATATAAAAGTCACACATTCAGGATTTCCAGAATACCTTGTTTTTTCGAAGCCAGTTAAGTAACACATTTCTCAAATCACCACAGTTATATGAAACTTCACCAAGAGTGATAAATTGGTCTGTCTAAGGGGCCAAAAAATAAAATAATATATAAAAGAAAATAATATTCCTCACTGATAACTAACACAGAGTCTGAACTTTAAACCTACTTCATCATAACTTTGAATATGTTTTATTGAAAAAAGCAATTTTTGGCACCCTTTAAATGTGGCATTCACACGCTACAAGGTCTTAATATTGATCTCATCATACTGGGTACAATAATCAGGTGACCTTTGTTCTATTTAAGCTCACAGGGATTGACCCTTTGACTAGCCCGTGTGTCTTTATTACTGTCATGAAAGTTAATGGTCACGTCCATGATTATTGGTTCCACATGTCAGGCAGGGAGTGACATGTAGGCCTACATAAGGTGTCTTAAAATGCTACATACATGGACTACATTCCACATTTTTGATTGATTGATTACTTGAATCCGTTCAAATGAGCAAATCTCATGTTGTATGATTGCAGAGTTGGTCGTGTGGGGTTTAAAAATACTGTGCATTGATAATATAGCACTACATGCACTAAATTTAGGTCTGCAGTAATTACCTTGAGCAACAGACTGGCTGAAATAAGGCAGCCATGTTGGTTTGGTTTCCACGCACTTCTGTATCATGAGCCGGGAAGTCATAAATCAGAACCTCAGAAAAAATCCCAGCCACAATCACGCTGATAAGACATCAACACGGCATTATGCTTGTATCTGCCATTTCATGTCACTGAACATATGATGAAATTATTTATTTAAGGAGAATTTACACTGATCGTAGTTGTCACCAGCAGTGGTGGAAGAAGTATTCTGATCTTTTACTTAAGTAAAAGTAGCAATACTACAGTGTAAAAAATACTCTGAAGTAAAAGTCCTGAATTCAAAGTACAAAATTATTAGCATCAAAATGTACTTAAAGTACCAAAAGTAAAAGTACTCATTATGCAGAATGGCCCATAACAGAATCATATATATTATATTACTGGATTATAATTATTGATGCATTAATCTGTGCATTACTTTGATGTTGCAGCTGGTAAAGGTGGAGCTCATTTTAATTACTTTATATGCTGCCAGGTATCTTAACCTGTAATAACATATCTTAATTTATTACTTGATTGATTTAGTATTAATAAGTAACTAGTACTAAAGCTGTCAAATGTAGTGGAGTAAAAGTGCAATATTTGCCTCCAAAGTGTAATGGAGTAGAAGTATAAAGTAGCATAAAATTGGAAATGCTAAAGTAAAGTACAAGTACCTCAGTACAATACTTGAGTAAATGTACTTAGTTACATTCCAGCACTGGTTACCATTCAGTCTAAAGTTTAAAGTAGGTGTGAGAGAAGGAAAACTTGACTATTGTCTTTAGCTATGTTAAGATATTTTTGCATGAAATAGAGAAAATGTATTATATGTACGTCTTAGACCAGACCAGTGGTATCTGCAGTAAGAAATTATACCTACTTTACCCTTCTGTTAAACTGTCAACACCAAAATAAAATCTCTCCATAACCAACTTCTCCTCCTTGTAAAACAGCGCATGAGCACTTGTATATTACATGGATCGATTAGGGGACCTCAGGAGGGACGGACAGAAAGCAAATAATATATAGAGTTGGCGGAAATGAAGTGAGGCAGAGGAGAAAACGGGAGCAGTGGAAGTCGTTAGCAGAAAAACAGCAAGTGTTCTCATGTGTTGTAGATCCACTACTGGGAGAGGGACAAGCAGAACCAGAGTGAGAAGGTCAGGATGATTTTTGTCCCGGACACCCGTGTGCAGCTCACCAACCTGACCAGCTACACACCTTACCTGGTCACTCTGACGGCCTTCAACACAGCTGGAGACGGCCCACCCAGTGAACCCCGCGGGACCCGCACCCTGCAGTCTGGTAGGTGACAGTTCGGTTCCCTAAAACCAAATTAACAAGCGTCATATTACAGTCTTTTTGATTTCGGCCATCATCCGTGTGTCTCGCAGCTCCCAGCCAGCCCAGCTACCTGTCATTCTCAGAGGTGACAGGAGGAAGTGTCAATGTGTCCTGGGGAGCTCCACTCACTCCTAATGGACAGGTGGAGGGCTACAGGATCATCTACCAGCCCACTGCTCCTGTACAAGGTATGCACACATATGCTTTATACACACACACACACAAATACATGTTGAGGAGTATGCTGACTTTTTTTTTTAAATTGTCCGTGTGAGAGCAGGAGTGAGTAAAGTGGTGACGGTGGATGTGAGGGGCAGCTGGCAGCGATGGCTGAAGGTTCGAGACCTGATCAAAGGAGCGACGTACACGTTCAGTCTTCAGGCTCTCACAGTCAGCTATGGACCCCCCATACAAGCAAACATCAGCGCTCAGCCTGTGCAAGGTAGGCATGGTCATAATCTGTGTGTGTGTGTGTGTGTGTGTGTGTGTGTGTGTGTGTGTGTGTGTGTGTGTGTGTGTGTCTACTTGTATTAATCATGTTGTGGGGACAAATATCTGTTTATACAGTCCCATCATGGGGACTTCACTAGGGCTGCAACTAACGATTATTTTCATTATCATTAATTCTGCAGATTCTTTTCTCTATTAATCAATTAATTGTTTAGTCTATAAAATGTCAAAAAATGCCCAGTGCAATTTTTAAGAGCCCAAGGTGACGTCTTCAGATGTCTTGCCTTGTCTGACCAACAACCCAAAACCCAAAGATATTCAGTTTACGATGCTAGAAAACAGCAAATACTCCCATTTGAGAAGCTGTAACCGCCAAATATTTGGTATTCTTGCTTGAAAAATGACTCGATTAATCGACTATTCGTTTCAGCTCTAAACTTGACTCCCATTTAGGGATATAAAAGGGTAAGAGTTGGTTTTTGGTTAAGTTTAGAATTAGGTTTAGGTTTAGGTTAGGTTACGGTTTTGGGGTTAGACATGTTCAGCTCGTATGCCACCTGCAAAAACACCTGTGCTTGTGTGGCACTGGCATACGCAATGAAAAACATGTACTATTATGTCCTCAGACGCACGTGATCCATGTAGATTTGAGCATAACTCAAATGATCTGAGTTCATTATTTACAGGCACAGACAAGAAGGTCTTAGTGATGTTAACAGCAAGTATTGTAATTGTATTTATCTGCTGACAGAATTGTATTGTTTGTACATGTATATAGTCAAGTCAAGTAAAAGTTTAATATAGCCCAGTATCACAGTATGTCTCAACGGGCTGTAAATAAAATAAAACAATAATGAGAAACAATAAGAGAAATAAACTACATATAAAACATATCTGAAATATTTAAAATATATAAAAATTGAGGTAGAATACAACAATTCACAATATGCACATAAAAGTCCTGTACATTCATACCTGGATACAGATGAAAACACAAATATACAAAAATGTGTAACATACAATACAATACAATACGTAATAATGCGCACATAAAACTGAATATAAGCTGGATACATGTAGTTTAGTACTTAGGGCAGACTAAATGAGGTTGAAGGCTGATTTGTGTATATATAGACATGTATATACTGTAGTATACTATTCAGTGTTTTTTATTTGATCATGTAAAGTCATTTTATATGTTTGTATTGTTGCATTTACATCAACAAACTAACCAGCGATTATGCTAAAGGTTAGGGTATGAAGAATGTAATCAATGCAGTGTCCTCCTAAGTGACAAAAACAAGCATGTGTGTGTCCCTCTCTGACGCTCCAGGCTCACCTGGGTCACCTGTGGAAATGTCCATCACCAAGACGTCCTCTGCGCTCACTATCCACTGGTCAGAGGGAGATACCGGTGCAGCACCTGTCACTGGATACGTCATCGAGGCTCGTCCCTCAGGTGAGCTCAACCACAAGCATCATGCACAGGTCAACTGCTAACTTACCTGACATGCACCTTTTCATCATGTGCACCGATTCTTTTCACTTATCAAGAGGGAGGTTACGCACTACCCTGCACTAACCCTCACTGAGCGCAGCTTTCACCAAATTCATTAAGACCTGCTGCGCAAATCAAGTCAGCAGCAATTTTCTAATATAAAAAGATTACCAGCGGTGTAATACAGGAAGAGGTTTGAACACACTACTGGAGAGACTGTACACTCTGGTATTATTCTACTACTGATAACGATGGTAATGTCCATTTTATTAATAGTAATAACAGTAATCATCCTCATCACCACATTATCATCATCATTATCATTTTATATGTAATTTGATAATTCATAATTTTCTGTAATCACATTCTGACATTTCAAAGGGAATAACTGACAAATGAAGCACCCTCTCTCTTGTCTTTGTCTGCCCGTCCATCAAACTGACACAACCTCTCTCTCTCTCTCTCTCTCTCTCTCTCTCTCTCTCTCTCTCTCTCTCTCTCCCTGCAGATGAGGGAGTGTGGGATTCCTTCATCAGACTCCTCCCTCCCAGCAGCAGGTCCGTTTCAGTGCCGCTGGAGCGCCTGAGGTCGGGGATCAGCTATGAGTTCAGAGTCATCGCTGTTAATCGCTATGGTTACGGACAGCCGAGTACACCCTCTGCTGCTCTTGCTGGTAAACACACACACACACACACAGAGGCTAATGAACAAATCCAAGGAGATCCAAATTGTTTGATTGGGGTTTGACTGAATTTCTGGAAACACTGACTGTAGGAAGTTACTGTGATCGTTTTGTGTCTGCTGCCATCTAGAGGCAGAGTCACATAGCTGTGCTTATTGTGCAAACAGAGGGCGCCCTGAAATCATGTCTCCATTTCTGTTTCCCATCTGTGGCACCAAAATCAGATATTTATCAACTAATTAAATAATTAATGAGAAGTCTTCAATCCAGACATTTATTCAACTTCCTCTGTCTTACCTAATAAACCTTGTTTTGATTGTTTTGAATGTTGTACTCTTCTTTGACTTGATTGATTTGATTGAGTTTTGTATTCACAAACAACACTGGGGTTTAAAGTTGTTGTTAAAAGTTCATTGACAAAATATAAAAAAGAGGTAGGACTTGCTACTGCTTTTCGGACATGAAATATTTATTTATGTTATTTGTTGTGAATTTGCTGTATTATTTTTTTACATGTTCGAAATAAAATCTAAACATTGATCTGAGGAAAGAGACATCTTAATCATCTTAAGTGTTTGTATCAAATTGTTTGACGAACCAGCATGGTGAGTTTTAGTACAGTCGGACAAAGCAGCGTCTCAGTTAAAGAGTCAGTCCTCTAAAAGTATCATTCAGACTTTTAATAAATGTTCTCTGGTGCTGTGGGACAAACCATAACTTCGCTTTGAACTAATGCAAAAGAAAAGTTGATATCTTCCTCATTAGTGTTCCTCCTTCTCTCGTTCTCCCGTCCGTTCCTCTCCCTGTCTGCAGCATTGTCGGAGCGTCCGTTCTATGAGGAGTGGTGGTTCCTGCTTGTCATGGCTCTGGTGGGACTCATCCTCATTCTGGTCCTGGTCTTCACATTGCTGCTGCATGGACACAGCACCAAGTACAAGGCCTGCAGCACAGGTCTGTGGCTCCGATGGCCATGCTCTACCATAATGCTTTATCTGGTGACCCAGTGGTGACATTCATGCAGTTGTTTGTTGGCATGTGTTACATTTTTGACAAAGAATTAATTTTTGTCTCCTCAGTCACACTTACGTTGTTCCAGTTGCCGTCAACAGGCTACTGATTTATTACAGTCTACTCCACTTTTTGTGACTCTGAAAAGTTGAGACATGCATCAGTTCACTTGTGCTGTTCGTAGAGCGAAATTGCCTCCAGCAGTCTTGTTCCTACAGGAGCGCTGCCACCTGTAAGGGCCGTATGAGGGAGGAAAACAAGGTCAGCCTTGTTCCTTCGGCGCAAACAGCACCCTGAAGCATCGATCTCCCTAAAACCCTGCTGTAAATATGAATGAATATGGCTTTAGCTTAATGCTGAAAAGAAGATTTTAATAAACACAGGTTTTTAGTATTAATTTAGGTCATGCAAGCTAATTAAAAAATGTACATCTTATAACTTACATAAAAGTAGACTGTCCAATCCAAAGGCAGATGTAATTTAACTGGAAGGAGAGTGACTGCTTAAAGGCTGTAACATGTTGTAAGAACAGACTACGTTTGAGACACACTTCAGTTTAATTTCTGAAACTTATATCATATATTTATCAGCAACTTACTGTATTAGGTCTCACAAAATTTGCGTGGAATGGTTCTCATTTCTGGTGTTTTAACTGAAGCCCTGTTCAGTTCAGATTCACTCCTCCTCTGAGAAATCCCACAGGAAAAAATGTAAACCCACTTCCCAGTTTTTCATACTCTGCTATATTTTAGCTTGCACCACCTCCACAGGGTCAGTCGAGGAGCTCAGCAGCCTGGAGTCTTACTCAAGGATGCTTACTAACATGGAATGAAGGACAAACTCCCTCCTCATTATGACAAGAAACACATATTAGTTTGTCTGATGTGTCCCCCAGTTACTTTTCTAAAGCTTCGGTTCTTCATGTTGAGGCTTTTCTTCCTGTTTTCATCTTGAGTTTGTTCTCCTCTCAGGTGCCCTGTGATGTTCTCAGTTGCGGGTGCAGCAGTGCTTTACAGTCACTTTGTGCGTGCGTGCATGCCAACATCTGTAATACTAAGTTAGCCCTGACATCTGTAATACTATGTTGGCCCTGACAAGTGCAGGTTACATCAGGACAGCTGTTAATTTGAGTTGCCATGGAAAACCTCTGGCCAGTGGAGCGATCAAACAGAGTGAGGGAGGCAGGACGAGCACACAGACAGCGGGCAACAGCAAATTACATTTTTGACATTGTTTCTTTTATTGCTGCATTTTTTTTCTGGTTATTGGTGGATAAATTACGAAGGTATTCTGTGTGGTTATTCCCTGAGTGCCAAATTATGCATCTTAGTGTGAGCTGAATACACAATGAATAAAACAAGACATAAACTCAGTGTACAAAGTACAGAGGAGCAATTTCTCAAAAAGGTCTCAGCCACCTCCTTTATACGAGTGACTGAACTGCTTTGAATTTCAGTATTTATCTGAACCAATTCCATCTGATGTCTTTTTGTTTTCCTCCAGGGAAGCACGTGTCCACAGCGGAGGAGTCAGTAACGCTGGACAACGGAGGTTTCACTGCTCTGGAGCTCAACAGCAGAACGCTCAACACCAAGAACTCCTTCCTGAAAAAGAACGGGACAAGGTGTGCACTCACTCACACACACACACACACACACACACCTTCCTGGATTAGTTCAAGTTATTTTTACATTTATTGTTTGTGTGTGTGTGCGTGTGTGTGTGTGTGCGCGCGTCCAGGTCTCCTCCCAGGCCCAGTCCCGGTGGTCTTCACTACTCTGACGAGGACATCTGTAACAACTATAATGGAGCCGTGCTCACTGAGAGCACCACACTCACAGAGAAACCCACTGAGGTCTCTGAGTCAGAGGTATCTCTCTATATATATATATCACTCTCTCTCAAGTTCAAAGGCTTTATTGGCCTGATAGGAAAGAAACCTGTGTTACCAGGTGTCCTTGTAGTTGAGTAGTTAAAACGCATTGACGATAGTACGTCTGTACTGTTGTGCTATCAAATAAAAGCAAAAATGCTATAAAAAAAGTAACCTGTGTTACTAAAACAGTACAAGATTTGAACATAAAGTGTTACTCCTCCACCCTGCCTCGACCGCAGATTCAACATGCTGAACTGCCCAAATTGCCACTGATAATGGTTTAGAAGAAGTAATCTTAGCCTCTTCGGTTCAATTCCAACCTCTCCTCCATGTTTCCTGTGTGTCTCTACTGTCAAATAAAGGCAAAAATGACAAAAAATCTATTAAAAAAAACTACAGTGAATGGTCAGCCACAGATGCGCTGATGCTTTATACTTTCATGTCAACGCTAAAATTCCTTCCCCCTGTTATGTGTCTGCGTCTCTCTGATAAACTGTCACAATCTGACCCCCCTGCTGTGTGTTTCTATCCAGTTAACGGACAGCGACTACGAGGATGAGCAGCCCAAACACTCCTTCGTCAACCACTACATGAGCGACCCCACCTACTACAACTCCTGGAAGCGGCAGCCCAAAGGCCTGAAAGCAATCGGCACTCCTTTTGGCTACGAGGAGTGCGCCGCTGCAGACACGGAGCCCTACTACCAGACCGTGGTCACCCAGCACAGCACAGGCGGCGCATACACACCCACAGGGCAGCCTGCGCACACACACGTCAACCCCAACACCAACCCGCCGGGGTCACGCACCCCTGTGACGGGATTCTCTTCATTCGTTTGACTCTAGAGACAAAATCTGCACAAAATGATACACACACACGTACACAAAATGAAGGAGGGGGTGTGTGTTTGGACTAAAGGAGACAGAGCCGGCGGCTTCGGAGGAGAGGGGAGGACGAGATGAGGAGACGTGGGACGGACTGGTGACGAAACAGCCCTTCATGCCCCGAAGAACTAAACCTACACCTCTCACTCGTCTTCTCCCCTCGTTCACAAAGATCCTCACTGTGTCGACGAGTGTGTGTGTTGCTCTCCTACTCTTTTACGCCTCTGTGTTACTGTGCTTACACACACAGTTACTGTTCTCGTTTCCACACACACATTCACACCAGCGTTGCCACCAGATGTTCATGCCTATTCCAGAGACTCTCTAACAAGAGCTAAAAGCGATGTCTACATGAGTTAGTTTTTGTAAATGTCGAGGAGCGGATTCAACCTCGAAAAGGTGGAACCTGGAATTTCTGCACAGCGCTTCTTCTCTGTTTTCTGTATTTACACATTAAGTGCACAAATACACACACATGCCCTCCCCCACTGGGAGAGAGGAACTTCAAGGTTGAGGAGAGTTATTAAAAGACGGCACAGAAGGGAGCAGCTTTCGTTGACAGACTGGTTCATGTACACAAACACAGAGCTGTCAGCTTTGAAATACCACCACCCAGAGGAAAAGAAAAAAATAACAATCAATAATCAGTTTTTGAACTTGAAAAAGGACGGCGAGCGAGCGTGGGCAGGGATTCTTCAGAACTTAAGGCACTCTCAGTGAGAGTGTTGTGTGGTTTCTTAAAGCGATGTTCGGGTCGGTTTGTTTTTTTACCGTCTACTGCCTGTTGTCAGCACCCCTTATTCCACAGCCTCCCAAGCCATAACGCTTGCACTGAGCCAAACCCCCCACATTTCATCCTAATTCTGTGGAGATTTAATTTTTCACAAGTTTGAATGTGTGTGTGTGTGTGTGTGTGTGTGTGTGTGTGTGTGTTTGAATGTGACACGTGTGCGTACAAGCATGTGTGTATAAATGGCTCCATGCTCAGTTTAGAAGCCAGCTCATCTGTCTCTGTTGTTCACTGCTAAGCAAAGCGTGCCATTGTATGTATGTTTGTATTTTTAAGATGGATTTTTGTACAGGGAAACCCTTTTTACTTGTGTGCTGTTGTATGTAGTTCGGCCACGTTTGTGTAACTCGAAGCAAATAGTGAAACAGCACTGGAGCAAGTCCTCAGCTACACCGACCGATGAGAGGGGAGAAAGGAGGAGACGGAGTCAAGAATCATAGAAAATAAGCTGCGGTGAATGAGTGTGGAGCAGGATTACAGGATATTTTAGAGAATCATTCTTGTTCAAAGTGTTCTGAGTGTGATTGAACTTTGAATCATAGGCCCCACTATCTGTACGCTGGCCTCCACCCCAGCAGCCAGGCAGACACATGTACTTTGTACCTCTCTTCAAGTGCAAACAAAAATCATCTGTAAGTTTATGCTCATGTATAATTTAAAGATTCTCCTCCCTCCCAGCCAGCCAGCAGCCTCCCTCACTCTGTCACGCTTGTTTTGAGTCCCATACAGTGTGAATAAATGGTCATTGTTTAACAATGTCTCTTTGTGGTCTGTTTTAGTACTGGAACAGTGAACATGTCTCTTTGGATCATCCCCTACATTACACTAACTGAATTAAAGATGTGCCTTAATGTTTTGCAACTGCTTCAGTGACCCTGAACTGAACTGTCGCTGAACTCTCTGAACCAGGCCTGAGGGCATTGCTCGTGTCTTTTATTAAAGTAGTAAAAGGAGGGAAGGACCAGCGTGTCATCAGTTGTTGTCTATTAATTATTATCTATCAGTGTTTCAGTGTGTGATACCTTTCCCTGAATAAAGTTTTGCATTCAAGGAAACCGACGCCAGCAGGTAGTTGAATTATTAAACAGTTATGTAAGTGATCATTCAGCAGAGCCAAAGTGCATTCACTACAACTGTGGTGGTGTACACTTTACCAACTGCTATATGTTATCAGATAAAGGCTTGGTTCACCCATTTACCCCTCGTGTCATGTAGCCATGCAGATTATTTTGGTTTTATTTGTCCAGGTTTTGAGATTATTTGTCTCTGAGATTTCAGCCTCCACTCCACTACACTGGAGGTAAATGGAATTTTGTTTGTGGTGCTAAAAGTATTTAAAAAAATCAACAGTACATGTGTGGCTTTCCAGAATCAATCAATCATTCACCTTAATTGTCCCTAAAGGGCAATAGTTGTGCAGCAGTGAAACAGAGGAAGCTCATAAATACAAAAGAGAAATGGGTAAAAAAAATTAAAAAAAGACACCAGTACCCAAGCTAAAACTGTTAAAAATATGTTAAATTATGAAAGAACTTGTAAAATCAAAAAGCATATTATGAACATGAAGCGTATCTCATCAAAAAGACACTGCTCTCACTGGTGAAGAATGTAATAGTGGTTTGAGACAGTTCACAGTCGATGAAGCTCCCAAATGCTGAATGAAAATTACACTTCTGTTAATGTTTTTTATATTTTCAGACAAAGGCCTTTTTTCTTTCACCACCAAGTCCAGTTAAATACTTTATGTGGCTTGGGTCTCTAATAACTGATAACGCTAATCAGCCGAGATATCATTGACACTAATGGAAGTCATCTGCAACTGTAATTAAATGTTATGTAATGTGATTATATTAATCATATTTCATTATTTTCATTCTACCTATTTAAACCTATTTAAAGTGTGGCGCGTTACCGAGACAACGAGATTTACCCTCCTGAAACCTCGATGATGTGAAATGTATTGTTAGTGTGAGAAAGGTAATCATTTATATTAGTGCCAAAGTGTTTAGTCGGTTGATGCATAGACACTTAATCAATAACACTATAAATAATCAATTAAACTTTTAAGTAATTCATTCAGTAAACATGGCTTGTTGTTTGCTGGTTCCACCTTCTCAAAATGTGAGAATTAGCTGCTCTCTCTTTTTTAAATATGATCTTTTGGGTTGATCAGACTTCGTGGCCTGTGGCCTGTTTTTTTTGGGGTTTTTTTTACAATTTTTGTGACATTTTTAGGTTAATTTATTGATGGAAAACATAATCAACACAAATAAACATTAGTTTACAGTGGTGGACAGTAACTAACTCAAGTACTGCACTTAAGTATAAATTCTGACATACTTGTACTTTACTTGAGCGTTACTTACTTTACATTGAATTTAACTCCACAACATTTCAGAGGGAAATGTTTGGACTCCTGTTCATGTATTTGACAGTTATAGTAGTAACTAGTTACTTTGCTATAATGAATATATAAAATACAATGCATTGTTTCACAGCCCATTAAACTACTATAATAGTTCAAATTACAGCAGCTCTACCTCAAGCAGCAGCAATATGAAAATGCTGTTTACAATGTAATGCATCGGTAATGATAATTCAGTAATATAATATATAAAAATATAACACTGATAGGGGCTGTTCTGCTGCATAATGACCCAATCAGTACTTTTACTTTTGATACTTTAAGTACATTTTGCCAATAAAACTCTGACTTGAGTTTTACATGTAATAGAGTATTTTAACAATGTATTATTGCTCTTACTTAATAAAAGGTCTGAATGCTTTTTCCACCACTGTCAGCTGAGGTGCTTTGCTTGAGTATTTCCATATTTATGCAACTACATTTCAGAGGCAATTATTGTACTTTTTATTCCACTACATTTATTTGACAGCTGTTAGTAGTTAATTTGTAGATTAAGATTTTTTTTTTTTTTAACTATGAGCACATAAAATATAATGCATTGTTATACAGTCAAATTAACTACTACTACTACAGCATTTAAAGCAGTTACAATTAGCACCACCTTGCTGCTTACATGTTAATGGATCAGTGATAATAATCCAATAATGTAATATATGCAGTAGTAAAACACTAACAGGTGCAAATATACATAATGGGTACTTTTACTTTTGACATTTTAAGTACATTTAAATACTTCTGTACTTTGAGTAATTACATTGTGGTATTCCACCACTGAACACGGTATAACAGAGGTTTGGTCCGCTGTCTTGGGTCATGTGTCTCCCAGCCGGCGGGGGGGCGCTGTGGGGCGGTGAAACAGACCCTGGAGAGAGAAATGTTGTGGTGTCCGGAAGAAGGACAGTCAGCATGGCGGATATATTTTTCACTTCATGCTTTGGCTTCCAGTGTTTTGGTGCAGCAGCGCAACATCAATTGGCAGTAATTTAAACCGCAGCGCTGCAGTGAGCCGCACCTTCAGGTGCACTGACGGCTGTTTTCATACCGCGCGGCTCGGCGCTGAAGCAGCCGTCACGCCGCCGTCCGTCCGTCCGTCTGCTCACGTCGTGACTTGTGACCCAGTTTGGTTCGGTGAGTTTTCGTCTCCTCCTCCTCGATTATTGCTTAATATGCATCTCGGCACCCCTTCTGTCCTCGGTAGCTGTGTGCGGTGTCGACACTGTCAGTTTGACGCTGTAGTGAAACGCGGCGGTTAAAAGCCGCTGACACGTTAATGCAGCGGCTTGTGGAGGTTGTGGACACACGGCGGGTTTAAAGTGAGCTTATTGCAGTTTATGATATTTTTTTCTTCCAGTTGGCAGAAACACAAGGTCCCCTGACAACAGCTCAACCCCCGCTGTGAAATAATAAACATCTGTAATCCCTGACCAGCCCGGGGGCCCTTCAGGGGGGCCCTTCAACGCCACTCACAGGGCCCCAGTCAATACAGGCTCAACTGTTAATCCCTCAAAAATGCACTTGGTGGAAGAAGTACTTCGATCTTTTACTTAAGTAAACAGTACCAATACCACAATGTAAAAATACTCCATGAGAAGTAAAAGTCATGCATTAAAAATTAAGTAAAAGTACAGAAGTATTATAAAGTATCAATGCATAAGCTACTCGAGGTGGAGCGACTTTTAACTACTATATATATATATATATATATATATATATACAGTTTAATCCAGGGGTTCCCAGCCTAGTAGTAGGGCTGTCACAAAGAGTCACAAGATAGATATGAAGATAAACAAGGTTTAATTTGGTAGGAAGAAGGAAAAACAAAGTTCTGATACACACATTTGTTTTCAGTTTTCTTTTTTCTTTTTTTCTTAGAGTTTTTCCTCATCAGGCCTCCAACAATAATTAAAAATAAATATAATATCAGCCCTGTGATTGACTGGCGACCAGTCCTGGGTGTACCCCGCCTCTCGCCCTATGTCAGCTGGGATTGGCTCCAGCCCCCCGCAACCCTCTAAGAGGATAAGCGGTATAGAAAATGGATGGATGGATAATGTTTAGAGTCGAAATGTCTATTTTGTGATGGGTCACAAACCTTAAACATCGGGAACTACTAGTTTAAGTTTAAACAATGCATTGTGTTTTATAATATGTTCATGTAAAATCTTAATCTGAAAAGTAGTAGAACTGTCGGAAAAATGTAGTGCAGTAAAATGTACGATATTTCTTGTATGTTTCATACTTGCTTGAGATGGAGGAGCTTTGTTTATTCATAATGAAATCATGTCTTATGTGAAAGAGAACTGAATATCTTTTGGTTTTTGTTGGTTGGACAAAACAGGCAATGTCAAGATTTCAACTCAGGCTTTAGACAATTATGATAATTTTTCACTATTTTCTAACATATCCAGCAGGTTATATAAAAGAAACACCTGTCAGTATAACGCAATACAGTGCAACAGCACCTCAAACTTCATCCTCCAAAATAATCATTCCGTTGATTCAACACATCTGAAAAACAGTTTCGACAAAAACTGAACATAATAACCTTCATGAAGGGAGGATTTACTGCAGGACTGTTGTATTACTCTGCATTAGTTTCAGCTCGGTGTACATACTAAACTGGGGACTGAGTGTATATATCAGTATATTTCAGTGCTGCAGGAAGAAATTACATCCAAAGGCACTGAGCCTGAAACTAATTTGTGTTTTTCTTTCACAGTTTTCCTGGACTGACCTGAGTGAAATGAAACATCAGGAACACGGACCAAAGAGACTGACATCTTAATACTCTTACTTGACTCAAAGAAGAAATAATATTAGCCTCAGTGAAGAAAACACACACCACAGCTAAGAATGGGTGAAGTGACTGTAGAAGTAGATGAGGAGGTGACCAAACAGGACTTCTCCTTTGAGCCACTCCCAGAACCACTGTTGATAATCCTGTCCCCACCTCCTCCTTTCTTACCTGTCCCTGGTGAACCCACCATGTTTTGGCATAAGTGGCTTAAAGCTTTTGAACACTACGTTGACGCACTCGGTGAAAACGAGCTCATCGACTCCAGTAAGTGTGTGCTCTTACAGAACTGCCTCGGCCCAGAGGGCCAGCGTATCTTCACAACGCTGATCCAGAGTGAAACCACGTACGCAGCAGCCATCTCAGTGCTGACGGTTTACTTCAGCTCTGATCACGCTTCTCAGATGCACCGCCTTAAATTTCATCAGAGGGCTCAGATGCCCGGAGAGACTGTAGATCTGTTTGTGTCTGCATTAGAAGAACTTCTGAGGCCTTGCAACTATGGAGACTTACAAGACAAACTTCTCCTGGATCAGCTGATTGAGAAAACAAACTACCCACAACTCAAAGCGAGGCTACTGTTGGAGAGGGAAACTCTGACCTTGGACAAGGCATTGGTTATCGGTAAAGAGGTTGAATCTGCTTTAAACGAATCTGAACTGTTTGGTATTCACGAGGTCAGTGTGGACATTGGAGATTATTCAGACCCTCCTGTTCAAAGAAAGGCCAAAAGAGGACGTCCTCGGCGTGGGGAGAGAAGGGCGAAAACCAAAACCAAACCACGCTCAACTAAAACCCCAACAAGATCATCTAGATACAAAGATAATTACTATTACAGCAATGATAAGCTATATTTTAGTGATAATGATGAAGATAAATCTAAGAGTGCTGATGAGACTAATCTGGCCTGTGACGAAGCCAGTATTAAAGCAGGTAAGGATGATGATGGGGCCTTATCATCATCACAGAGGATGGAAGAGGAAGGCTGCGACAAAGCCAGTGATGGTGTCGATGAGGAGGAGGAGGAGGATGATGAGGAGGATGAAGACTTTCTTGTTTCCTCGGCTAAACTCAAAGGCCCCTACTGTCCCATCTGTATTGACCGGCGCTTCAGAGATGCAAACAAGCTCGCCAGACACATGAGGACGCACACAAAGGAGAAACCGTTCATCTGCCCCATCTGTGCTATGACCTTCAGCCAGTCCTATCACATGACCCGACACATGAGGAATCAGCACGGCGCAGGCCCACATGTCTGCTCCACATGTGGGAAAAGTTTAGGGAGCTTTGCGGAGCTGCAAAGTCACAAGAGGACGCATGCGTCACAAGTTCTGTCATGTCCTGACTGTCATGAAAAATTCACTAACAATGGTGCGTTTCTTAGTCACGTCATGTCACACATCAAAGACCAGTCAACCCAGACAGAGGGACAGTGTTCCCAGCAAAGTGAGGAAGTGAAAAACCAAGAAATGATTGAATCATGTAACAAAGATAATCATGAAAGTGATGATTGCAGTGATAATGTTGCTGAGAATGATGCAGACTCTGGTA
Organism: Macquaria australasica; assembly: GCA_005408345.1. Taxonomy (NCBI): domain Eukaryota; kingdom Metazoa; phylum Chordata; class Actinopteri; order Centrarchiformes; family Percichthyidae; genus Macquaria; species Macquaria australasica. The sequence goes on from SEMN01000231.1 coordinate 226,860, forward strand.
ATGATGATTCTCAGGATAAAGGTTCTGAAGTTGGTGTTAAAACTGAAAATAAGGACCCTGATGAAGCCAAATCTCGAGATGGAGGCAGTCAGAAAGAAGAAGTTGCCTTTGAGACTAAAACGAAAGGCCACTACTGTCCCATCTGTGTTGGCAGGCGCTTCAGAGGGCCAAACAAACTCGCCAGACACATGAGGACGCACACAAAGGAGAAACCGTTCAGCTGCCCGGTCTGCGCTATGACCTTCAGCCAGTCTTACCACATGACCCGACACCTGAGGAACCAGCACGGCTTAGGCCAGTACATCTGCTCTAAATGTGGCAAAAGTTTAAGTAGCTGGCTGGAACTGAAAGCCCACAAGAAGACTCATGCAGTTGAAGGCCTGACATGTCTTGCATGTGATAAACAGTTCAAGGAGAAGGCCGCACTTGTGAGTCATCTTAAATTGCACAAGAAGGTCCAGTCCAGCTCTCGAAGCCTCATCTGCGGCGATTGCGGCAAAGTATTTGGTCGAATGTATCATTTGAAAAGGCACATAGTGACGCATTGCAAAGCAACAAACGGCGAGTGTTACAAGTGCCCTGATTGTCAGAAGAATTTTGCCTTCCCAGAAGACCTCAACAAACACCTGGAGGTTCACGTAAAAGAAAACAATGGGACTTGTCCGAAATGTGACGAAACCTTCAGTAGTCCAGAAGAGCTGGAGACGCACATGGGGGTTCATGAAAAGTCTTATACCTGCAACACCTGTGGGAAGAAGTTTAAGGTCGAGTATGCGCTGAAGAAGCACGAGCAAGGCCACCAAGATGAACAGTATTATTGTTCGTTGTGCCGCAAACGCTTCATCAAGCTGTCTCACTACAAGAGGCACATAATGGTCCACGACAGACGGGAATCCAGATGTCCACACTGTGACAGCGTCTTTCTGCAGTTAACAGCGTTGAAGTATCACCTGCGGACTCATACAGAAGAAAGACCGTACCAGTGCACCTGTTGTATTGAGACTTTTGAGGAGAAGGAAGATCTAGAGCAGCACTGCCTCAAACACAGGAAATTCAAGAGGCAGAGGCCGTACTCGTGCACTCGGTGTGATTTTGCTTTCTCTACGCTAATTGAGCTGACAGAACACATGAGCTCACACGAGGGAGAGCAGCCGCAGAACTGTCCCGTCTGCGGCAGGACTTTCCTGAACAAGAACAAGCTGGAGAAGCACCTGAGCATCCACACGGGGGAGAGACCTCACCTCTGCTCAGTCTGCGGCAACGGCTTCCCGTCGGCCGCCAGCCTCAAGTTACACATCCACATCCACACCGGAGAGAAACCCTTCCAGTGTTCGCAGTGCAGCAAGAGTTTCAGGTCGTCCAGCGGGCTGCGGCTGCACAGCAGGCAGCACATGGAGGTGCGGCCCAGCTACGATTGTCCCGAGTGCGGCAGGACTTACGGTCGCATGACGGAGCTGAAGATGCACCAGCGCTATCACACGGGGGATAAACCGTACGCATGCACCTGCTGTAACAAACGCTTTATTAGCAAAGACAAGCTGAACGTTCACATGAGGATACACACAGGGGAGAGGCCGTACTCGTGCCCCCACTGTGGACAAACATTTACACAGACGGGGGACAGAAACAGACACATCAGTAAATACCACTAGTTTGATAGTGTAGTAACACAACTCCAGTGAAGCTTCGGTTGTTGCTAATGAAAGATCGTACCAGTGGTTTTGCATGTTTGTGGGGGTAGCTAGCATTAGGAATCAATTCAGATTCAGATTTTTCTCATATTATTTGAAAAAATATAAGAAATCAAAATATGTTGAAAGCTAAGCAGAGAAGCTCTTTGAGGCAGATTTAGGCTGCCATGAACACTAAATATGTCATAAATTATTAAGTTATGTGATTGTTTTTGGTAAAATGAAGAAGAATGTGGATATTCATTTGTAGAAAAGAAAATAATAAAATTCAAAACACCACCATAAAGTAAGGCCTTAAAATGATCGATCAACTTTTAGGGATATTAACAAGTATTTCTACAAAAGCCTTTGTTTAGCAAACTAAACTTCTCAAATGTTAAATGTCTAGACACAGGCAGTCTTAAAAGAACTTTGCATGAATAAAATAGTCAAAATTGACAAATTGTCAAAAAGTAAGTAAAAGAGGTGTAAGAATCTGTGGATTGTACAGGGGTTTCTATTTTTCTGGTTACTGTGTAAATATAAGTGTTACAGATGGGAAATGATCATCCTGTCTTTCTCAACCAAATATTACTCAACGTTTAGGTTTGTTTAAGTTTTTTTGCAAATATTACTGAACTAAACAAACTACTAAACAAACCATTAACGGAATCATTACATTTACATTTGGATTATAGATTGTGCTTTAAAGGGCGGTCTGATATCTAAGACACTCAGCTGTCAAACAGCAACCTTCTCAGTAGGCCTGAACAACATGCAAAAAAATCATATTGCGATTATTTTGACAGATATTGCAATTGTGAAATGAGTCACGATTTTAGTGGGAATGGTCATTCTTGCATTTCATTTTCATTGAAAAAATATATAAAATGATCAAGATGTGATTTTTGCTGGGGTCTGTACCAAACAAGCATGTTCCCTTACATCTGGAGAATGTGATTTGTAGGCCAGGGCATCTCTGTAGCACCACAATGCTTCATTTATAAAAAGGTATGATGTGACACATTTTACTTTTTATGAAAGAATTGCAGCTCCTGCAATTTGCATGTTGCACTTGGCCATATTGCGATTTTGATCATGTTTCGATTAATTGTTCAGCCCTACTTCTCGGTGCAGGAAACTACCATATTCACACTAGGATTTTCATGACTTCATGTTTGCTGCATTTTTTAATGTATTTTATAAAAATGTAGCTCATTGCTGTACTTACTTACTTAATGGATAGTGGGCTAAAACATGCAAAACCACTGTTTTCTCTGTGCAGTACAAGCCTTCACTGTTGCCATCCAAATAGTGTGTTTCTGTAAGCTTCATACCTGGACTTTCTTCTATATCACTACATTACCACTTAATACAAAAGCTCTGCATGAGGGTTTTGTCCTTGTAGCTCATCCCTCTCGTCCCCTGTGTCTGACGCGCTCTCTTTGTGTACCACTTTCTCATTCAAGCACTTTGTCTTACCAACAAACTCGCACTTGTGACCGGCATGCGACTCTGACATCCAGAGCTTCTGTGTTCCACAGTTTGCCTTGTAGATTGGTCTGGGACACACACCTCTCACCCAAATGTGTGTCTACAAACTGGATATAATCATGGTCACTCAAATGACACTAAAAGACTTGTATTGTCCTCCCCACCACAGTATGTGTTGTCATGATATTTGGATTGTTTGTTTTGTTTCCCATGTTGAAGTATTTTTGTTTAGGCCTCTCTGTAACCAAGCATTTTGTAACCGTTTAGAAAAGTGCCATAAAAATAAAACTATTATTCACTCTGCTAGCACATGTAAGGAGATTTATAAAACAGTGTTTGTAAAAGGTAAAAATGTAAGCTGCATCATTTTATTCACCTTCAGTCAGGTGTAAATAGAAATGAATGAATGTGTCTCCATATAAACCCTAAAACAATATCTTTAAAGTATTAGTTATTCAAAGCTAAGTCAGTGACACTAAATTGTCATTTATAGATGTGTGTTGTAGCTCAGGGGGCTGTTTCATGATGAAGCAGGATTAAATCCAATCACATAATCTTCTTTGGTATCGGTCTTCAGGTTATATTACTGCCAAAGCTGAATTACATGCTATTGAATGAAATAAACATGCACATTTACATTAAGAGATCCATAACCACAAGAGAAATATTGCTGATTCCAGCCCTGTAGACGTATGCACACATACAGAAAACAACAGAACAAAGTTAAACAAAGGAGTGGTCTCGCAGGTTTTCCCTCCGGTTCTGGCAATGCAGATAAATATTTTGCAGCCACGAGAGATGCAGGGTTCGTACAAAGTCTTGAAAGTTTGGAAAATGCTTAATTTTAACCGTTATGTTTTCAAGGTTAGGAATATGCTTGAATTCGAATATACTCCTTGAAAAATGCTTGATTTTCAACATAATAAAGGAAAGATCTTTTCCTGTGTTCATTCGTCATTCATAGCTAGATAAGTCCTCTGTTGATCTCTTACTCTGGAAGTTAAGAAGCATTAAATAATCATGATCAAAACATACAATCAAAGTGAACAGCTGGTAAATTGCATTTATAGTAATTTAGATGTGATGATAAAGGCTTTGAGGCTTTAGGTACCTTGAGAGTGCTTGAAAAATGCTTGAATTTTACTCTTAAAAAGCTGTACAAACCCTGGTGGTGTTAAAGTGATCTCTCCCGAAATGTAAGAAAAATGTACTCTCATTGAAGAATTTCTGGGTGTATAATTAATCTAAAACTTGATTAAAACAATTAAAATAATCTTAAAGAACAAACCAAAAAAAAAAGTACATTTATAGCAATATGTTTTTTTTCTGTTTGTGAACATTAAAAGTACAAGATGATAGATTATCTGATGATGAATTGATAAAGGAGCAGAGGCAGTAAAAGAATATCAGTGGAAACAGGCCGTCCACATGAGGGTGCTGTGGGGACAAAACAGGGACAAAAATGGTCCTACTCTTAACACACAACAGACGGTACAGTCCAAAGAACAAACATTTATAGTTCATAAAATATCAAGCATATGATGTCCTTTTTTAAAATATATTTATTCTAAACATTGCAAAACATACAACATGTGTAAGATATACAACACTAAATGAAAAAAAAATAGATATGGATGAGTTCAACTTCACTGTACACACAAACGAAGGATAATAACAAAAAGAGGGAAATTTGTACTAGAAAGGTTGTAACTTTGAAAGATATGCACTTGATTCGTCTAATTTGGACAGCTGACGCCTCACAGTAGCTTCAGATAAACTTTGGAATACATTTTTACGCAGAACGAGGGCTGTGGATTTTGTCCCCCATCACTTACAAAGCGCATTAGGAAGATTTTAGGAAGGGATCTTCTAATGGCCAGTATGAACAGAAGGAATGATTACAGCAAGCGAAAACTGTTTCAACATATATACGGGCACATGACTATTGCTTTAAGACAGACTTAAACCTATCCTTTAAAAAGGAACAGCAACATTTTGCCAAATGCACGTGAGATTGCACCATTATCATAATGTTGATAATTCAAATATCAGCCAGCACCTCAACACCATATTTAGCTTCTCACTTATTTTAGTTACTAATCAATCAATACAAAAAAAATTGGGAATTTGTTTATATATTTGCAGGAAATTAAATGACACATTCAGTTTAGACAAATAATTTTAACATTATTTTCAGCTGACATAAATGTTGACTATTTGAGTGTAAATATTTGGTTTTTAGTTGTAGAAAGAGTCCATGTTTCTGTTTCAGTAAATGGTTCAATTTGTTTTAAACTGCTAACCTGCTGTCAGATTGTGTGTCTCTCTGCGTACTTCTCCCGTAGCTCTCCAGCTCCTCCAACACCTCATTGTGGCCCGCTGGGGGGAAAAATAGATACGGATGAGTTCAACTTCACTGTACACGCAAACACAGGAATTTAAAGTTGCTTATAAGAGCTGCACGGTTATACCTTCCAGCGGTGGAGTGAAACATACAAAAGTTCCCTCTGAAATGTTGTGGAGTATAAATTTAAAGTTGTATGAAATAGAACTGCCGAAGTAAAGTACAGGTATGTAAAACCTGCACTTAAGTACAGTACTTGAATAAATGTACGCGGTTCAGCAGGAGAAAAAAAAACGAACATCCCGTCCGACAGGTGGCAGCACTCACCGCGAGTCTGTTTCCAGTCAGGGGAAGAAGGAGGGCAACGTTAGCTTCAAGCGAGAAGTCTGTCAACTCGGTTCCTATTTTATGTCCGTCGTCATCTGGGCGAAGTTTTGAAGCGACTTGGGAAATGTTACCGAATCGAGTGCTTCGGGTGATCTTAAATTAACGCGCTTCCGTGTGTCTAAAAGCCAATGCTGAAGCTCGACAGCTCCGTTAGCTCACACTTAGCTCAGCCGACCTCTTTTTGCTAAGGCTACAAAGACGGGCTGTCGGCTGTTGACATATTCAGGTAAATAAGTAAATGGACGCACTGGAAATTGTATTTGGTTAAATGTAACGTGAAACAGCTGGCCCTACTGCGCTACGTATCAGAATAAGCAACCTAGCTACGTTAGTTTAATCGATGGTTCACTTAAATACCAGGCAGGTAGTAAAAGAGAAGCCCTTTCCTTGTTTAACATTGGAGCTTAACTGAAATAACAGTGAGCTGTTTAAACGTATGGCTGCTGTCGGCTTTACTCCTGCCAGCGGGCAGGACGTTTTCTGCATCGAAACAACCGAGCGACCCGGCTCCGCAACAAGCGGCGCGCTTAGCGGGGAAGAGGCCAGGCACTTCTACGAGCACCTGACGAGAGACGCGCCGAGGAGCGCAGACGGCGAGGAAGGTCCCGGCAGAGGGCGGCAGAGGGTCAGAGAGCCCGGCAGAGGGGCGAGGAGGAGAGTCGGGGCTGCAGAGACGCAGCGGGGTCGGGCTGAGTCTGCGGTGCAAAGAGGGATTAGTGGTGAAAGTGAAGGCAACCGGAGAAGAGAGACGAGGTCCGCGGAGCTCCTGGGGCTCCGGTTGCTGCGCTGCGCCCACGAGGGGGACGTCTCTGGCCTCAAAGAGCTTCTCTCAAAGGGGGTCGACATCAACTTCCAGGTACTTGCTACTCTGTGCGTTTTCATTTTAGGATATGTTTTGTTTGTATTTGCTTTAAGTCCCGATGGTGTCTCCTCCAGGATACTTACTGCTGGACAGCGATGATGTGCGCAAGCTGGTCAGGACAAAGAACCGCGGTGAGGCTGCTGCTGCACCGCGGAGCCGCCTGGGTCGGAGTGGTTGATACGCAGGGCAGGGAGGCCAAAGACCTGGCGCTGGAAGGTACTAGCAACTTTAAATTCCTGTGTTTGCGTGTACAGTGAAGTTGAACTCATCCGTATCTATTTTTCCCCCCAGCGGGCCACAATGAGGTGTTGGAGGAGCTGGAGAGCTACGGGAGAAGTACGCAGAGAGACACACAATCTGACAGCAGGTTAGCAGTTTAAAACAAATTGAACCATTTACTGAAACAGAAACATGGACTCTTTCTACAACTAAAAACTAAATATTTACACTCAAATAGTCAACATTTATGTCAGCTGAAAATAATGTTAAAATTATTTGTCTAAACTGAATGTGTCATTTAATTTCCTGCAAATATATAAACAAATTCCCAATTTTTTTTGTATTGATTGATTAGTAACTAAAATAAGTGAGAAGCTAAATATGGTGTTGAGGTGCTGGCTGATATTTGAATTATCAACATTATGATAATGGTGCAATCTCACGTGCATTTGGCAAAATGTTGCTGTTCCTTTTTAAAGGATAGGTTTAAGTCTGTCTTAAAGCAATAGTCATGTGCCCGTATATATGTTGAAACAGTTTTCGCTTGCTGTAATCATTCCTTCTGTTCATACTGGCCATTAGAAGATCCCTTCCTAAAATCTTCCTAATGCGCTTTGTAAGTGATGGGGGACAAAATCCACAGCCCTCGTTCTGCGTAAAAATGTATTCCAAAGTTTATCTGAAGCTACTGTGAGGCGTCAGCTGTCCAAATTAGACGAATCAAGTGCATATCTTTCAAAGTTACAACCTTTCTAGTACAAATTTCCCTCTTTTTGTTATTATCCTTCTACTTCAGCAGGGAAACGCTGTTTCCCAAACACAAAGAGGGAATTTCATACTAAACACACATTTTGGAAGATCTACACTCAATTGGACTAACTCAAAATGCTGAAGCCTCATATTACTTTTAGATAAACTTTGGAATACATTTTTACACAGAACGAGGACTGTGGATTTTGTCCCCCATCACTTACATTGGAAGTACATTGGAAAGGGATCTTCTAATGTTAATGTACATAAGGGCAGCTGACTATTGTTTTAAGACAGACAGACTTGAAAAATTATGGACCTGTTCCTTTAATATTTCTCCTCTCGCTAATGTTTGTCCCCAGTGCCCCCCAGCCTCAGTGGTGCAGTGTGTGTTGTAATGAGTACAGCAGCAGCCTGTCATCACATCTCTCCTCCACTCTACATCAGTTCAGTCTGCGGCGTCCTCCACCCACCCCCTACTACTGCCTCCCGCCCTCCAGCAACAGCTACAAGATGATGGTTCGTAGCGGCTGGAAACCAGGGACAGGGCTGGGGCCAGAGGGAGAGGGGCCTCCACAGCCAGTCTCAACTGTGCTAAAGAGAGACCAGAAAGGCCTGGGCTATGGACAGATGAAAAGAGCCAAAGTTACTCACTTCCAAGCCAGGGATCATGACGCAGTGAAAGCACCATCCAAGCAGAAAGAGGAGAGAAGAGGAAAAGGACAGAGGAAGGAAGAAAGTAGGAGAAAAGAGGAAAAAGATAAGAGCTGGGAAAGAGATTTTCGTGCTTCTTTTTATCTTTGACACCTGCTCACAGTGACTTTTCTACAAGCCCTCTCTCCCAGACTCAGTATCTCTAAAACATTAGACAGATCTATTGCAAAGACATGTTTTACCTGTTTGTTTGTTTTTATTTATTTCAAACAGCTTATAAAGCTGCTGGGAGGTGTTTTCCCATGGAGTATAATATGAAAACCTTGACTACCTCAAAACTGATACAATGTCCATTTATGGAATCAGTTGTGCTGCTGCCAACAGTTTGTGCAATGACCAAATGTGGCATTTATTGATTTCACCTTTATCGTGACTGGGGGACTAAATATGGTGTATTTACTGTTGACCCACTAAGACTGTTCCAACAGGTGACATAAGTGGATTTTATTTTCATTTATTAAGAAGTCCAAAAGTTGGTATGTTTTATATGGTAATAAAAAAAATATAAAATATTATTGAGACATAACACCCCTTTATTTGTGAATCCTAATGGAACAAAAACACTTTAGATATTTTAAGTTGTATCTAGTAATTTCTCTTGAGTGACTGCAGTATTGCTGTTAAAGTGTGTCCTTGGTATGGCCATGGTTCATGAATGCAGAATGATGTTATGCAACTACACAAACCAACAGTGAACTCTCCCTTTGTAGCAGCTCTGGGTACCTTCTTACCTAATTGTACACACCTGCAGACATGTGACTGGTGAGTCACATGTTTGTGCCATATCAGCATGTCACTCATGCTATCACTTCCTCACATTTAGTCAAGTGAAATTGTTCAGTCTAGATTATTATATCTCATAAACTGGTCTCTTTTCTCCACTTTTTGCCACTTTTTATTTTACATTTTGGTGTTTGACATATTTAAAGATTTTATTTAAGTAAGCACAGCTCCAGCCAAATCAGGGACAGTTAAACCCCCCATGACACAACATGTGGCCCCAGGTCCTCAGGCAGAGCCACTTTGTCTTATTCCAAAGTCCAGGCTGAAGACAACAGGTGACCGAGCTGTGGTCATCAGAGCCCCAAGACTCTGAACAACTCCCTTGAGGGTCTACCAGAGTCAGTATCATGTTTTAAATCACTGCTGAAAGTTTTTTTTTACATTGAGTGACCAGGAAAATCAATAACTTAATTAATGAATAAAAATCCAATCCAACAGTCCTGTAATAAATAGTTTGTACAAAGTTTTAATTGTTCAATAGAGATGTTGGTTTTCTCCTCCATAGATTAGCTGGACATAATAAAAAAACAATGTAATGTGGTGCAATACAATACAACAGAGTACAGCCTCATTCAACTGAGTCATCACCTAGATGATGTAAGAAGTAGTAAACCGAACAGTTAATGAGATTATTCATAGATGGGATATTGCATTGCATTGCATCATACTGGTGTTTTTGTATTTTTCTGGTCATTAAGCACATGGGTGTGATTTGATAAGGTGTCTGTCCTGTTACTTTATTACTAGTGTTTTTACTCTGTTTTTTTTAACTCTCTTTTATTCCTCATTTTAAAAAAGTGGAGTGTTGAGTGGCTCAGTAATTAGCACAGTCACTTCACAGCTAAAAGAGTCCCTGGGTTGATTTATTACTGGTCCTTTCTGTGCTCAATTTGTTTCCATGTACTTGTGGGGGTGTCCTACAACTGCCCCAGTTTCCTCCTAAATTTCACAGTCAAATCATCAAATCAGGAAAATTGAATGTGTGAAAGTGGACATGAGTTTGTGTTCGACTTGTGATGGACTGGTGATAACACTTTTAAAATTATAAAATTATAGGCTTCGCAAAGTATAGATGTTAAATGTTTTATCATATGCTTTGTTTATCAGCCTCCAAAGGTACCACCAGTTCACAGTATTTTTATCACAGTTTATTGATTGTGCATACATGCAACTATGACACAATCATTTTAACAATTTAGATGTAACAGAAGAAATATTAATACATGTTAACAGTGTCCTTGTGTCTTTTGGACATCTGCTATTTTGTAATTATCTAATCATCACCAAAATATCAACATGATTGACTATCACAATGTCTGTTTTGATTCAGATCAGATTACACATTTCTGATACAGATTTAAAACTTACAGTAGGAGCATTTTACAAAAAAAAAAAAAGAAATATAGAGGATAGTTCAACCTTGAGGGATGTATCTAAAAGAGTACTCCCTAGTCGCACTTGATAGAACGTGACACCAGCTTTAGTTTGATTGGTTTTAGGGGCCCAACAAGGCCTGCAGGGTCCATCTTCAAAGGGATCTGGGGAATGGACAGATTCACCAAATAAAGCTGGGGTAGGCAGAATCTGTGCAACCTAGGCAAAACCTTCCGCCTCTCTCTCTGCTGCCTCGTATCACTCCGCTAAGCCCCTCCCACCAAACCCACAACTTCGACAGGCAGCAGAAGGAGTTGGTTTCCCAGTGACACTGTATCCCTCGTAGGGCTCGCTCTCCACGGCGTGAGCCTCACCGAGACCGCGGTTCTTGCCGCCGTGACTTGTTTTCTCAAAGATGCCCCTCCAGTGCTTCGCAGCCACAGAGCAGAGCGCCCCAGGCTTCAGAGGCAGCTGCAACGCCGTCCAGCAGCGGGAAGAGAGGCTAGTACACCGCACACACACCACTGTCCCCTGTCAAATGTTATTCCCCACTGTTTATCATCATGCCTCTTTGCCACTCGTCATTACGAGCGCCATGGCATTGAACATAATGACCCTGAAGCTCTGTGTGGAGCCCGGACGTGTTGTTTTATACTATACGCCGCTGTAGGCAAAGGAGGTGTTTCATTCATCACAAGTTTCAGGATTTTTGGTAGGATTTTCCTCCACTGAATCAGGTTTTCACTGTCTGAAGGGACGTGTACACACATCTGCTCTTGTAGCTCAGCCAATACGAACACACCGTCTCTCTGAAATAACCTGTGATAGGCTAAAGTCTACCGTCACGGGATAGATTTTCTGAAGCCTGAAAACAGAGGCAAGAGGGGGGCTGAAATGGAGGTCTGCTCTCAGACCACTTGAATTACAATATGCTGCACGGTTAATATGGCATTTTTGCCCAGTGACGCCAAAAGAAAACTGCCTACCCCAGCTTTAATGCAAATCTATCTTGTTAAGTGTCTTATTATGTAAAAGAAATTGTGTAGACCATGTCATTCTATGTGTAATTTAAAAATAATCACCTCTGTCTCTTCGCAGACTGAGAAGCTGTAGTTCTACAATCATGTCCTTTGGGATTGTGATTCCATTAATCTTGACCGTTTCTTTGGCTATTCGTTCCAGACGTGCAGCTGGAGGGTAGAGCCTATTGACAAAACAAGAATATTTCTAAATGCTGTATGTCTTGATCAGACTAAACATTAAATCTGAACTACCTCAAACTTCTAAAAGTGTATTCTTGAAACAATGTTTTGGTTGCCCTAGAATTAAAAAGTGTGGCTATTGTGGAGAGATGCATGGCAGGGATGGCAATGTTTTGGTCTAGACTAAAATACCTTGACAAATATTGTATGGATTGACATTCAGGATAAACTTTAAGCTTTAGTGACTTTTCTTTTAGAACTATCATCAGGTCAAATGTTTGATTTGTCCAATACTATGGGCTATGAAAAGCAATATATCCATGAGACATAGAGTCACGTTTCTGGCCACTTGACAAATATAAGTCCAATATTCACTTGCCTTTATGCTGTGGTTTGGTGCACCAACTCCTGAGAAAAATATCAAGTTCTTATCAGATGTTTGACTTTCTTCCTCTACCTCTTGTTTACTTTGCTCTTTGTTATAAAATTGTGCTGGGCAGGTAGCAGTCGGCTTGTTTGCGGTTGTTGGCTGGAAATAGCTGCCTACAGTTTTCTATGGGGGGGTTGATGAAACCGGCGAAGATCAGCTACGGTAAATGTGCAGCCAGAGAAAAACACTATCAGTTTAATAGCAGCTAAAAGCTGCTTAGAGAAGTGTTGATTCATCACATCATCAGTCTGTTCAGACATCAACTAGCACAATAAAATGCTCATTACCTCAGACACTCATTGACCACACTGTCAAGGTACTCCATCTGCATCAGAGCTTCATATTGGACTGGGCTCTATGGAGTTGTTACAAATCACGGTTTGATTAAAAACAATTCAGATTTTGAAAAATGTAGTTTTAATCAATTATATAAAATGAAGAGAATCACTCCGGTCCCAGAAACTTCTGCTCTACCTTATTAGGGAAAGTGGCGTCTATCTCCTCTTGCAGGCGTTTCATGACTTCAGGATTTCTTGCCAAATTGTATACCAAGAAAACGAGAGTGGTGGCACTCGTCTCGTAACCAGCAAACACAAACATTGTCACTTGAGAGAAGATCTCATGATCATTAAGACCTGTCAGGACAGGTCTGATGCATGAGCAGGGAGGGAGAGAAAAGGAGGCGTCAAACCTTTGGTGTGAATACATGTGAGTGTACAGTTGTCTGTATGTGTGTAATGTCACTGTGTAATTACCATTATTCTGCTTTTCTTTCTTGGGTTCACTGGCTGTCTGAGTATTTATCATATGTTGAAGCATATCTCCTGAATTCTGAAAACAGATAATTAGTGTGCATGTTCTCACGTTGTATGCATGCATGTCTTTGTGAGTACAGTTGTGTGGTATGAAAATACACTGTATACCACGAGATGACAGAGATTTGAAAACAGGTAGAGGTATATATAGTATATATTGTATAGCCTTAAATATCTTTGGTTTTATGTTGCAAATGTATAAGCATTGGATTTTTGGAATATTTGGATTCACAGGATTTTTATGTACTGTAAATGCAATGAATCTTTTTTACCTTTGAAACAGCAGCAAACAGCAGTTTGACAAAACAATCTCTCCTCAAGGAGCAAATGGACTCTGCCCAGTTGTCATGGCAGTGTAGATATTCAAATGTCCTTTTTTTTCCTGAGCACCTTAAGGCTTAAAAGTTGAGTTTCAAAGTTCATTCTTGACCTTGGTAACAGCATAGCATTGATGATCAAACACTTCTCTGGTGTTGAAGATCATGTGATATGACGGAGGTGAGATTGTTGTCCTTAAAGTCCTTAAAAAGCTCAGGAAGAAATGGAAATTTGTGTGTTTGTTGATGAAAGTTCCATGACAACTGGGCAGACTCCATTTGCTGATGAAGATTGTGTGATATGATTGAAAGCTCCAGAACAGCTATACAATGGATCTTATTGATTGTTATCTGTTGCTATCTGTTAATGGTTTCTCTATTGAATTTCTGAACATTTTCCTTTATCATGATATACAGTATCATGATATAACATTAGACATACTGCGATAGAAGATTTTATCCATATTGCCCACCCCCAGTTGTGTGTTTTGTCCAGACCTGTTGTGAGCTCTCATTGCGTTCTGCTCTGATCTTCTCCACAACCGTTTTAAAGAAAGCAGTAGAAGTCTTAGGGAACAAGGAGACACCCAGCAGCTCCAACAGAGGAAGAACGAAGGGAAAACACCCTGAGAAGGAAAAGGGGGTTCACAAGTATAATTTTAGTCACTAAACAAAGTTGTTTCATCAATATAAAGAAAAAAAAAAACGTGTCATGGAAAAGCAGTGAAGTAAGTAGTCATGTGTTATGTCAACAACATTGATTTTTTATCATTTCTGTTTAGTTTTTTTTTTCTCATCGTCAACAAATTCTGTGAAAAGACCAAAACCCACAATGAATTGATCCTACTAACAGGTATTGTCTGTGTAGCCATAGCCTGATATATCTTCTCTTCCTCTGTGCCATAGAGCTCTATTGTTGTCCAAAAACTATTAAAAACACATAAATGAGCCCTATCATTGAACAGACATGTTCCTTCATTACGATGAACACGGGCACTGTAGTGAATTTGTTAATCTCACAAACAACGTCCTGCTGCTGTTCATACTCACTAGAGCACCAAATGTGTATTAATTTGCAGCTATTTAACACCTATTTGAGTAACGTTTGCTAAAAACTACAGTGCCCAGCTGTTTATGGAAATTACCCCTTTTTTTAAATGAACTGTGGTGCTGAATGCCACAGACAGCGTAGGGAAGTCGGACAGTACTGAGAGATTGTTGGTGTTTTCATGGGATTTGTTGACCATAACAAAAATATATATATACATGTTTTGAATATTTGAACACATCCACCCTCAAACACACTCCTCTTCTCTCAAACACACATCTGTTTCGTTACTCTGCGTCCTGTTCAAACATTTCCTCACCGTGACCAATTTCACTTGAATTACAAATAATCTACTTTGATTAAGATCAATCTCTTGTCCATAACAAATATGCAGATAAATGTGATCAGTAGAATCCATGTTTCTAAAGAGAAGAAGGGAAAGTAGCCCATGACTCTCTCTTGCTCAACCTCATTGTGGTGATCTCAGTTTTGTACTGAACTCTGACTGCATGTCGTGGAGACGGGCTCTATTGTCGTTGTGTTACATAAGACCTTCCTCCTGTGTAGCGACACAATATCCTGAGGAAAAAAAACAAAAGTGTTAGTGCACACGTTTCTGCCACCCACACATCCGAGGATAAGTCTGGACATGTTTTTGTGTGAGCACAGATTGTGAATAAATATGTCTAAATAAAACAATTTGAAACCACACACCTAAGTACATGTCTCTACATACATTTAGAAAAAAAAGTGTTTAATGACTTGGCTGTGTTTCTATTTTGTCCACTTATGCCACAAAATATTGTGTGAGCCAAGAATAAATTGAAATTACTTTTGTATTTGACTTCTTGCATTCCTGTAACATTCAGATTACAAATAGGAGACACTTAAATAATAATATTCATATATATATATAATATTACTTACAGCTGTTTTCATAAACTTTGTGTTTTTTTCTTTCTTAATAATAATAATAATAATCTTTATTTATAGAGCACTTTTCTAAAACCACATTACAAAGTGCTTCACACAAGGCAACAACTTCACAACAAGCAGATTACAAATATTTTCCAATAGATTAATAACAAATATAACAAATGAAAAGAAAACAAATAAAACCAGCAAAAGGGCAGTCAGTAAAAATCAAGAAAAATCAGGAAAATCTTTCCTATAAAAGTATGTTTTAAGAAAAGATTTAAAAGAGGTCACTGATTCTGCCGACCTGATTTACAATAACACAACCAATATAACAATTAAGGTCACAAAATTGCAGCATCACAGATGACAGAGCTAATGAAACCTGAGAATTATAAATGCTGCTTCCTCTTGCTTCTCTTCCTGTCAATGATTCACTTGACATTGCCGTCTGCCATTGGCTAAACTCTCACACACTTACTTTAGTCACGCAACAGGTCTGGGCAGCAGGAGATAAAAGCCTTTGGTTGTGATTTTGGGCTTCAGTGGAACGTGTGCTGCCATTGATAGAAGAGAGAAAACGTGCAGAGATGGGCTACCTCCTCTATTTCTCCGCTGAGACATGGACCCTCCTTGTTGCTCTCATCACACTGATCATTGTGTAAGTGTTTAAGAATATGTGTCACAGGTATTTGTACTGAGTTTATGTGTGTTTTCCTGTGAGTATGACAAAAATCTCTTCTCTTCTATCTCTGTTTTTTTTCCCTTTTTGTTTTGTTTTGCATAGGTATGTCTACTGGCCATATGGAACATTTAAGAAATTGGGCGTCCCTGGTCCCAAACCAATCCCTTTTTTCGGCACTATGCTGGCATATAAAAAGGTGGGTAAATATAACTTATCAGAAGCAATACACCATAAATTTATACCAGAGTGTACAGGCGTAGCAAGGTAAATATTGGTACAATAGAACACCTGACAAAGTGGGAACATTAAAATTTGTATTGAATATCTATAAAAGTGTGTAAGGTACATGAATGTGTCTGGTCTATGTAGTGTTATCTGAAAAATCTTATCTTTCTGAAAGGTGAGGCATAATATTGAGTGAAACTAGTCTTTTCTTCCCTGTTGGTATGTAAACTATGTTTCCCGGGTTTAAACTTCCTGGGAAAGGGGGGACTAATAGACTTCTTGGATTTTAATTTATTTATGTATTAAAGTGTAAGTATATCTCAGTTGTGTTATTACATTTTGACAATGAATGTTCCCATTTTACCAATAGTGGCTAAAAATAGGTGATCTCAAAGCAATGTATTTGAGGTGTTTGAAAATGTTTTATTTTACTGTTATTTAATAGAATGGTATCAGCTTCGAAGTGAAGACGCTGGGATGACTGAGTAAACTGTGATGTAAAACAAAAGATCTTATCATGTTAACATGCACCATGCACCGACTCCAGTTCTAGTTCATATATTCTTCAGAATTGATCAGTTATTGTTAATGATTTACATATTTAAAGTGTAACTACACCCTCAGATTCAGCTATAACCCTCTCTGCCAGCAGATAAAAAAAATGCAATGAGGGAACAACACGCGTAGGAGGCGTGGCCTCGTGGCTACGTAGTGTGTGGGTCAGGGGACACATGGGAGATTGACTGACACTGATTAGAGTCTTTTTTTTAAAAATATAAATCTCATGACGTAGATAAGTCCCAATCAGTTCACTCTATGTCAGCATTGGTCTCACAGGTTCAGGGCTGATTTAAAACAGTAGATGGCGTGTTGAGCCATTTTCAACCCATGAAATGCCAATTTTTATAGATTTGGTAAGAAAAGTCAGTATTAACAACAGCATTTATGTGTGTCATCACAGTACAGTCATATCATTTAGTTTACAGCTCAAAACACAGTGTGCAGTACCTCTTTAAATATAACTTGTCATGCTTCAAATATCTCCACCATGTTAAAGTGGACTGAAGAAAGGTTCATAAAGGTTCAATTCATAATCTGTATATTATTATTCTTGTACCAAGGGATTCACTAACTTTGATGAAGAGTGCTTCAAGAAATATGGGAAAACATGGGGGTAAGTCTGCATGTTGTACAGCATGTGTGTGCATGCATATAATGTATATCTGATTGTTGTCCTTAGAGCTGCTTGTCTGTCTACATAAAGCATCTCTGTTGTTGCATACCTGCTTTACAAGAGTAAATTTGTATTTGACTGCATAAAAATCTCACCTGGTGTTTTATTATTTTTCTATCCATCTTCTGTTCTTTTTTTTAAACTCATATTTAGCATTTATGATGGCCGTCAGCCCGTGCTGTGTATCACAGATCCTGCCATGATAAAGACTGTTCTGATAAAGGAGTGTTACTCTCTCTTCACCAATCGCAGAGTATGCAAACTTACCATATAACACTCATTATGGTCGCTGCATTTTAGCTGAACTCTCCTCATCATGTTTCCTAACTCTGTTACAGAACTTCCGTCTGAACGGGGAACTGTACGATGCCGTGTCCATCGCTGAGAATGACCAGTGGAGGAGGATCCGCAGTGTCCTCTCTCCCTCCTTCACCTCAGGAAGACTGAAAGAGGTACAGCTCTCTCCTGCTCTCTACCTCCTCTGCCCTTTATAGCATGTTGAACAGAACATTTTTCAACCAAGGTCTGTGTTGTAATTTGGCTAGATTCTCTCTAGAACAGTGGTTCCCAACCTGCTTGGCTTGTGACCTCTTAAAATGAAGCAATGTCTGCTTTTGAGCCCTCATCACAGGCTATGGTCTCAGTGTGGACATGAGCTGCCACAATTTAACCAAAAAGAGATTTTTCCCTCTCGGTTTGTTTCATTTGAAGGATTTTGATAGGCCTAAAGAGGTGAAAGTCTTCAGTATTTCACAAGAAAAAAAAAGCTAAAATTAGAGTAAAGTCAAAAAAACAAACATAATTATGTGTAACAGAAATATTATTTTTCTTTATCCCTTTTATCATTTTGTGACCTTCAGACTTATCCTGGAACCCTTTTTTGGGTCTCGACCCCCAGGTTGGGAACCATTGATCTAGAGGAAGCACAAACAGAAACAGCAGGAACTATTTTCCAGTATTTCAGTAAGCCTGTGTATAAGAGTTATTTCTGTCTATCTGTCCCTGTCTGTGCCTCAGATGTTTGACATAATGAAGCACCACTGTGCTAACCTGATCAGCAGCATGAAAAAGAAAGCAGACAAGGATGAACCCTTAGAGCTGAAGGAGTAAGAACACTTTATACTCCGACATATTCCGTTCATTTAAAGTTACTCCAGAAAAGGCATGAAGTCAACTCTTTTTAAGCACGAAAGGATGAGGACATCTCTGATGTGTTTGTGTGCTCTTTAGGTTCTTTGGACCCTACAGTATGGATGTAGTAACCAGCACAGCCTTCAGTATAGACATAGACTCACTCAACAACCCCTCAGACCCCTTTGTCGCTAACATCAAGAAGATGCTGAAGTTTGACCTTTTCAACCCTTTCTTCCTCATTGTTGGTACAGAATTTATTTTATTTCTGTAAAAGGCAGCTATGCTGGTAAACCAAATATATCTGTGCTAGGTAACTGACTATGAATGTTTACAGTCGATACAGTCACTTTCTTTCCTGTGTCCTTGATAAATGTGTTGCTTTCTGCTTAATTCCAGCTTTCTTCCCCTTTATGGGTCCTATTTTTGAGAAGTTGGAGTTTTCCTTTTTCCCTAAGTCTGTCACGGACTTCTTTTACGCTGCACTGCAGAAGATCAAGTCTAATCGAGAGACCACCAAGCAAAAGGTATGCCTGTCTGTGCATGTGTGTATGTACATTATGTGTATCAGCAGATTCGGAAATATAATCAAATCTATTTTCATAAATGTCTACTTTTAGAGTCGAGTGGATTTCCTTCAGCTGATGATTGACTCCCAGAAAAACAATGACCCCAGTAAAGTGGAACAGGATAAAGGTGCACTGTCACATACAGTATCTACACAAACATAAAGGTACGACTTAAAGCTATTCTAAATCATATCTCCTTGCTATCTCCCCAGGTTTAAATGATCATGAGATCCTTTCTCAAGCAATGATTTTCCTCTTTGCTGGCTACGAAACAACCAGCACCTCCCTCACTTTCTTGGCTTACAATCTGGCGACAAACCCCCATATCATGAAACGGCTGCAGGAGGAGATCGACTCCACCTTCCCTAACAAGGTACGTTGGGAGTGGGGAGAGGACAACGTTTGAGGTAGCAGGAAGGTCTCACAATAATTAGTTTAAAGTTGCTTTCATTGGTTTTTGGCTACTTGGGGGAACAGGAACTCCCCAACAAGTTGACAAACCCATAGATCTAATATATTATCACCTTATATATGGCTAACATACATTAACAATCATCAAAAGTTGTGTTTCTGGTTTCTCACTTTTTCTTTTAGCTGTGCTTTGGTTTCCAACAACTCTTGAGAGAAGTGTCTGGGTCATTAGCTGCTAGTTTGAAGCTGAAATTATGCTTCTTGTTTTAAGGGGTTTTCGTCTCTGTTTCGAACCTGCCTCCCAACAGGAGTTGAATCAACCAATCAACTTGCTTGACGCACAAGTCCGCACAATGCGCATTTGAGATTTGCATCAGCTCCTCTGCAACCTGCAGTTACCCAGAGCACCCTTCTCAGCGTGGTTCGCAACCAGCTATTTGCTAACATTGTCTGTCTCTTAATTGGTGCTGGGCAGGTTGCATACAGAGATTCTTTGCTGAAAAGGTATTGGTGCGAGAATGGAATTTACAGGCCACACAACCAAAACAATGACCTAAAAGAGGCTACAAAGTCCAGTAGAGCTGCAGAGATAGGTGATAATATTTTTTATATTAAAAGAAGTTAGTTTTGGGAAATACAGGGTTAGATCAGAAGATTGATACCACTCTCGTGCCTGTCTAATATAAGGCTACAGCCAGCAGTTGGTTAGCTTAGCTTAGCATAAAGACTGGAAACAGGTAGCCCTCGTAAAACAACTTGTCGTTTTTGCATAGTTTAAACAAACAAGATATAATGTGTTAATTAGTGAGCATCAGAGGTGCTGTTAGGAAGATTTTGTTACCTTCGAGCAGAGCCAGGCTAGCTGTCTCCCCCGTGTTTCCAGTCATTATGCTAAGCTAAGCTAACCGGCTGCTGGCATAATTTTGTCTTTTTCCTGAAATGTTTAAAGATTAAGGTATGATGCAATTTTTAACCTCAGTACCTCCGTCAACCATCGCTGTATCCCTTCAGAGCTTGTTGTAGCTTCTAACTTTGCCTAGTATAACAGAGTGGTGGTCTTCTCCTGAGTGTCATGAGTAAGAATTCATAGCAGTCATGTATATGTGTATCTGTGTGTTTGTGTAGGCTCCAGTTGAGTACCAGGCTCTGATGCAGATGGATTATCTAGAGAGCGTCATCAACGAGTCTCTCCGATTGTACCCCATTGCCCCGCGTCTGGAGCGTGTGGCCAAGGCGACTGTGGAGATAAATGGCCTTGTGATTCCAAAAGATATGGTTGTCATGGTACCCACATGGCCCCTGCACCGGGACCCTGATCTGTGGCCCGAGCCGGAGGTGTTCAAACCTGAGAGGTATAGAAGGGATTTATACGTTTACCAAAACAGCCACAGAAAGCACCCGAGCTCTGCGGGTCATTGCCTAATTTCTGTTATAATTATTGTGTGTTTGTGTGTGTGTACCCTCAGGTTCAGCAAGGAAAACAAGGAGACTATTGATCCGTACACGTACATGCCTTTCGGGGCAGGGCCAAGGAACTGCATTGGGATGCGATTTGCTATGGTGATGATGAAACTAGCACTGGTGGAGATCCTCCAACGTTACAGCTTCTCTGTGTGTAAGGAGACTGAGGTGAGGCCACAGACGTTCATCTTTACACTGCTTGTTGTTGATTTTTTATTGCGTATGAGTAACCCTGTCCAAACATTGTTTATTGCTAGTCTGATAGTGATATTGAGGGTTATATAATGCCAAATGTAGCCAATTAACAGTGTTATAAAGATCTGTCTGTTCAAAGATCAAAAGCCACTACCTGAGACTTTGAACAAGAATACAGTTGATACTGGATGTGCTAAAATGTCAAATAGCCCACTCAATACGCTATCTGTTCGTTGCATGAGGTTCCTAACCTCTGTGATACTGCCAGTTGTTTGCAGATTTGAAATAACAAGGCTGAGTTTCATGCATTGTTGACTTTGTTCACACTTGTTCTCTCTTCACATGTAATTTCCTGCCAGGTGCCCTTTGAATTGGACATCCAAGGCCTGCTAATGCCAAAACGACCAATCAAACTGAAGCTGGTGCCACGGTCTGAACCCTCAAGCTAAAAAAACCCAGCAAAATGAAGGATAATCATTGTTGTGTACAGACCTATTGTGAATAAACACCATGTCCATTTTCATCCATTGTTATCATGGTTATAGTACAGTTGCGTGTACATCTGTATCAGTTACTTCTCTTTTTTGTTCATGTCAAAGCTTTTATCAACTGACTAACTGAGTGACAAACGGATAATTTGTAAAGCCTGTGTTAACAATAAAGGATAGTTTGGATTTTTCTCATGCACACTGTCATTCTTATATGTGATTTGATCACTGTTATAGCAGCATGCAACTTGCAGGTGCTACAAATGATTAAAATGATGGAGACATTTTCATACTTACACAGAAGTTTTAAAAAATATGAGGGACATATTCAGATCCTTTATTTAAGTAAAAGTACTGATACCACACTGTAAAAAATACTCTGTTACAAAGCATTTAACATCTTACTTAAGTAAAAGCATGTAAATGTAATCAGGAAAATGTACTTAAAGTATTAAAAGTAAAAGAAAAATGTCCCCTGTGATGTTATACTATTATATATTAGATCATTAGATTATTGTTACTTATGCATTAATTTAAAAGCAGGATTTTACTGTTGTAGTTGGTTGAAGTGGAGCTAATTTTGTTTCGTATAGGACTGTATTTTCATCATGGATTAATCTGATTAATGGATTGATTGTTGGGTTTGTAGAAATTCTGTAAATCATGAGAAATGCCGTCACAATTACCCAGAGCCCAAAGTGACACCTTCACAGTGCTTGTTTTGTCCAACCAATAGTCCAAACCTCAAAATGATTTAAAGTAAATTAAAATTATTAAAATAGTTAAAAGGAAAATCACATTTGAACCATGAAATGTTTTGCATGTGAAATGACTTAAATGATTATCAAAATAGTTGCCAATTAATTTTCTGTCAATTGACTAATTTATTAATCGACTAATCGTTTCCGCTCTGCTTGGATACACTGTTGGGTAGTTTAATTGATAACAAAACATCATAATTTATAAACTGTTCCTATGCCGTGAAGGTAAAATCTTAATTGTAAAGTAACTAAAGCTGTCAAATAATTGTAGTGAAGTAAAAAGTGCAATAGTTTCCTCTGAATTGTAGTAGAAGTCTAAAGTAGCATGAGAAGAAAATACTCAAGTAAAGTACAAATACCTCTTAAGTACAGTACTTGAGTAAATGTACTTAGTTACCTTCAACTGCTGAAAAAAGTGAAGAGGGTTCCTTCAGATATCAGCCAGACAGTGAGTTGATTTTTGACCAGATATCAGTAATAGTGCATTAAATTGTTTACTGTTATTGCGTTGTTGTTGCTTTGTGTGTGTCAATTTTATCTCTCTGAATGTTTTATATCACAACAGCGCGCTCGTGCGGATGGTCCGTTTTCATTTATTGCTCATGTGCTCCTGCTCCTTCACAGATCCATTATCCGAGTTTTTCAACCATCTTGTTCTTTCCATGTTTATAAACAGAGGGTAAAGATTAAAAAAGAAAGAAAGAAAGAAAATCTGATGTGGGCAAACCAGCTACACTGCAGACACCTCATGTTCTACAGGCTGGGGACTGAGGGAAAAAAAGACAGCTTATCTGCTGAAAATACATGAAATCTGTGATATTACACCAAAACCTGTCAATGAAATGCACCATTTTCATGCATCTTGATTAGGCGCCCAAACTGTAGCATAAAGAACAACATAATGAACTGTGATCCCTATGGATATGTTTTTAGTGGCTTGTGTGATTTATCAATTTAGTTGTTTTTTTTTCTTTTCTTTAATTCACAGAAGCGTTTGCACTGATTTAAACGTATTCAGATCCGCAATCCATGAAAGTGAAAGACTAATAAATGATCAGTTCCGAATGATACCACAGCAGATCATAAATCTCGAGATACTTCTGAACTCATCTTCCTGGTGTGACGAAATGAGCTGCAGCCTACCGACCGAGGCGCCCAGATGTGGCGTTCAGGGAAGAGAACCTGCAGCCATGATGGCAATGGGCTAATGTTGTGGACCACGTCTCTGCTGTTATCGTTTGTTATCCGGTGTTACTGTCTGTTTCTGTTAATGCTGTCAACATCTCATACTGTTGAGCATTACCCCAGGGAGCCCTGAACCAATATGAGTTTGACTGTCCAGAAATCGTTTACGTCTAATGAAAAAGTGACGCCGTTCTTCTACTAAATGTAAACGTTGTAACTAGGGGGAGAGATTTAAACGTGATTCTGTTGAATGGAAGATGATGTCGGTCAGTTAGACGTAAGTTCTGCATTGTGTATGTATACGTGCTGTGCCGTCGGCTTACGAGGAGGCCCTGAACGCAGCGCCAGTCCAGTTCCTGCGGAGACTCCGGTCCCGTTCTTGCGTCGACGCGGACTCCATGTTGTTCAGACAGCCGCGGAGCGAACAAGTGCCCTGGCCGAAAACTCTCACGTTGCAACTCTGTGTGTGCGAGAAGTAAAGTGTGTGAGTGTGTGTGTGTGCGCGCGTGAGCGCTGTTGACCCTCCGAAAGAAGATGGCAGACTACCGGGACGACACCGGAGCTCGAGCCCTGCTTGCTTTACAGTCGGCACCGTGCAGTCCGGTGCGCGTCGCGGTGACCTCGCACGCCTACCACCAGCCCTCGCTCGCCCTCCTGGGTCCCCCGCTGATGGAAGCCCGCGCGGACGCCGGGATCCTTCCCGTGCGCCTCGCGTGTCCTCCTTCGCAGGCCCTGGCCAGACTCGAGGGCCGGGACTTTGAGTTTGTCATGCGCCAGAGGACGGTCACCATAGGCCGGAACTCGTCTCACGGCTCCGTGGATATCAACATGGGCCACTCGAGCTTTATTTCACGGCGACATCTGCAGATCACCTACGACGAGGCGGACGGTTTCTCCCTCCGCTGCTTGGGCAAGAACGGCGTGTTCGTTGACGGGGTGTTCCAGCGGAGAGGGGCGCCGCCGTTGCAGCTACCCAGAGAGTGAGTGCAGTCCGTTAGCATAGCCGCCACCGACAGGCTAATTGTGGTACCACGGTGGCTGGCTGTTGCAGGGCTACCCAAACTTTAACTTTAACGTTCATTTTAAGCGTTGACCTGCTGATGACCAAACAACCTTGGAGCGGATGTCACGATATATTTTGTATCCCCTTTAAAGCCTCACCCCCCCCCCCCTTTTTTTTGGACGACTAACGGTTGAATCAAACTGTAAAAAAAAAAAAATTAATAAAAAAAAAAAAATAGATATATAAAATTGTATGTGGGTTATGTGAACACACAACTAAGAACTCATAATAGTTTGGGTGGATAAAGTAGTTTTCTAAACATTTTGAGAAACATTACAGCGCTCCACATTCAAACGGCCGAACGGGAGACGGATTCTGACGGGGACACAAAGTTTGTCATGACACCCCAAACCAGAGCGGTTTGATTTGGTCTGATCGGGCACAGCTTCGGAGGAGTGCACTGTAACCTTGGTTTGGACAGTGGAGCTGTAACATAATACGACGACAAATCTCCAGTTTAGCTGTGAAATTATTATCGTTATTCATTTGTCTACCCTCCAGGGTAACTTCGCCCCACTTTGTGAATCAGTGAATGAACCTAGCCGTTAGCAAACGTAGCTTCACTTGGCCCTACTGACAAGCCACGGCGCGAGCTAGTTAGCAAATGTAAAATAAAATAAAAATGTGCTAATGGCTGATATTTCGCACAGAGGCGTGTTGTCATGTTGTGGTAGAACTGGCTTTCTAAAATATCCGAACTCAAAACATTTTTTTCACATGAAAGTCTCGTCTCTACGGTTTACAGACGTTAGCTCGTGAGGCCGTTAGCCAGCGTGTCGCCGTCACGTCGACACTAATGTAAACAAACGCACCCCTGACTGCTCGGCTCACGAGTTTTGTGGGAAGAGGTGTGTTTGGTTTATATTGAAACTTGAAATGCGTTATTTTGTATCAAGGGCAATCATCTGGTGTTTAAATATGGTTTTAGCTTTATTGTTGTTGCACCACTGTCTAGGTTAAATAATCTGCCTTCACTGGTTCGTTCAATACAGTAGCAAGACTGAAAGCTGTGTGTGTGTGTCAATCACAGGGTGGAGCAGGTTGGGGGTGGGGGGGGGGGGTTGTGCCTTTATACTCTGATTGGCTGTCAAGACTGTTTGGGGGTGTGTCGGGCATTGAAAAGGAAGTGCAGGCTGAAATGACATCCTCGTTGCAGGAGCACATGGAGTAAACACAAGGCTTACACACCAAGGCCATATCCAACACAGCCATGTTCGCATGCATTGTTTTCCCCCTGGGGCCTGTCTCGGGATTAAAAAGTTAGCTGGAAAACTGTGCAGAGTTAAGACTGGAACCTCTTCAAATGTGGAAGAGGGCAATTCATTTGTAATTTTAGTTATCCTGGTGCATTTACAGTACTTATACATATATCATTTTACAGCTTTGAATCACATTTGGTTAATTAAGTAACTGTTTCTTTGACACTGCTAAGCAGAAAGACACTTTAATATCAACAAATCTCTACAGATTCATCTAAGATGAGTGCAAATACAGCACAACGCCTTTAGTAGAGGCACCTTTGGTTAAAATTACAGCTTTGAATCTGTCTGGTTTAGTCTGTATCATCTTGATTCATCTGAAGGCTGCCAATTTTTCCCAGAACTGCTCAAGCTCTGTCAAGTTTCACTGGGAGCCTGAGTGAGCAGCAATTTTCAGGTCCTGTCTCAAATTTCAGACTGGACTGAGGTCTGGACTCTGACTTGCCCCTCCAGGACATTGTTGTTGTTCCTGTGTAGGTTTGTCTTGATGTTTGGGTTAATTGTCTTGCTGTAAAATACATCATCTTCGTCAATTGAGTGCTACCTGGAAATGAGTTGGCATTTTTGCACTTCCAGTTCCCTTGTCTCAAAGTCAGTGGGCTCCTTGAATAGGTTTTTGGTTAAATGTCTGAAATAAGGTCTGTGGTTAACACAAGCTGAACAGATTTTCATACATCAGTAAATACCCACTCATGAATTTTGAAGATTTTACGTGTCTTTAAAAAAGGCAAGTTGCTAACAAGTGGCTAAATGAGACGAGAGAGGTTGTCGGACATTAAACGTCATCACGCTAAACACAGAAACTCATCTACTCGTCCACTTTTACAGCCTCATTTTGTTTATACTTGCACTCTTCTAACTCAAACTTTTCGAAAGGCTTTTGTAGAAGAGTTAAGCATGCAAAATCAAATTACAAGTTGGAAGCTTAGTGATGGTGCGACCCTGGTGTAGTTTATAGCCTGGCATTAGCTTTTTACTTATGGCGATTGCATTTACGCTTCAAATATCCTACAAGTGGTGTTCATTTGGGAAGATTATCTTGCTGAACAAAACGTGCAAGTATCATAAACTTTTGTTTGCCACAGAGCTTATTTTCTGCAATAATCCAAAATCCAATAGAAAAATCCCATTGGCTTTTTGTTGAGGGAACCAGGGCGATGCTAATTTACGGATTGGCCTACAAAAATATGTCATCCCTGCAGCACTATTATATTGGGCATGATGTGTTTTGGGTGATGTGCAGGACTCAGTGTGATGGCAAAGAAGACAAATTTCGGTCCCATTAGACCACTGAACCTTCTTCCTTTTTGTCTCTGAGTTTCTCACATACCCTCTAGCAAACACTATTCAAAATGTCATGTGAGTTCTTCTGAACAGTGGCTTTCTCTTTGCTCCTCTGGCATGCAGCTGGAACTGGTGAAGTAAATAAGCAAAAGTTGTTGCATGAAGTCTCTTCCATCTCAGCTATGGAACCCTGAAGCTCCTTCAGAGTTGCCACAGGCCTCTTTCCTTCCTCACTAGTGCTCTTCTTCTTGCATGGTCACTCAGTAGTTGGGGATGGCCTGCTTGAGGCAGAGACAGCTGGGAGCAGACTGTTCATGGATCCAGTATCGGATTGGCAGCTGCAGTTTCTCAGGAGACAAATTATAGAGAAAAGATGGAACATTTCTTCCATATTTTTATCATAGGGTGGTGTCTGAAACTGCTTACAACACGTTTGTGGATTTTTATTTTTTTCGTTTGTTGGTCTCCACAGGGAGGTCTGAGCCTGAGCTCAGCACCCCTAGAATTAGTAGGGATTCAGTTTCTTGCTCAAAGGCACAATCATCATATTTGGTTAGATAGGGTGGTTGCAGCCACAGAGACTTAACTACACTGATTATACGACCTTGCTCCCTGTACCTTTTTTATGTAGAAATAAAACTATTTACATTAGTCACTGAGGTTCCATTGTAAAACATTTACTCAATCCCTCACACACATAATTATTTTTAAGGGTTTTGTTGAGGCTTGATCCTTGCTTTCACTGAAGCAGTTGTCCAGACCTGCTAAAAGAAGAGGAAATTCAGGATAGTGGGCGTTGTGTTAAGTCCACACCAGCCTAGTCTTTTGTCCACGAAAGGTGTTGACTCAGGATATTGTTTATTATAAACAAACCCCTATGGTTAAGGGGAAAGTGTCATTGCTTTATGATATGATTTCATATTTCTAAATAAAAGACGATGCACACTGGACAAGTGTTAGCATTTTGTCATTTGTGGCAGATTTTTTTTGCCCGCTATGTGTAACTTAAAATCGTATAATAATACGATTTTGAGTTCATTCTTGACCTTGGAAACAATAGTTGACAAAACACTCATCACAAGGGCCATTAAGTAGCTGTTCTACTAGGTTTTGATCGTATCACATGCTCTTCCTCAGCAGATGGAGTTAGCTCAGTTGTCACGGTACTGCAAATGTTCATATTTCCACTTTTCCTGAGCAGTTTAAGATGAAAAGTTTTAGTCTGAAAAGTGTAAATTTAAACATACTGTACATTTCTATGGCAAGTGGGCAAACTCCATTTGCTAAGGAAGATCGTGTGATATGACTCCAGAACAGTCACTATAGAATAATATGTTATAATGCTTAGCTGTCGAGCATTGTATAGGAGAGAAGGTACTAATCAAACTTTGTTTCTGCATCTCTTCTCCTCTGTCCTGTGGCTTCCTTCCACCATCTCTCCCTCCTGCTGTCCCGCTCTACAGGTGTGTGTTTCGTTTTCCGAGTACGGTTATCAAGATCCAGTTTATGTCACTCCTGGAGCCCGAGGATCACAGAGAGAGGGAGCAGCCCCCTCTTCCCCCTCGCCCGCTTATGCCCCACATTTCCCCCCTCAAAATCAGCATTCCCACAATGCAGCAGCATGAAGAGCACATCAGGGCATTTGGCTCTCCGCTGCCATCGCCCACAGGCACCATAAGGTAAGGAGAGACCCACAGACACACACAATGACATGAACCCCAACAGATATACATTTATAAATACAAACACATCATATACACACTTTATATATCTCTGATGTATATCTGATTATCCAGATTGTGCAGTAGAAGTCAATGTTTTTACTTGTAAATTATTTGGAAGCTGTTTCTTGTAAACAAAGCTTGCTGAGCTTTAATCTCTAGTTGTGAGTTTAAATAAATGTCATTGCTTTACACAATGACACAACTAGGTAACACAAAATTAATTGGCAGTTTTATTTTTAATTTTATAAGCAAAAACATCCAACACTCCATGATTCCAGCTTCTTCAGTTTGAGGATTTGCTGATTTTCTTGTGATAGTAAACTTTGTTGTTTTGGACTGTTGGTCTGACAAAACAAGAAATCTGATGACATCACCTTGGGATTTTGAAAATCATAATCAGCATTTTCCTTGACTTTTTATACATAGATCAAGCAATTCATTGTCAATAATTGGCATGAAAATAATTGTTTGTTGCCGCCCTAAGCGCATGTGTTCTTGTTTTGGCAAGGTAGGAGGCTGCTTGTTTTTCAAAATGGGTATCAGTGATGGAGGGATGTTCACTGAGACTGAAAACCTGTTTACAAAACAACACTTTATAGCTCAGTTGTGTCTTTGCATGTCGTGTGATATATTATAAAGTAAGTGTTTTAGGGCAATCAGAGTGTATGAGCTATTTACCTTCTCACCTTGTCTTGGGTCTGTGCATGTTTACTCATGTTTATGCAGTCATATGTGGGGTTTAATTGCCAAAGGTTTTACTCGCGTCCAATTGTGACCCAAAGGCCTGCAGATTTTATTTCAACCAGCTAATTTTCATTGATGATATCCTTTCTGATTGAAGGTGTACTCATCAGCTTTTTTCTTTATTTCTTATAATGCAAACAACTTACAAGTACACAACATGTACAAAAGGGAACACGTAATACATTTTTTAAAAAGAGAAAAAGAAACTATATTTTTAATGCTATAATTTAACGCTGGGAGGATAAAGATCTATGTAAAAATTTAAACATAGTACAGGCTTTTATAGTTTTAATTGTCTTGAGTTTTATAGCGTGTTGAATTTAATGTATTGTTTGAAGTATTTGCTAAAGGCAAGAAAGCATGGTTTCCTACCTGTTCATTTTCATTTATGGATATGGAATGGAATTCTAACAATAACATTAATCATGTACACATTAGTGTTTTTCTGTGTATCGTTTTCCAGGAGACCAAACAATACATTCTTCCACAGTAAGATAAAACTTTCATCAATATTTTCAGTAATAAAAGCACATAGGTTTTGCCAGAAATTCTTCACAAAAACAGTTTCTGGATGCAGTGTTTCTGTTGAGTTGGAAACCTGCTCTCTAATGAGCTGTGATAGCACATGTTTGAAAATCACTGCTCTATAAATGTATACAGCATGTGTGACTGGCTAGTGTGGCGGTGCTGAGAGTGCCCTCTGGTGGTGTGTTTTGGCTTTTACATCACACATCCCCACCAATGTCAGCTTGTGTGTGCCTTCCTTATATGGAATGGCTGCAGCTTCGAGGTGCGTGATTGGCTGTCGGGCAGATTGTTTTGCCTGTAGGCCGTTTTTCCATCCATTCGTGGTTTCCTTTTTTTCAGAGCCCCCCACCCCCCCATCTCAGCCCCTCGGCTCCTGTTCTCTCGCATGTGGACACACACACACACACACACACACACACACACACACACACACACACACACACAGAGTAAAGACGCTAGCTCATACATCTCTCCACCACTATCACTGTGGCCTTTTTCGGGCAGATTGTTGTGCCCCCAGTCCTTAACAGTACCCGCATACAGTACATACAACGGAAGCATATTGTGTAAAAGCACGTGCTCCCACTTAAAACACTAACAGTGTCTCTTCATGGGGTGGTAAGAGTCACCTTTCCTGTTTGACAACTTACGTGAACTGTATATAATAACATTCTTCTGCCCCTACCTGCATTCACTCTTCTGCTGGCTCATGTACACATGCAGAGAGGTTGAAATGGCCGTTGTTACAGTGTCAGAGGAAAGCAAAGACAATCCTTGCTCCCTCATGGAAGCACACATAACTTTTAATGAAGTTTTAAGTATGCAGAGTTACAGATACAATTATGTTTTTATGCTTAAGATGTCCCTGAGCAACATTAGAAGTTTCTGTTCGTCATTCATTTCTTCATTCGTTTCACAACACTGAGCTTACAAAGCCACTTTCAAAACAAAGCCTGCAGCCTGGTTTCCCCAGCCAAGAAATACAAACATATTCTCTCCCTCTCTGTGTGTGTTTATGCGTGTGCGTGGGTGTGTGTGTTACTCTCTCTGTATCTGCGGCTCGCTGTTGCTAAAGGCAAATCAAAGCACACTGACTCTCCCAGAAACCAGTGTTTACTTTGCTAACAGAAGCAGGTGTGTGTTGTATAACTTACTGGTTTTTCCCTGTTTTGTCTCTCAACAGCACCAGATTAAACCTAGTTAATAATTAACATACTTAGTTTTGAGTATTTTTGTTCATTGTTGTGTGATCACCTTATGTGTTTTAGAACACCCTGGATCTGAGCTGTAGTCAGTTTTACAAACTGAGTTTTTGTGTGTAAGAGAAACTGTGTCTTTGTACTGTTGCACTAAATTTATCACTAATATGCTGAAAGGATCATATTCAAAATATCAGTTTTGATTATATATGATTGTTTTAAATTGCACTAGATTTTTCATATTAGAACACAATTCAATCATCAGAAAAACATGAAGATTATGTGGATATTCATGTGTTTATTTGTTTCTTGCAGTCCTATTAAGATTCCCTGAAAATGATGAATACGTGCTTTTGTAATTTCTTCCATTTTTTTCATTATTTTCAAATAACAACCGTATTTAGTAAAATATTGAAATTAAAATGTGGAATAGAAATAGCAAAGCTTTACTTGCTCCTTGTTTTCCTGCACCATTCTTTGGCCTTCATACTGTGTGTTAGTCACCAGTCAGTATTCTCAATCATGTAATGATTTTTTCCCCTTTCTTTTACATAATTGCAGTATTAGCCTCACTTCACAAACACTTTACAGTTTTCTGTATGTTTGTTTAATGGTTTATTAGTGATTCTAGGAAGCTTTTATCGTTATTTTTGGGCTTTGTTTTGGGGTGATAATGTGACTGTTTGACATTTCTGAATGTGATTTCTA
This sequence comes from Macquaria australasica, assembly GCA_005408345.1. Lineage (NCBI taxonomy): Eukaryota > Metazoa > Chordata > Actinopteri > Centrarchiformes > Percichthyidae > Macquaria > Macquaria australasica. Next base: position 259,038 of record SEMN01000231.1, read on the forward strand.
TGCATTTAGAGGCATTTCTAACACACATCTTCCTGAATCACACAAAGTTTAATCTTGACTCATCATCAGTTAAATTGTTAAGTTTACCTCACCTAGAGTATGAGCTGCTCACATAAATTCTAGATTGTATTTGGTACCCCTGTGAGACTCTGCAGACCTGTTGTCCCAGGAACTAAAAACTCAGGAAAGGGGATACAATTAATCTTGTTTATGTTGTTTTTACACTGGCAGCTGTATTTCTTTCAGAAGTCACTTTAAGCCATTGACACACACTCTTTCCTCCCTTCTCCAGTGTTCCCAACTCCTGTCCGGCTAGTCCACGAGGGGCAGGGTCATCAGGGTATCGCTATGGACGCAACGTGACCTCTGACCTCCAGTTAGCAGCTGAATATGCTGCCAAGGCCGTTTCTGAGCAGAGACGAAGCATTGCTGAGCAGAGAGGCGGGGGGAGTGAGCAGCGAGGGGAGTCGGCCGGTGGAGACAGCCCCAAGGTGAAAACCCAGTAACATCAAAATGAGTTGGTTGCCCCAAAGAACACATTACTTTCAACTTTGAAAAAGGTTGTTTGTACAATATGTGCTTAAGGATGTGTGGATGTTAATACTTGTGTCTTGTTTGTCCAGGATGAATCCAAGCCACCTTATTCCTATGCACAGCTGATCGTCCAGGCCATCTCGTCTGCCCCGGACAAACAGCTGACTCTTAGTGGCATCTACGCCCACATCACCAAACACTACCCCTACTATCGCACTGCAGACAAGGGCTGGCAGGTAGGGTTCTTAACTGGATGTCAATGGCTTTCCATGGTTTGCCATGACAGTCTAAACTTCACAGCCACGCAGGATGTGAAGGTTAGCTTAGTAACATTTAGAAGATTATGATTGTGTGATGAAATCAGAAGACTAACAGTTCTATAGCAACAGCCGCTGTCAGTAATTTCAGAAGAAAAGAAAGAAATTGTGTCCTGAAATGTTTGTGACCCTACTCACCCTCTACACAACAGGTTCCAACTAAGCTATTGGGGCAAAGGAAAATAAGAACAGCCAGGTTTAGCAAGTCTTTTGTTCCTTCAACAATTAGACCATTAAATGAGAGGGATGGTACAAAAACATAGACTTTATGGTATTTTGTAGCCCACTGCATATTGAAGTATTTATTTGTTTCTATGTAAGTGTGTGTGTGTGTGTCAGTGTAGAGCAAGGGTGCTTGGAAATGCTCTTTGTGTGTGTGTGTGTGTTAGGGGGAGGAAGGGGGGACTGCATAATCTGTTTTTATGACAGTTTTGTGTTCTTCTGCACCTTGACCACCCGAATTTCCCTGTCTGGGATAATAACCTCGACCTTGTCCTGTTTAGGGTCATAGGTCATAACATTCAAGTTCTGTGATACCTTCTTTCAAATCAACATTTCTGTGTGTCCAGTGACAAAATACTCTGATTTATTTTGCCCCCCTCCAGAACTCAATCAGACACAACCTGTCTCTCAACCGCTACTTTCTGAAAGTAGCCCGCTCTCAGGATGAGCCTGGGAAAGGGAGTTTTTGGCGTGTGGATTCTGCTTCTGAGAACAAGCTGGTAGAGCAAGCCTTCAGGAAAAGACGGCAAAGAGGGGTGGCTTGCTTTAGGACGCCATTCGGACCTCTCTCTTCTAGGTAAGTGGGTCACCTGTGGCCTTCAGCATCATGGTTGTGTGCGAGCGCGCGCACTCAGACACACACACGCTCTGTCGCTTCTGATTTAACTCTAACCCTTTCTCCCTTCTCTCTGCTTCTGCTGCTGGCTATCATTTGATTGGATAGAACAAAGTAAGTCTAATTTCTAGGTTAATGTATTCTGCAGAAGGTACTGGCAGTGATGGAGCTCTGTATGTTACTGGAAGTCTCTTGATGTATTCATCGATTTCTTGGGTCTCTCTCCTTTGCTTCTGTCTCTCTTCCTTTCATTCCTTCTTTTTCAGGAGTGCCCCTGCATCCCCGACCCACCAGGGACTTCTTTCTCCTCCATCCAGTGGGCTGCAGACTCCTGAATGTCTGAGCAGGGAGGGCTCCCCTATCTCCCACGACCACCACGAACAGCTTGCTAACAAACTGGCATCTGTTCCTGAGTATAGGTACTCTCAGAGTGCCCCAGGTGAGCGTGCACACAAAATACCTTCAAAGATACACACAAGAAGGCTTTCATATACACTATAAAACAGGTGAAATTGTTGTTTGTGTCTGTCTCTGTGTAGGATCTCCAGTCAGTGCTCAGCATGTCATCATGGCTGCACCCCCTCACCCAACATCCATGGCCTCAGGCCCGGGGAAGGCCCTTGCTTTAGTTCCAGGTGGTGGCGGCCAAGTCCAGCCCATCCACGTGCTCCAGAACGCCCCTCAGTCCTCTGTCACCATGGTGCGGGTGGTAACCAGCGGCCCTCTAACTTCCAACCCTCCAAATGGGTACAGCGCCCCCTCTGTTGGAGGAGCAGAGGGCAACAGTGAGCTCAGAGGTACAGCCATGCAGATCTCTTTTAGACAAGTGTTGTCTTGCTCTATTATTGTTTTGCATTTTCTGCAGTATTGTGAAGATATTTAAAACGGTGTCTGTTTGCTGTTGGCTCCCACACATTTTATTGGCAGTATGTTGGACGTTTGGCGTTCGCATGTTTATTTTGAACTTTTCAAAAGTTTAGGATGATTGTATGTTTCTGTGAAATACATGATTGAGCTCTGGAGGGACCGTAGCAATCTGACTGACCAGATATCTGTCAGTTTAGTAACTGTGACACTTGATTATAACTAATCAATAATAGCTGTAAGCCAGGACTTACCAAAATCCGGACCAAGGTCCAGATCCGAATTGAACGACTGTGTGTCACTTATTAGATTACGTAGGGATATATTTTCTTGTCTTTGAATGTTACTAGTGTGATTGAACATGCCTACATACCTATTAACCACAAGTTGTCACCGTCAGTCAGTGATTTGAGCGGGTTATCCCTTATGCAGGAGCGAGGGGTCAAAAAAAAAAGGAAAGCTGATCAAGAGAACAGAGAATTCAAAGAAGAATGAAATTAATAGTTCTGCAGTCCAAACGTGTGCTCACACTGTAAAACTCTTGACCAGTTAACATTTGGATCAGTGTCTCTGTCTGGCAGTCACTCCTTTTTGTATCCAGGTTCATAGCAGTCACTAACGTTTAATGTGTAACCTAAATTATGAACATTTTATTTCATGAAAAACATCTAGAGTGTAGAGCCTTAAGTGAAGCAATGTTTAACAAAAAGTCAGCGATACCCATGTGCACAGTTACGTTCAGGAACATTACCATTAGAGAAGTTTGTTTGTTATGGGATGCAAGTGAGATTTTCATGTTTTATTGCTTATTATACGATGAATTAAGGGCTGCACTTTCTGGTAAAATGTCCTTAATTTTTCCTTATTCCACATTTTTGATTTTTTGGTGGTAAACATTTAGTTAGTTTTGCTTTTACACGTTTGAGTTATGTGTTTGTGTTTGTATCAGAAGCCCAGCTGAACAGAGAGCGAGTGATCCAGACTGTGGACAGTGCAGTGCAGGGCGGGGATGGGAGGAACTTCACCCCAGGTTTGCATCAACTTCCTGTCCGTCCTGTTACCCAGAATGGCAAACACACCACTGCTGCTGTTGCCACGGCAACCAGCCTTGCTAATGCATCTGGTAAGATTTTTACATTACGCAATGATGGATATAGATGAATGTCTTTGCTTAAAAAGATGGGGATAGAAAATATACTGAAGTGGCATGCAGTCTGCATACGCGTTTATTTATATAAAGTAGATTAAGGCGTCTAGATACTTACTTTTCTTTTTTTCATTTCCTCTCCAGGCCTGAGTAGTCCTCTCCAGATCTTGGCTGCCCAGGCCTCCAGCTCCCCTCCAGTGCTGGTGAGCCGACAGCCAAGTGCAGAAACTTTAGCTGAGCAGCCAGGTGAACCCCAGGCCAAGCGGCCAAGGATGGAGGACGAGGGTTTGACTGAATCTGCTCAGCATCACGTCACACCTGCCCAGCAGCCTGTCATCGTTGCCATGACATCACAAACCCACGACCCTAGGAAGTAAAACCCAGGGCCTCTTACCAGGTACCCAGTGGACAGCCTCCTTATCGTCCCCTAACTGCTTCGCCTTTTATACTCCATTTGATATGACTGCAGCCGACATGGCCAAAAAATGTACAGGCAGCCTCTCTCAACAGAAGGGAATTCAATTGTAAGTAACATATATTTTGGTCAAAAATAGATGAAAACGTTCAAATACATTCTGAATGTAAAAAGCAAGTAAATCTTTCAGGACTTTTTCCAGCTTTACAGTCTTTTTAATGTAATCCATCATTCAGTGACAACACAAACAAGTAATGACATTAAGCTTATGAACATTATGCATATTAAAATCATTTCAGCACTACTTTTTACTATGTGAATGTTGGATAGTATCTCAAATACAACCTTTCCTGTAGTTGATGGATCAGATGCATCAGTCACTCTCAGGCCAAAGAACTCACCTCTCCTGCACTTCTGATTAGAGTCAATGCCTGATTTTAAAACCAGGGAATGTGTGTTCAGAGTTTTGAATTGGCCAGCATTTACAGAAGAAACTGTGATGATCAGAGTTGATTTATTGTGTAGTTTCACGCAGTCGTGGACAGAAAGATAGAGAAGACATAGCGGCATATACCCAGACCATGTTGATGGGGCTTGGGAGACTGTTAAGAATATGATTGTACTCTTCATAAGGCAATCCTTACAGAAAAAAACAGGTTGTCTCTTGTAGAAGTTAATATTAAGGCCTAGAGCAGAATGTGAGACATCTCTTCTTCTTGCCTTCTCTGTGAAGCACAAAAAGAACAAGAGATAGGAGGAAATCCAGGAATAACAAACCAGGACTTTGCAGTTTTTCGCTTCACTTCAGCTCAGCTTGGTTTATCAGTGTGAAGCTGCTCAGATTCAAGATGATCTGGGTGATTGGACAGCAGAGTTGGAGCAGAGAAGGGCAGAAAAAAAAAGAGGCAACTATTTGGAGTTGATTGAAGTGGAGCTAACCTAATGTAGACAAACTGATTGTTTTAATTTTTTTTCTTGTTTCAGTAGTGGTAAAAGGAGAAATGGAACAGCCTGTGCGTACAGTTTTGTTTGTCTTAGCACAGAAAAGCATTATTGTGATAATCCTTAAAGCCTTAAATATTTCTACTTTTTTTTTTGTCATTTTATTTTAACCTTTAGACAGCTTTACCTTTTTAGATTGTTTAACACAGCGCTTCTTTAACAGTACATGATTGGCAACACTACAATGGTGACAGTTATGTTGCATCAGTAGACTTGTATCAGCTTTATCAGGGGAAGGGCGGGACCAACACATGACCACAAATTTCAACTGCTCTCTTGTCTTTTTTTTTTCGTTCTGTATGGTACTTTTGACATCTTTTCTACTCTTGGCTCCCCGCTCTTTTGCTTTCAATTTCTCCTAAATGCATTAACCTGTTTTTTCCCCCTCTTTCTCCCAATCTACCTCTCCCCCTCTTCTCAGTGAGCAGTCTCTATCTCTGCTGTCTCTACAGAGACATCAAGCTGTTGGCAATTTCTGTCACAGATACTGCCTTAATTAGATATTCTTCAGCACCCCCCCACCCTCTATTCTCACTCTGCCTTTAGCTTTTCCGAATGTCTTCGCACAGGGCTCATTTTTAGCTGGCACAATTCAGGCACAATTTGCGCAAGATTTCAGTGATTGTTGTTGCACATTATTAGAAAAAATAAATAAATAAAATGCGTAATGATTGTATGCTGCTCTATCTGCTAAATGACAAAGCGATTTAGAAGGTATTTTTTTCTTATTTTGGAAAAAAAGAAAAAATATTTTGCTATGTAAAAACAGCTGTCATCAGTACGTAAACATTCTGGAAATAGAGAAGTATATGTATTTTTAAATGTTCCTGTTTTTGTGATTTGTTAATGTGTAGCACAAATTAAAATTCCTCATTGACTTAAATATTTCATTTGCCTTCTCTCATGTGACCAGGTGTCAGCCATGTTGGGTAAGATTCCACACTGCAAGTTGTTGTTTACATTTGATGACTTTCTAAGCAGAAAAATGCAAGTATCCAACAATCTTTATTCTTAAGTACTATCATTTTCAACAGTATAAATAATGAACAGAGAGGAATAGACATGCTTGAGATCAATGTCATACAAACCTTGAAACGCACAAAAATAAAACGTTAGTGCAAAGAAATTAACAGAATCAAAAGTGGAGAGTAAAACAAAGCTGATGGAAAAAAAGAAACATCTGGGCTGAAATTTTAACCATTGTGTAAATAATTAGTTGTCAATTAGTTGATCGGTTTAGTCATTTATCAGGTAAAAATATTCCAGAGTTCAGCTTTCTCAAATACAGTATGTGGGTTTGATACTTTTTTCTTCTTATAAATACCTATGAATTTAATCTTTTTGGGTTTGGACCTTTGGTCAGACAAAACAAGCTGGGTATTTTCTGACATCTAACAGATTGAATGATTGGAAGAGTAGTTGACAGATTAATCAATACTGAAAATAATCGTAGCTGCAGCCCTAGTAAACATTAAACACAGTTGCACCTGCAGTCCTTCATTACATTGTGCGACAGCCTCTTTCATTGGTTCCAATGAACACGTCGATCTGTAGCTGTGCGTCGTTTTCTTCGGGTCGCTGCGCCTGATATGGCGATTCAGGGCGTCCCAGGGGAGCTCTAGGAGCAGAGGTCAGGACAGAAGGCCAGGCAGCATAGAGCATGGCTTTTTTTTTTCTTGTAGTGACCTACGCTTTATAGTAAGGACTTTATTAAAGGTGACCTGTTATTGTTCTAGCTGGACCTCTTTTAAGGGTTAAGATAAATTTGGTTTTACTTGCCTAGGTCTTTGGAGATGCCTCTGAGATTTCTGCCTCCACTTCAATACAATGGAGGTGAATGGAACTTTTGTTTTGTGCTCACAGCGTTAAAAGTGACTTTAAAAAATGTCCCGTCACTCCGGATAATCCACAGACCTCACAGTAAACAGTCTTTACTTTCTATCAAAGAAATAGTCCCAGTGAAAATCATAGTGAGGTCAGTAGATTATCCAGAGAAACTGGGATGCTACTGGAAAGACAACTGCTGTTGATTGTTTTTTTTTAAATGTAAATGTAATTTGTCAAAGCTGTGACCAGCCACAAACATAATTCCATTCACCTCTATATTATTGGGATAGAGGGAGAAATCTCAGAGACGAGTATCTATCTTCATGGCTAGAGACCACTAGAAGTAAAATAAACGTTTTTTGAAATTTGGGTGTAGATACCCTTTCAGCAAACAAATTAATAACATTTAGAAAACACAACCGATAACTATATTTCTCTCAATCAAGAAAATACTGTTTTCTTTTTTTCCCATCAGTGGGTTTCAGTGTTGACTGAATATATTTCAGAAAAAAATGAGTTTCCCAAATGCGGTTTCTCTTTCGAATGTCCAAACAATATGTGTTAAATATTTACAAATGACTATTTACACCTCTTAACCAGATACGTACAGCATATATTCACAACAAAAGTGTGGGTTATACACACCAGGATTGAGCATCCAAAACTCTGGAGTGAAGCATGTTGATGATGATCCAGTAATTCATAAATGTCCAACAGCAGCTGCACATCCCCTGTGCACGTCAAGCCTCGAGAGTTCATCTCTTTTCCAGCAGAGGAGGTAAAGTCCAGTGATGAGGTTAAATGTGAAATGGGAGAGCTGGGCTGTAATGTCTTGAGTTTGCTTCCTCTGCCTCTTTCACCCACTCTCCGGTACAAAACTCAACATTCATACACAATCGTTTAGTCTATTGAGCAGACGGTGATAGTGCTTTGGGAGTTGCTAACAAACAGGTTTATAAAACATTCCACTCTAAAAGCACTGTAAGACATCCAGCGTTCATTTGTTTGTCTGCAAATGCTTTTAGAATTGTAAAGTATATTTTACAGTTTCTACAGTCCCTTTGTCTGAGAGCTGGGTAGCTATTTTCACCATACTACTTAATGTCTGAATTACTAATACAAATTATTCTAAAAACGGGTGGAAAAAGTCCAATGTGTGCACATGCTCTGAGGGCTGACAGGAGAGAAATTAAAACCCTACAATCTACTGTGCTTTAAACCACGTCAGACTGGATACTGGCTGGTTAGACCTCGCCCACCTCAAACGCTGATTAATTAGGCAACTTTCCTCGCAGCGTATTCCTTTGATGTCGCGGTGGGTTACGGATTCTGTCTGTCACACAAACCCAGTAGGAGTCAGCGTGAGGGAAGCAGGTCTGGCAGCTGTGGAGTGGAGTCATGGAGCCTTATCTCCGGTTTGATTGCTTGGCTTTGTGCTGTGCTGACGCTAGGTTTCACATTCATATTTCATGCCGCGTATATGTACGCATGGGTGTGTGTTTGAGTGAACCCTGTTCATCAGTGCACACATCTGTATCGTCTTGCCGTCCTACCTCTCCAGTCCCGTTTTGTGCATGTCTTAGAGGGGCAGCGGTGTCTCGGAGGTGGTCAGCAGGAGGAGGCACTGATCTTCTCTGAGACGTCGGGGTCGGACTTGGCCACCAGGAAACGTAGGCGACCTCCTCCCAGACGAATCAGGTCCACCGCGCTGCAAGTAGCATACAGGAGGAAGTAGAGAGAGAAAGACAGAGTCCAGTTACATGCAGCTCAGCAGAGACAGAGTAAGGATGAAGGAGCATCACTGTCTGGGCTTGCACCAATCAATCAAAGTAATCAATTGGCTTAATAGGGTGACAGCCATGGGTGTGGTTAACATTGTGGAGAGAAGACTGCTCACTCTGTCATCAATGTCAACATCACCCAGTAGTATCATTAATCTCCACCAGCGCATTATTATTGTCACAACCAGCACCACTGGAACATCCTCTGTACCTCTGGTAGTCTGCTCCTATCAGACTGGTCCCGTTCACAGCCAGGATGCGATCTCCGATCCTCAGTCTGCCGTCGGACGCAGCAGGTCCGTCAGGGATCAGAGTCCGGATGTAAATGCCTGGAGCGTTGAGAGGAGTGTGCTGCAGGAGGGAGAGGTGTTGAGGTGTTAACGTGTGTGTGTGTGTGTGTGTGTGTGTGTGTGTGTGTGTGTGTGTGTGTGTGTGTGTGTGTGTGTGTGTGTGTGTGTGTGTGTGTGTCCATTACTCAGGTGAGCATCTGGTCGAGCTGATTGACAAATCAATTTATATCACGTCCAATGAAAATACTTGGCCACTGTTTTTGTTTCTCAATAGCTGGCAGGTGTTTGTTAATACTTCTACAGGGGCAAAAGTACTTCTGCTTCATGCTGTGTTACCACTTAACTCTTGCTGGTAAAACCAGAGTCTGAGGTGAGGTAACCCAAAGATATTCAATTTACAAAGACATAAAACAGAGAAAAGCACCAATAAGAAACTTTCATTTATTTGCTTAATAAATGATTATCAAAATTGAAAGCAAAAGACTAACTAAAATTGACTAACTTTTCAGAAAAGGGACAACCAATATGAACACAGCTTTTCTTCTGGTGTTTAAGTGGCCATGGTATAAGCCTGATAATACACTGTGAGGTTTCCTAGTTTACAAAAATAACAGACTTAGCAGAGGAAATGCCACCCCTGCCTTATCAATCAACTTGCATAACATCAATATTGTGATATGACACTTGTTATCTGGGATTTTGGTGCCATAACATTGTGATAAAGCTTTAATGTGTGTTCCAAGCTTTGTTGAATGACACATTTTCAAAAATAAATACCCATTTTGTCCAATTTATTTTTTCAGGACTTTAGATGGCCGAGGGGCAAAAGTATTCTATCAAAAATATAATTAATGGTTTATAACACAATATCATGTAGTTTTAAGCTGATATCAGGTCTTTTTAAGTGTTTATTCATGTAGTGTCAACAACTTTAACTCCTGTGAAGCATCCATAACTGGATGACTATAACACAAATACATATGAGAGCTCTTGTTATAATTGTTGAAAATACTATACATTAATAAACACTTAAACTGTCCTTAGAGCTGCTTATAACTATATTCTAGTGTGTTATAAACAATGTTTATATACTGCTTCTAAATAAATAGTGGGGGTTAAAGTAAAGTGTGACAGAATAAACTGTAGATGAAGTATATTCTGCAATTTTCCAGTTGGCTCAACAAACTACTCTAGATGTATATGTTTACAGTTTGTGAATATGTGTTCATGTGTTGTATTTTAAGTACACTCCTGTGCATCAACATAACACATTTATAGAAAACTGAAGATATAATTGCAAAAATAATTAAATACCTCCAATGTTTGGTCATCACATCCACATTGCTAATCATTTTCATAAACCAAAATTATCTGGTAAAATAAGATTGTCAATATGCATCTCTAGAATCTGACCTCAATGTAGCTTAAACATATTTTTGTATTGTTTTTTTTTTGTTTTTTTTACTTATTCTACTAGCAGAAGTAGTAAACCAACTGAGTCACAAAGACAAAAACACACTGCTGAAATCTGGACCGACAGGTAAGATAAAATATAAAATCTGTTTTTAAACTTCTGTCTACTCACCAGGCCGTCTATGAGTCCCATGCCCAGTCCGTAGGGTCCCTTGTCCAGTTCCACTACAAACACCACACACAAGTCATCAGGAAGGGGAGGGGCGCCAGGGGAGGATACAGGGAAAGGAAACTCACACCCACTAATACACCCTGCAGAGGACACCCAAATGCACAAGAACACACACAAACACACACACACACACACACACACACACACACACACACACACACACAGGGTCTCGCTATGGGGTTGGACAAACATAATAAGTCTTGCTGTGCAGAAGACAAACACACTGAGATACTGAGACACATGCAAGGGTGCAGCTACAGAGCTGATCTGACACACAAACGTGCTTCTGACGAGAGCCTGCAGGTGTCACACTCGCTACAATGTAAAGACGGCACAGGAGGAGTTACTGCTAACGTGATGCACAGAGCAACTAGCTCCAGCATTTCAACTACAGAACTGCACAAACAAGCACAAATTTAAAGCTGCATTCATTGATTTGTGGCCACTGGGGTACAGAAGAACTCAATAAAACAACCAGAGGGACGCAAAACTCTGATACAGTATGATCAGCTTATAAAGCTGTTATGATTAACATGTTAGCAGAAATTGCACACATCCAGCGGACCGAGAGCAACATTATCTCCAATTGGAATCGTGTTCCTCTACATTAATGTGATGAATGTAAGTCTAATATTAGTTCTCGTTTTGGCTCTGGCTGGGACTTCCAACTCCTGAGAAAAATTATCTGTGTCCTTAGCACATGTTCAACATTCTTCACCAGCTAGTTGCTAAATTTGTTTTCCTACCATTTGGTGCTCGGTAGGCAGCGTACAGTGGGTTTATCACTATGTTTTGCAGAAAACAACTGCTTGCTGCAGCTGGAAACGACTCTGCTAAATCAAACAGTAATTGTGTTGTTAAACCAAACGTGCGAGCTAAAAGAGGCTAAAGATTCTTTGTTAATGCAGAGTTGGTGATAATTCTTTGTGGGTTCATCACTACAAGTGACCTCTTTAACATTACTTATGTTGTCTTTGATCACTGAGTGAAGAAGCACTACAGAGACTGAGCCCCATAACAGAAAATAAAAAGTGTCTTCTAGAAGAGTATAAACATTTTTTTTCCACATTGGTCAATTCCAGTGGGAATCTGATGTGTGACACTAGCAACTTTATCTTCACTATAGCATGCATATGCTGCATAATGTGCAACACTGTTTTTTATGCCGTGTGTATACTGTATATTGTGTACTGATGATATATTGTGTAGGGATGCACCGGTCCAAAACACTAACAATTAATTGTAAGAATTAATAGTTAAGCGTCTGGCCATGACGTATAATGTTGTTATAAAATTCAATGTTTCCACAGCGATCTCTGGCCTCGTGTTATTTTACATTAAAAATATTCCAATGAGTTCTCTGCAGTGAGAGATAGAGTCTGAATTTGGGGGAAAAAAGCTATCCGAGTCGGTATTGGGTGAGAAAATTTGGACCGGTGAATCCCTAATGTTGTGTATAAAGAAGTTCAAGGTTTAAAATTCAAACTCCACATTTGGGGTGGACAAAATAACAAAAACACCATACAATGTGATTTAGTTTAATAGCAATTTTCTTTTATGTTTTATTTTGAGACTGTCAGATGTGTTAATTACATAGTGGTGAATTTTAAGGCCATAGATTGTGGTGTTTCTGTTATTTTGTCCACCTCCTGTATGTTATTCAGCCTACCCTCCAGTCCGTTGGTGATGAGTCCGTTTGTCTTTTTGCATTCTGCCACAGTTCTGCTGGTGCAGCCGTTAGTCTGGGTGTTGGGGCCTATGATCGACCCTCCTCCTCCTCCTCCTCCTCCTCCTTCCGGGTACAGCGGGGTGTGGGGAGGGGTCAAGAGGCAGGACGGGTCTGGATTTGCTGTTCGAGGGTGGAGGATGGTGCCGTTCCTTCTGAGGCTCTGTGTGTGTGATTGGCCCGAGGATCTGTCCCGTCCTCTCTCCTCTCCTGTCTCTGGCATCATCTCGTCCCCAGGACCCCCAGAGCGGGGGCTGCTGTGGGCCGGAGGCAACAACTCCCTCTGTGTCGGGATTGAACAGAAAGACTTTAGAAGACACAATTAAAGACCTCTAAAGTGAGGGTGAAGTGATTAGAAAATGGAAGAAAAAAATGTTCCTGTCCTTCCTTCTTTCACCTATGAAAAAGTTTTCTTGTTGCAGTACACAAAACGCTTTGACCCTAGATAACAGTCCAATTAAACATGATTTAAGAGTTGCATTATTATTTTATAGACAAATTTACCATTTGACATATTTGTGAATGTATAAGTGTTTCTGTGTGCGCGTGTATGTGTACATTTGATGGTGCAGTAACACTAGGGATTATGGTCTAGTCAGCCGTTCCCACTAATTAGACAGCCTAAAGACTAATCAGATTAACCATGATTTAACCATGTCTAGGTTTCTGTCAGTGAGTATGTGTATGTGTGTGCGGGTTGGCTGGAGTGGAGGGTTTTTGTCTTTCATTTATGGGATTATGAGGAACTCCTCAACAGCCACAGCTGCTGAGGCACATGGCCTGGATTACTGCTAGGTGTGTGTATTTGACAGTATGCGTTTGTTTGTGTGTGTGAGTCTTTCTGACCTGAACGTCGGGCCAGTCTGCTGTGTTGGTTCCGTTGGACTGTGTGTGCACGCTGGGAGTGTTGGTGTGTGTTTGCGTCTTGGTGCGTAGCCCCCACAGGTAGTGGCGGATGTAGAGCAGCTGTCTGTAGATGCTGTCTTCTACACACTCGCTGTCCAGGTCCACCCTGAAGCCGGCGCTGGGCAGCACTATGGGAGGATGGTTCTCAAAGCTCTCCAGGAGGTCCACTAAACACACACAAACTGAGGTTAACTCATCTATGCATCATTAAAGGCTTAAAGCTTACTAGGGCTGCTAGCCACTAGTTACAGTAGTTACTCAAGTAAGTTTGGGACATAAAACTTTAGATATGACAAATTTCTGCTTTGGCTGTGTGTGTGTGTGTTTACATGCACACTAGTATCCTGGTTATGATCAGGTTTTGGTGTATCACAGTTATGTGTTCGTTATGTACACATCCTAGTTTCAGAAATCTAGAGAAGCTCTTATCCTGGTTTTAAACATCCTGAATATGCAAGCTGGAGTACTCCGTTACCAGGATACTATGATATTTAAACACCTCATCCAGGCTTCTGATCTGCCATGTGTGCAGGTGCAAACTCAACTCGCATTACATATCAGTTAGTTAAACAAAAACAAATATAAAATGATGATGGTGATAATGGTGATCTACCATATATGCTAAAATCAAAGTGAAGGTCTGACACAGGCTATGTGGAGGACAGATGGAGAAGCCAATTCCAACAGAGTAGTAAATACAGCAAAGCTCAGACAGTCAGAAACCAAAGTAGGTTCATGAGGAAACTTGGTCGATACAGAAATGAGAGAGTGTGACAGATGATCAGAATCTGGGTAAGATGAATCACGTATACAATGATATGAATCAAAAGGTTTCTTTATGTCCTATTTACTGTAAATTTGATATTCTGAATGATGAAAACCAGGACATGAGTCAACACCAGGATACTGTGAATGTCAACATACTGATCCTGTAGATGATTTCCCTTCAGCAGACTGACACTGACTGCAGCAAATGTCCATGTTCTCATTCATTTGTAACTGTTTGTGTTAAATCTTCACCTACATCCTCCAGGAAGAAGATGCTCTACATCCCCCGTAACTAATAGACCTTTAGCTTAAATATCCCCTCCACATGTTTTAAGACATATAAGAACGCTCTGCTTTGAATAATAATTTGTGTCCGATACGGTTTTTCCACAAAAAAAAAAGTTCACTTTCTTTACTTCCTTACCAGAATCTTTGAATATGCAAATATTTTTCTGCTGGGCAAAATATGTCTCCTACTTCACTGAAAAGTCAATTCTCAACGTTCGTGCAGTGCATGTGAAGTTTCCACATCACACTTGTGTAAGTTGCGGAGTGGACCATGACTGGCTGACAAACTAGTTTTGATATCACAAAATCATCCTTGTAGGTACATTTCTGAAAACACCATTCTAGTGTCAAACTGTGCACACACATCATTCCAACTTTGAGTTTAAGAGATACAGGCCAGTATATACTGAAACTACAGACTAAACTTTCTCTCTTATAACATGAGGGCTTTATGTTGCTATAATTGGTCAATTCTACTGGCCACGAAAATAAACTCCCATTCACTCACAAATTCACACATGTTCGTACCTGTTCTGTATATATACGCCTCGTCCTCGCTGCTGGCTTGCCATGTCGGGACGGGGCCTATCTCTGCTGTGAGCTGGTACTGGGTGAGAATCCTGTGCAGCTGGACAGGTTTCAGGGTCGGGTGCTCACTGGACAAAGCTCGCCAACTCAACTGCACACAGAGAAGAAGAGAAGAAGAAAAGAAGGAGAAGAGAAATTAATCGGAAGTCCTGCGAGGTCCTTTTTCTAATACAACCAAGCTATGATGGGAGATGTGTGGGCAGTCACAAGTTGATCCTGGCTAAACCTTTTCACAGACATTATCAATCAATAGCTGATCAGAGTGACTTGCTTCATGAACAGCAGTTCTGCTGGATGTATTTAAAACAGTTAAGAAAATTGATTACAGTCAATCAAAGCTTGTATTTGGAAGACTACAGGATTTAGCATCTCAACGGCATTACTTTGTAACTGATGGCCTCCATTGTTTGGGTTGATATTAAACTTGAAACTAATATTAATACAGTAAGCTGTTCCTATTTCCTGTATAAGATTGTTGGTGAGTGTGTGTGTGTGTGTGTGTGTGTGTGTGGATACCTGTGTGAGCTGTTGTGGGGGCGTGGCCAGTATGGACACAGTGCTGTTGAGTTTGGTGAAGAATTTGTCAGCCAGATGTCCCAGACCGGACCTGCTCGCCCACTCCATGACCATCCGCAAACACGCCTGGATCTGCAACACCTTGGAGCGCTGGAACCAACCCCGCAATGGACCTGCATGCGCACACACACACACACACCGAAGAGAGGGTTTGGATATTTCATCAGACACTGCAGTAGATTTCTATTCTTTGGTGTGTGCACGTCAGAGAAACGCAGACTAAAAGAGAGACTGTGTGTTTCTATGCATGTGTGTGTGTGTTGTATGAGAACACAGGCATACATTTTTAAGTAAGTTGACATTGACGTCAATGAAACAACAGCAACAGCCAGCAGTCGCCTGCTCCTCGCAGAATACAAATCGACTGCTGCAGAGGGGCTCAGCTGACTGGGTTTGTGTTTTACTGCACACAGCCTGCATTCTCCACTGTGTAATCCTTTCTTTCTCCGGATCACATCAAAGAACTGAAAGGAAGTTTTGTGGCAAGTTAAGCAGGCGGTAACTTTAAATCTAGCATTTGTCAAGTTGGCATCCCATAGTTTGTCAATCTGTCGTTCCATTACCTCACTACAGCTATAATTCCTGTTTAAGCTTTCTGAAATACCCCCCAATGTGAGGGGCTGTGTGAGCTGCTAGAGTTTGGTAGAAACAATGACAAACAACTGGACTAGAGCTGGGTATCATTTGAGATTTTTCAATGCAAACGATACCCGAGTGTCTGTACAGATGCCAAAGCAATACTTTTTTTTTGATACCTTAATTTTTTTTAAATCAGGGACTATGCACAGAAAAATTAATCTTATACAAAGAGAAGAGATTTTGCAGATTTAGCTACTGGCTACTTTCCATCTGCACTCAGCAAGTAGACACAAACATCACGAAATACAATTAATAAAATGTTCCAAATACAGTAAATACAAACTGTAATGTACAATGAGCCCAATAGTCACATTTCAATTAGGCTATACACTCAAGCCTTTGCAAAATGAACAATAACTGTCATCTCCTTCATGTAGGGCTGCAACTAATGATTATTTATTCATTATGGATTAATCTGCCAGTTATTTTCTCGCTTCATTGATTACTCGTTCGGTCCTTAAAATGTCAGAAAATAGTGAAAACTGCCTGTGCAATTTCCTGGAGCCCTCAAATAGCTTGCTTTGTTTGACCAGTAGTCATAAAACCAAAGATATTTACTGTCACATAAGACAAAGCAGCAAATCCTCTCATGTTAGAAGCTGGAACAAGGAAATATTTGGCACTTTTGCTGCCTTAATTGTTGCACCTCTAACTTCATGTAATAGTCATTGATATGCAGTAGGACATAGAAGTCGAGGTAAGGCAGATGTGTAAAAATGTAAATACAGATACTTTAAGTGTTAAATTAATGTTTCTTAAAATTCATTACTTCGAGAAATATATTTTTAGAATAAAATCAATGCCCTTTTTTCATTTAACAAAAGAAGCCAAAGTTTTCAAATGGTAAATGTTGTCGAAATATAAGCAGCGGTACAAGAACTGAATAAAATAGCCTAAAACTGGCAACATATGTATTAAAGTGAAATAATTATGAAAAGGGTTTGCACTCTTCAGTCCAGGAATTTCAAAAGATAGTGTCAGGTGCGTGTAGCCAAAATTTAACACACCCATTTCATAGAAAAATTGCCCGCACACTAACAAAAAAGTAGAAGATCTTCAGATGCAAAAAGAATCAGTCTGTTCCATGTTCAAACGGTGAATCTTTCGGTCAAAGGACCATCGTCAGCACAACGAAATATTTTTATTAAAATCAGGAGCTATCTGCTCACAAATACACAATAAATTAACAAGATTATGAATCTCATCAGACAACCAATGCCAGTTTTTGACACTTGACAGTTTACAATACTCCATACCAAAAAAAAACAAAAAAAAAAACATAACATGTCCTCACAAAATGTCTCTCTCTACAAGTTAGACAGTTAGACATGACAGGAAACTTCATGCAGACAATAAACTGGCAGCATTGTGCGTGCACACACACACACACACACACACACACACACACATATAACCCTTCAAATATTCTGCCATATGTTTTGGATGCACACACACACATACTTCCCTCTGTAATAGGCTTATGTCTAGGCATACAGTAATCTATGTGTGAGGCATCGCAAACAGACGAGACATCACTTAACCTCTTAGCAAAGGTGTTATAATGCTTCATAGCACACACCTTTAAACACGGAAAAGCCTCTCAAACGGACCAAACAACAAAGAGCTATCCATTATTATCTGTTTGTAGGTTGAAAGTTATCACATGACTAACAGATGTGATATGGTACAGATGCTCTGCTTTATCTTGAATTCCCCGATCAGGTTTTCTTCCTGAGTTGCCATAACATCAGGCTAAGAGCGTGTCTGTGTGTGTGTGTGTGTGTGTTGCAGAGCGCCCGGTGCAAACGTCAGCGTTACCTGCTATAAACTCACTTCACTGTTACCATGGACACCATCAGTGGAGAAATATAAATGAGCGACAAAAAGGAGAGCGAGGCAGAGAGAGAAAGCCAGACAGACGGAGAGAGGGAGGGAGGTGGAGATGAGGTGGGGGACAGGGGAGCCTCTGCATGAATATAAAGGTATTTCTCCTTCTCCCTTTGCCAGACATGTGATCTCTCCTGTCTCCACCGGCTAATGAAGACATATGGCGTGTGTGTGAAAGTGTGTATATGTTTGGCTAAAGATACAAAGGGAGGATGTGGAGAGGTTGGAAGTGATAGGTAGTCGGACACATGGATATAGCTGCAGGTAAATGACTATTTTCTGTATTTAGACAAGGTAATAGACTATTAGCAAGGTCATCACAACAACTGAGCGACCTTCCAGCCTTTTACCCTTCACTCTGCCCTCTTTCCCCCTCCCCTCCTCTATCTCCTCTCTCGCCTCCATCCAATCCCACCTCTACTCTTCTTTGTCTCACCGCCTGATGGCCAGATGGGATGGAAGGAAGGCAAGGAGGAGGAGGAGGGGAGAAACAGAATGCAGATAGGGGAAGGGCATTGAGGACAAATCTGGGTTAGTCTCTGTCAAAATGCTGACAAGGACACAAGGACACTCTCTCTCTCTCTCTCTCACACACACACACACACACACACACACCAACGGTAGAAACCCCGAGGGAGGTCTACTGGAAGAGAGAGTGTGAGTGTGAGTATGCTTTTTGTCCTACCTTTGTCCATCAGCTGGTTAAACAGTGACACGTTGGAGAAGAAGAAGAGGTAAGCAAACATCTGAGCCTGGATCTCCGGGTGGACCTGGTAGCCCTGCAAAAGCTCCTGGGTATTCTGAAACACCTGCGCGCACACACACACACACACACACACACACACACACATGAGCATAGAAATACTGCTGGTATGAAAAGACATGTCAATGTGTCTATTGTTGCTTATGCCTATCAAATATGGATAAAAATGATATATTTTATCATATATATTCTGTATCAGAAGTTTCCAGTTCAGTGGGTTTGAACAAAGTTTGGCTGCACAGCATCAGTTTGTATAAATTGATGATCCAGTGGCTGGTCAGGTTAGGTGTAAAGCGTTAAGCAAATTTCAGAAAGATCCCAACAAATACTTTTAGAACGAAACACAAGGGTCCAAAATAGAAAGAAAATGTGGAAAGGTTTGGCTGTCTTGACCTTCAGATTTATCTTTCAGCTCATATGAGACAATATTTCTTGCTGCATGAAGCAAAATAAAGAAAGTTGTCAGCAGTCCACTCTGACCTGCGGACCCATGTGTCTCATTTAAAGAAGAAAATCTCCCCTTCAGGTGCATCAGTGTTTTATAGACATGCAGCTAATAATTTGCCGATTAATTTCAATGAGTTGTAACCCAGTTTAGAAACCAGTTTAGAAATCTGTCATATTCTCTATATCAACAATTGCTTTCTACTTCCTATTTGTCACATAAACTCTTTGTATTTTTTTAGTCCCGAGATTGATCTCAGAATTTTAAAAAAGTAAAAATTATTTCGTTTCTTGTCAGAATTCATGGAAAAAAATCAGAGACTAATGTCGGAAAACTGAAAATTACATTATTTCACCCTCGAAAATATTTCTTCCAGATTTTTCATGTCCCTAATCCTCTTCCATACTTCTATACTTAGATAAGGCTTTTGGTTTCCCTGTTACATATTCATTAACTATACTGACACATTTTTCATTACATTAAAGTTCCCTTGCATTAAATATGTGTTTTGTTTATTGTAACTTCACCTGGATGTTTGACCTTCACTGTGCAGTGTTTTTTCTCCAATGGTTTTACACTATTCCCCTGATCTACAGGTGGCAGTAATGTGCCAAGATATACAGCAATGTGCCAGCAAAGGCAGTGAAGAAGAGTTAGTCAACATGGATGTAAACAATGCAGGATTTAAAACACACAATGTGATTTGGTAAAAAAAAAAACACTGAATGTAAATAGAACTTTTTTTTTGTTTTGTTTTGTGTTTTTTACAAGAAAACTCCACAGGGTAACTTTAAATATGAGTTTAAGACGTGTATGTATGAGCATGATTTTGTTTGAAAGCCAATCCTGGTCCAATATGCAGCTTACACAAGTGTGATGTGAAAACTTGAAGCCTTTTCAGTGAAGCAGGAGACATCTTGACATATTAATTAATTATTTTTCAAATAGAAGAATTTTTAACTAGTTAACTTTTTGTGAAGAGCCCATATTAAGCACAAATGATTATTCAAAGCAGAGTATTTTTATGTCTTGTGTGGATCTTAAAACAATGATTTTAAACCAAATTACAAGTGCATAATTTATCAAAATTTCTGGCACTTTATGACAATTAATAATCAATTACATTCACATGATCCTGACAACCCTAACTGTACTACAGTACAATACAATACAAGACGTGCTTACCTGCAGGACCCTGCGTACAGGTTCAGGAAACCCTACACCTCCTTTCCAGCAGGGCTCAGAGCTGTCGACTGGGAATGGATTACAGTCTAACAAACCTGGTAACACTACATAAAGAGCCTGGACACACACACACACACACACACACACGCACGCACACACGCACAGAGACATGCGTGATGATGGATCTGAAATTGCAGAATAACTTCTAACTTATTCATATTCTTGCCTCATCTAGTCATTTATTGTGTGTGTATAACAATTCAATCAGGTCTTCTGTGTGAATAAGGGTCTGTTATTATTCATCTAGCCCGGTTTTAAAAACAAGCTAAAAAAAAAAAAAGTCTCGCTCATTAAGAAGATGGCACCGTTGCTGCGGTGACAGAATACCTTGGTGATATAGTAGACACATTGCTGGAAAGTGTACATGATCACTTCTTCCAAAATAGTCATTGCCTCCTCATTGGCTGATATGGTCGCCGATAGCAACGACTCCTTTGACCCTAGACATAGATGACAGAGATAGAGGCATACTTAAGAGATATGAAGCTGCATCAGTGTCTTCTGTATGTCAGCGTGAGTAATGACTCTCCAGCCAAGTTGTTGTTGTTCTCTCTGTGTTTGTGTGTGTGTGTGTGTGTGTGTGTGTGTACCTTGCAGTGTCTCTATGCTGTGTGTGTACGCTGGTGCTCTTTGCTGTATAAAGTAGAGGATCTCGATGGAGTTGGACATCCAGAAGAAGATGGTCTGCAGGTCTGGGACCAAGTCTGAGATACTAAGCAGAGACAGGGAGGCTGGGTCCTGGCTACATGGACGGACACACACACACACACACAAAGTGTAGGGTTAAACACAGTTAGGTAGACATACTGAACACACCGACATACAAACACAAAAATGGTACATGAGCACACATGCTCTCTTTCTGTTGGAAAGCGATACTCACTGCTGAGCTTGCTTCTGAGCCAGCTCCTTTGTCTTCTCCTGCAAGACGCGCGCACACACACACACACACACACACACACACACACACACACACACACACACACACACACACACACACAGCAATTAAGTGCTCATTAAACTTTCAGGATGTGCGTAGGAGAACTACACTTCATGGCGCTATCACTAACCTGCAGAAAGAAATACCACTATCATATTTACAAAACCTAACACACCCACAGTGACGCATGTTGATAATTACTTTGTGCCCCACTGGACTGAATATAAGCTTACTCTATAAGATGACCCCCAACACCCTTTTTAAAAAATTCTTTGCAACACCCATTTTTGGATAAAGATATAAACCCTTTGACTAAAACATATTCAGGGTTTCCCGCAGTGTTTTATAGCAGAGGCAGACCACCTCATCTGAAACCACCTCTGCTACAAATAAGCATTTTTATTTTTTTATAAAAATAAAATATAAACCTTCAGGGGAAAACAGAAGGGATCCCTTTGCACACAGCAAATTCCATATATACATATATAAAGAGTATGGCTATTGTTTGGGCTGTCATTTTCTGACTGAATTGAATGCGACACGAGATGCATCAGGATCTGGGTTTCATATTACCTCCGCAAAACAATTTCTTGAGGGCGACCCTGATATTTACAATCTTTTAAATATTTCTATTTTAATATTGAAATAATACAGTAAATGAAAAAAAGAATCCATGATTTCAACTTCAAGAGAATCAGAATCAACCAGTAGATTCAGCATTTTGGTGATTTCCAAAGATCGAGATACGAGATTTGACAAATTCAATATTGTTTGGTCAATATTGACCAAAATGTGTCAGAATTGATTATCAAAAACTGTGCAGTATCTAAGTTGGCAGCGAAAGATTGGGTGAGATTTGATTAGATATTTCTCATCTTTTCCATATTCCATCTAAATCAGGAAACTTTATTTTATTTAGGCATGAAGTTCTTCATGTTACTGCATTGAACAGTTTGCCATATTTAATTAAATTCAATTGTTTTTTTAATATTCCCCAAGCTAAAGTATCCTAAAAAGAATTGTTTTGGTATTATCTCAGATCCTCACAATGGAGAGCAAATTTTTAGCATTTTCATCTTCATTGATTAATTAGAATTGTTGCCAATTAACGTTCTGTCGAGTGACTAATTGTTTCAGCTGTACACACTATTGATTTTCATCTAAATCCCTAAACTTTCTCTATGGTGGCAGAGGTTGCTATGGAGACAGACAACTGTGTGTGTGTGTGTGTGTGTGTGTGTGTGTGTGTGTGTGTGTGTGTGTGTGTAACAAAACAAGTGATATCTGTTATCTGTTTAACTATTCACCTGACCTGACATGGTTGACCAGTTTCTCTCCACATAAGGTCATCTTAAGTAGAGACCAAAGTGCCATAGAGACAGACAGACAGACAGACAGACAGAGAGACAGACAGGCAGACACTGACCCACGCGATGGTCTGGATTCGACGGACAATCTTGAGCAGCAGTTTTCCAAAACTCCCGGGTGGGAAGCTTGAGGCAGAGTGTTGTATGCACAGACACAGCAGGTAGGCAGGTGTCAGCTTATGGTCGTCTCCTGTGAGGGAGTTTAAAGGGTCAGTTCACAAGTTATGAAAAAACACATTTTCTCATTGACCTCTAGCAGTATCCATCTGATCATGCAGCTCACAGATTTTCAAAAAATGACTTTAAAGAAAAAAAATGAACTTGAACTACTTTCGGCCTAGGAAGCAGTCCTTAATATGAAAACAGCTGACAGTGAAGTCTGTGGATTATGTAACAGGGACACTGATGCTGGAAAGAGAAATTGCTTTTCATGAACACTACTTCCTATTTATACCCTTCGACTAACAGGAGTGAAAAATACTGGATGAAATGAGAGTTTTTAAGGCTCTTTTACCATTTTCCCCTATTTCCTTTTTGTTTCAATACTAAGGGCTGCCTGGGCTTGAATCCCTGTGTAATGAACTCTATATTGAACTGTGTTTATGTTCTATGTACTGTATGTTGTTGCTGTATCTTATTTTCCCTGCTAAATTTAAAATGTCACAAAAATAAAATAAATTATATGATTTTAAAAACCTGGACAAATAAACCAAAACTATCTGCACGACTAGATACCACTAGAGGTGAAATAACCTTTTCATTGCAACACCATACATCCACTGAGATAAAAAACACTGCTTTGTATACGTGCAACTGACATCTTATATTCTCTGTTATATTGTAAATCAGAGCACAGACCTCCAGGTTCTATGAGGGACACAATCCTGTTCAACAGCTGGTCTTCATGAGCCTGGTCAAACTCCAGCTGTAGCCTTCTTTTCTGACCTCCTCTTCCTCCTCCTCCTCCTCCTCCTCCTCCTTCCCCTCCTGACCAACTAAGGGGTCCTGACGCTGCCGCCCCCCCGCTACGGGGTTTTACCAGGTGAGGTTTGAAGCTGCGTCTAACTGCCGGAGCACTTGACACCTGCGCTGCTCTGTCCTTCAGCACAGAACCACACATCTTACAAGTCTGAGTCTCTCCCTCCTCCACCCCGGCATCGTAAAGCTGCCCTAGGGAGCGAAGGCGTGCCAAGGTCTGAGCGGGCAAAGGCTTAGCGCCCGTGGGGTCTTTGTACAGGAAGATGTAATGCGCTCCGAAGGAGAGAAGGTCACCGTGTCGCAGCGTGGTGGAGCGCTCGCAGCGGGAAAAGTTCACGAGAACTGTGGCGTGGAGCACCGGCTCAACAGCAACACAGAACCGCTGACTCTCCGCCAGCTCTTCTCCCTTGTTGTTGTTGTTGGCATGACGACGGGGTGCGGGGACTCGGCGCAGGCGGCAGTGGAGGGGCAGGATGTCGGGAGAGAAGAGGCAGATGTTGGGGCGAGCTGATGGAGTCTCCTGACCAACTGTGTGCTGCTCTCTGTTCAGCAGGTACACCAAACAGTCCTGCAGCACACAACACAATACATATCACATACTCAGATACACTGGAAGTCTCTAACATAACACATGAACTTCATCCCTATCCTCACCTGCCGATTGTATCCCTGTAGCAGGAGGAGGTGCGGGGACTGGTAGAGCGAGTGCCTCACCCCTCCTCCTCCCTGACTCCCCTCTTCTTTCCTCCGGCCGCTGGAGGCCGCCTCACGTTCTCGACCCCTCAAGGGCCCTGGCAGGGTCGAGTAATAACGCTTGGGCTCCTCTCCCACTCCCAGCTGCAGGCACACACAGAAACACACATGCATTCAGAATTGAAGGCGGGTTGATAACAACGCCATGAATAATAACAATCAATTATCCTGACTAGGCTTCAGTGGGAGGCCCCACCTGGTTGAGGCTTGTCTCGCTGAGGCTGCGGCAGAAAGATGAGTTGCCGGGCCGGGGCAGGGTCAGCGTCCCCTTCGCCCTGTTCCTCTGGAGCTTACGAGCCTGAGCATTAATATCTACAAGGAAGGAGAGAGGAGGGCAAGAGGGAGAACAGGAGGAGAATAATAAAAAGGAGTAAAAGGAAGAGGCAGAGCGGGGAGAGCGAGAAGTTGAGGACACACAAGAAAAGAAAGGTAATGAGTGGAAAATAAGAAGAAGATGTACTTAAACGTGACATGTGCATTGTTAGCATGTATGTTTGACTCATGAGTGAAGTCTGGATAAAGCAGCTTCTCAGGCTGTAGTGACACTAGTGCGTAACAGTCATGTGTGAGCTGAGTGGGAACCAGTCAGATGAAGTAAATGGTGCTGGATGGAGCAGCACATGTGGCTGACAACAGTGAACCTGATGAAAGGTGAGCTGAGCAGCTCCTTATGACTTGAAGTTGAGGCCATGCGATGGCTCACAGATTTACACACACACACACTGACTGAATCACTGGCAATGGGGGTGGCGCTGATGACAACGCAGGTATAGGTGGTCTCCATGGCAATGACTGACAGCCACCCTACCTGAGGCCAGTCCCCACCTTTAGAGCTGGACTGTACCACTCGACCAGACCGCAGGGGGGAGCTCCTGTGTTTGCCCAGCCCGGACAGACCCATTAGAGCCGCCAGGAACTGGGAGGTTTTGGGCCCTACAAGAGGGGTTAGGAAGGGGGGAGGGGGGGCTTAGAAAACACCCCCTCACCAAAACACCAAGCACAGAATAACCCCCATACACACATATACCAACCGCACACCACAAGACACGCATGCACTGTGGAGACTCTGCGGTGCTTCTAGTGAGTCACATCAGCAGTTAGTAAGGAGAGATAGAGTTAAAGGTATGAGGTACAGGATTTTCCTCTTTAAACATATCACTGTCAAATTAGTAAGATATTACATTCAACGTCAGACAACAATCACATTTCTTCATTATAAACTATATAAACTATATTACAAAATATGGTCTGCTTAGTGCTTTCAGGTTTCATGTCAATTTGGGTGTTTTTGTCTTTGATTATTATAATCAATCCAATTTGTTTTTGAGATTTTGAGACTGAAACCAGCAGAATGGGGGAATGCAGACTGTATCTTTGGAGGTTGATTAATACAATTAATTTGGCCATGATGTGTTCGTGTAATTAATGAAAATCCTACCGTACCTTTAAAATGCTATCTCATTGTAAAAAAAAAAAAAAGTGTAACAAACAATACACACACTTCACACATGTGCATGCACGCTCACAGATACACCAGGGGAGAAAAAAAGACAAGTGAAAGACAGAGAAGCAAAGAGAAAGAGTCCAGGGTATGTGAGCTTTGTAAACACTATAACACAAAAGAGAAAAGGTTAGTGTGAAAATGAAAATATGTGAATTAATATGTATTAGTTAATGAACCAGTTTTATCCCAGAAGGCATTCTTTGCTGTGATCATATTTGTGTTTATATTTTCAGACACTATAAAAAACAGGTTCAAGCTGCAGTTGTGTAACTGTAACTGAAATGTCTCTAAGTACAGTAAGGAATGCTTTAAAAGGAGAAGGCTGGTGACAATCTCTATTTTTCTTATTGTAAACAAATCCAAAACCAACAATAAATTGATGCTACTAACAGGTGTTGTCTGTGTTGCCAAAGCCTGATACAGCGTATTCCTCTGAGCCATTGTTGTTCACATACTGTCCACATACTGGGTAACATGTTCCTTTATTACAATGAACACTGTGGTTTATTTTGAGTCAATCCACCATACATAGTCCTGCTGTAAACACTCACTAGCATGCAAAATGTGTATTAATCCGTGGTTGAAAATAGTCCCCACCAAATGCACTATTTACTAGTTTTTGAGTAATGTTTGCTAAGAACTACAGTAACCAGCTGCTGTAGAGAATTACCACACCTTTTTTAAAAATCCACAGGGAACAGTGGAAAGAGGCTTCCCAGTGATAATACACACAAAGTCAGGAGCATGCAGTGAGAATGTTTAATATGCTAAATATGTGCACAAATACAGGCACTCAACAACTTCTTTAGAAATAAAACTATATATCTGTGAAACAGATCAGACAAGTCAGACAGCATTGAGACACGGTCTAACGCATCGTAGGTTTTGGTCTTTTCATGGGATTTGATGACCATAAGAAAAATATAGAATTACACCAACCTTATCCTTTTCCATGGCATTTACAGGTTGGTCAACATTGTCTTGTGTACTGTCCAAAACATGTACAACAACTGTACTATGCAACTATAAAATAAACAATTGTTGACTGACTCTCTGGCTACCACAGACGTTGACATAGCAACCAGTAAACCCTGGCATGCTTCATGAGAAATGTTAGTGTGGCTGCAAAGTGCAATGTGTGACTGTGAGGCTGAAAATACTTGTTCTGTCTCTGTGAACACTAACTGGGTGTTTATAAATGTCTTCAGCAAGATGCACAGGTGTCTGTGTGTGTGTGTGTGTGTGTGTAAATGGCAAACATTTCATCAATCAGTAAATCAATCTACATAAGAAACTGTAATATAATTTGAGTGTACACAGTTCAGGTGTGACCCACTACAGTTTTGTGCAGGTACTTCAGTAGGAAAACAATACTGCCTCACTGTAGTAGAAATGTGTCATTCATAAAAACACTAGAGTGCCCACACCCATCCACACCTCCAGTCGCAAAGGATTCAGCTTTCACTCAATCAATCGACCAGCTGTCCATGCATTTCCACTGCACCGTTTGTGTGTGTGCATTTGTGTGTGTGTGCGTGTGTATTTCTGCAAGTGCTCAATTGCATATGCAAGTGTGTGTCTCTAATAAAAACCCAAATGAAACACTTCCAGGAACAATGTCTTCTCTACAGGATAATAGCGATGACAAAGGCTCTTATTCTGCATCTATACACACACACACACACACACACACACACACACACACACACACACACACACACACACACACACTGCAGAGGAGGTAACGAGCTGTGCTTTTCTGCTGAGTTTGTCATGTCAAGAAAGAAAGGGAATTAGACCAGCTGCTGTGTGTGTATGTGTGTGTACCTGTCTATCTACGTGTGTGTGTTTGTCTTTGTGTGTTTCCTCACCAGCAGTGATGGTATCCTTCTCCTTGGCGTTGAGTTCCTCCACCTCTGCTCTCCTGCGCAGCTCAAATCTGCGAGCGTGTCCTTCTCGGGGCTTCCACAGCTCTTGGAGCAACAGTGGCTTTTCATTGTCCCCCAGCGCACGCAAGCATTCAGTCCGCCACCCTCCTCCTCCTATCCCGCCTCCCCCGTTAAAATGCCCGATCACGTCGCACAGGACGTACGAGTGGGCAGCGTTCTTGTTGAGCGAGTAACGCTCGAGTGCCTCTTTGACTAGTTCCTGCGCACTGGAGCGTGGCGTGGCCAGGACGCTCTTGTAGTTGGCACCGGCACAAATTTCATCTCCAAAAATCTTCAGCACCCCAGGGGCCGAGCTCTGCGTGGAGAGTTCAGCTGGGTCGTCCGCTGGTCGCTCTGGGGGTTCAGTTGTCGAGCGCCGGTCCCCACGAGTGTTTGTTCCAGTTTCTACTGGGACACGGTCTCTGTAACTCAGAGTACGGTACAGGACCTGCAGAACAGATAAACATACTGAATTTAATGTAGGGCCACTTTATCACAGACACTATGTACAGCATATGTTTCTTGCATTGTATATTAAATGGTCTGCCATACAGAATGTTTTGGTTTACAGATATCCATCTTTGAGATTTCTGCCACCATCCCAGTTCACTGGAGGTGAACAGACTTTTGTTTGTGCTGCTCAAAGCATTGGAAAAATACATTTAATCAAGAGTCGACAGACGCCCTAACAGCTATATGAGGCTGCACTCAATATAGGAGCTTTGAGCTAAATGTGATAAATGCTAACATCAGCATGCTAACATGCTCTTTTGCAGGAGTAATGTTTACCATGTTCGCCATCTTAGTTTGGTGTGTTAGCATGCTAACATTTGCTAATTATAGCCCTAAACACAGCACAGCTGAGGTTGACGGGAATGTCATTAGTTTTGCAGGTATTAGATCATAAACCAAAGTATTGAGCAAATTAAGATTTTGACTTGATGATGGTGCTAGATTTAGGGGCTCACCAATGTTATTACAGTTCATCCTGTGGGGATCATGATTGTGTGGACCAAATTTCATGGCAAGACATTTCACTCAAAACCACAAATGTCAACCTGGTGGTGGCGCTAGATGAAAAGTCAGAGGATCACAAACATCGAGGCTTCATTCTGTGGAGACCATGAATGTCTGGACAAAATGTTGTACCAATCCATCCAGTAGATGTTGAGATATTTCAGTCAGGACCTACGTGGTGGACCGACCGACTGACCAACACTGCCAGAGTCACGCTCGTGGCTAAAAACAACGTGTCTTTCCAGAGACAGTATCAAGGTTACACTGAATAATCCATTTTAGATATCGCAAAATCTCAGCAAATAAAACAATCTACATGGCAAGATACCATTAGAGACAAATGAGAAAATATGTTACTGACCCTTTAAGTATAAAAGTACACAATATGTCACACAGCACATTTGATAAAGTGCACAGCCAAGCACTTCACTAAAAACTGTATTAATATTTGCTCGAGTGTGTTTGTTTTCATCTATTAATTTGACCTTTATTTAACTAAAATGGTCTCTTGAGACTGACAGAGTTCAGACCAAAATGGCGGTGTGTATGTTTGTGTGTGTGTGTACCTGCGTGAAGGTCCTGCTCTGGCGCTTCAGGCGGCTCTTGGATGGTAGGGACATGCTGGCCCCAGAGGAAGAACCGTAGAACATGATGCTGCTGTTGGCCTCACAAACTCCACAACTGGTGAGCGAGCAAATACATTTGAAATGCTTTATTTAAATCCATCGAAAAGGATTCAAATATTTACACACACACACACACACACACACACACACACACACACACACACACTCATATGAAAAAAGTCCATGCATAAAAGGCTACATCTTACACTTACTTGTGGAACATTTGTAGATCTGGAAGGTAAAGAAAATCTACTCTAAATCTATTATGTAAAATGTATCCACCATAAACAGACCATGATAAATAACAAAAACTGTCGCGTGTGTGTGCAAGTACCTTGATGCTGTTATGTATTGTCACTCTGTATTGTGCAGCAGCACCAGGTAAAAGTTTACAGTTGAGGGTCAGATGCTTTGCATGTCATTTCACTGTCACCCTTCACACTGGAGAAGCAAAAAAAAAACAAAAAACAAAGACGATGTTAATGTCAGTTTACAGCAACACTGAAGAGTCCCCGCTGAGTTTTGGATCATTTACATTAACTTAGTTTCCAAATCCTCCGGGATTCAGATAATATTGCTGTGGCTTTTAGCTTTTTAATGATTTCTTGACAGACGTTTTCACACCAGAGTCAAAATTGCAAGTCACATTAGTGCCAGCCAAAGACATTTTTGACTTGGGAACCATCTGCAGAGTTCTGGGCCCAGACAGTGTACAACTTCGATCGAGGCAAAATCTGATAAAGAGATAAAAAAGTGGATTTTTGTATAGAAACCAACTGTGCTGCTCATTTGAAAAATTCAGTCGTGTCTACTGTTGATTACCGATACATTATATATTCACATACTGACTTTCGACTTCCCCTCAAGTTCACTGGGTGCATTTAACCACAGAGCCTCACCGCATCTCTTAGAAGTTCTATACTAAATTTTAAAATCAAAACGTTGGTTGATCATCACCAACAATGGGAAATATTACATATTACAAGTGTTTAATATACCAGATAACCGGGTTGGTTCATTTTACAATTCTTAGAAAATGAAAAACTACATTGCACCTTTTAAATGCACACATTAGTTTTTTCGACAAACTAACGACTACTTTCTTTACCAAGTTTCTATGTTTTTTTTTATTTTTTATTGTTGCACAGTACAGTTGTTGTACACGTTTCGGACAGTACAATATTAACCAACCTGTAAAAGCCACGAAAAAGGATAAGTTTGGTGTTATTCTATATTTTTCTTATGGTCAACAAATCCCATGAAAAAGACCAAAAATCCACGATGCGCAAGACCATCAAACAATGCTGTCCAACCTCTCTATGCTGTGTCACAAATATCTAGTTTTGTTTCTAAAAATGTTGTCCTTCATGCAGCTGAGTGCCCGTATTTGAGCACACATTTAATCAATTTGTTATTTTGTTCAGAAAGTAGTTGAAAATGGCCATAAAAAGTTGACTTCTTCAGGTTGCTTGTTTTGTCTGACCAACAGTCCAGAACTACCAAATTTTTACTATATATTTTTTTAATATAAAACAGAGAAAAGCAGCAAATCATCACATTTAAAAGCTGAAACCAACAAATATTTTGAATTTATGTTTGATACATGACTTTTATGTCAACTTTTTACATTTCCAGCTTCTCACTGTGTGTGCATCGTTTCCCTTGCATGCCTGCTGACTGTGTTCTTCCTCCCAGCTGTCTTGTGAAAACATAACCTTGAACTTGATGCAACCGATTCAACAAAGCATAAATGAAAAACGATAAAACACTTTGTCTGCCTACATTTTTATCTCAATAAACTGGTCTTGTTTCCAGTCCATGTCCCTGCAGAAGGTGAGTCACGCTTCACTCTTGGCTTTGGGTGAACTCTTTTGACCGAGAAAGACCTTTCTACATCAGTTACATCAGGAACCAAGTGAACATTTTAGTGTGGCAGCAGATGAAAGCAGCAGCTCATGCAGTCTGTTTTAACTGCTACTAGTGCAGTTATCCACTTACACAATTTATTTTCAGCAAATATATGGCACGCAGCCTAAAAGGTGTTGTTGTAGCTGACTCTGCAAGCACTGGTGGGATAACGTGACTATTTTAAATGCCTGCTAATCCACAGTAATCTGGCTACTTGGCTGCAGTTAACTCAATCCTGGGACCAACAAACCCCCCATGCGTCCACACACACACACACACACACAGACGGAGCAAGAAACTGAGGGAGAGAGAGGCCTAAATTTTGCATTAGTATAGATTGTGTTTTGTGACCCAGGAGGTAGTGTTACATTTGGTAATCATGTCACACAAGCTACAACTTCCCAGCACCTTTTGACTTGCTGTCTTGTCCTTGTCTGGACTACGAGAAGGTCAGAAATAAAGACTGCGTGGCTTGACACATATAACAGGCTGGATAATATTGGACAGAACTTGTGACTATAAGGCTCTGCCCTTTACTTGGTGTCCGTCCGTCTGTTTACGACTTCGGGCTCGGTGGTCGTCAGTAGCAACCGCCGTAGCAACAAAAGGCAGGAGAAAATCCTCAGAAATTAATCCGCTGATGAGTCGTCAGGCGCGGCACTAAAAGCTAACAGCCCGGCCTCTAACGGCCAGCAGGTGTGTCTAATGATTGTAGTCGAGCTCACCACACACACAATCATCAATCAATTATCGTAAACACTGTTTCGACACGTGAACAACACTCAACAACAATGAAAATAAAATTGCTGCTTTTAGCTACGAGGGAGGTAAAAAAATAAAAATAATGTTTTGTTTTTTTAAAAAGCTGTGGCGCGTCTGCCCGTGAATAAAATAGGTCCTGGAAAAGTTGAGGTGTGATTCCAGCAGTGACAAGCCCAGTCCCCTGAGGGCTCTCCTGGGTGTCTGTTGCGTTAGTACTCACGCTGCCTGCAATGCGTGGCTCCATAGTGTTGGGGAATCCTTCTTGGCTTCTCTCTCACTCCGTCTCCCCTACAAGATCCCCGAAAAAATAGGGGGGGAAAAGCCCCCAGCTGCTCTGCTCCGAGCGACACCCAGCCGTCCTGGGCTCCCACCCACATCCCCAAAACAGCCCGTTAACGTGGACGACAGCCAACCGAGCAGGGCTCCCGTTTCCGTACGCACATCTCCGCCGAGTGTCCAGCAATGCCCGCTGCCTCCGGCAACCGCATTCCCACATCCACAGCGGTTCGCTGCCGAGCCGCGACGGAAACACCCGAGCTCTCCGCGCTGCCTCACCTCGGCGCACCTGCTCTGGCACCCGAGTGTACGGAGACGTCGCCGCCTGGCGGACACCGGCGGTACGAGCACAACATGGAGGCAGCGGCCCAAATTGTTTAATATAAGGCTAAATAAATAAATAAATAAATAAAAGTATTATGAAATAAATAATAATATGAATACATACAGACAAAATATGTAATGTAACCATGGAATTGTAAAATAATCCGATCAGGATATTATTATAAAATGTTATTTCATCCTGTTTCTTCTCACAGCAGAGTTTATGACAGGTTATTTTAATTTATTTCCAGCAGGTTTTATTTCAAAATCAAAAACATTTCATTATACTGAGCTAAGTTTTAAAAACGTCATGGTTATAGGCCTTTATTTTTTATATATTTATTCATATGATTACTTCTTTCATAATGTCTCATATATACATTTAATGTTGAACACTTCTCCATAGTGGCTGAGAAAAGCTTGGGGTCCCCAATTAGATTTTATGGATAAACCTAATCCAGTTGCTGAGAGCGTGTGTCAAAAAGAATGGTGTTCAATTACTTATATTCCTTGTCTTTGTGTTTGCTTATAATTTTGACTCTGTTACTCATGATTCTAAATAAAAGTCATGTTTTGTTTTGTTTTGTTTTTGGAAAAAAAGAAAGAAATAAAGGACCCTTGATGTGTCTGGACCACAGTGCATTTGTTTCAATAGTACAATGAAATGTGCAAACTACAATTGAATATATAAATATTTTTTTACAAAAAGAAAAACATTTGTGATGGACCCATCATGGACTCTAAATATGATATAATAAAATACATTTAAAAGGTGGTGTATTCCAAGTTAAAACTCAGTAGCCATTTTCTGAATATGGCGACACTATACTACTTCAAAAGTTACTAGTTTCTAACTTTAAGGGGTTTAATGGTCATAATATACATGTGGTCAGCATACAGATTCACAGGTACCTAGGAGCTAATCACTCTTCATCATTCATAATTAGGACCTACTTTTAGTTTAGTTTTTGTTCATTAAATGTGAAATAAATGTACAAGAATGACCACCGTATAAATTTTATTGTCTCCACATGTTTATGGTTTTACATTAATAACACTAATGTGTTTAGCTTTTTCCTGACATCTAACAACCACTAACTTCTTAAATATGAGGAATGTGATCCCGAATCTTATCAAATAAAGACCTTCTGCCAGATTTAACTTCAGCATCCTTAACATGAAAGTTTGGTTCAATCAAAATAGGCTGAAAACAGTTCAAAACATTAATTCCACATAAATTTGGTAGCCAAATTACAGTTTAGATACATCTGCAGACCATACTGTCAACAGTGCATATAAGAGTGTATGTACAGCATCCAAATATATCTTTATATTTCATTGTATGAGAAAAACTAGTTAGCAAAAAACTGCTGCACTTTTAACTTCAACTGCAGACAAAAAGATGTTTTTCCAAAGAGGTGAAATCTTATAAAATGTTGAATCCAGGAATATACTGCATGAAAAAACTTTTTTATTACAAGAGAAATAGAAAAGATAAAAGCATTGTTGGCATCATATAGGCTTATCACAGCACAAAAGCACCACAGACACACACAAAAAACAATGAAAACTAGAGAGAAAGAATACGAGATAATATAATCAGTCTTTACGACCAGAAAAAAAAACACCAGCAGCACTGAGAACAGAGTCAGCAGCTCCACAATCACAGAGTGTCTATAAACAATGTACAGAGGGTCCATGAAGGCTTCATGGAGAGTTTATAAAACTCTATACAAAGTTAGGTGGGCACTGTATGTCTGAATGAGACAGATATAATAACCAAGACAAGACAGACACATATCAAATCCTCAAATACTTCATCTCATCGTCACCAGACCTGCCTGTGGCACGAGTCAAAATTCTGGCTATGATACGCTATAATACCCCCAGAGTACTCCAAACCAGTAAACGCTCAATCATTTGGTGTTTCTCAGAGGCTCAAGTAAACACTTAGAGTACAAATACTAAAAACTACTCTTAAATTTGAGAATATATCTGAAGAGTTTCATTCCAAACTGAGATATCCACAGTGTGACAAATGCAATCCCCAGTCCACTGTGACAATACATTTGTTCTGACATTAAATTACCACTTCCTAATGACTAAAAACGAAATGGTAAACAATGATAATAACAAAGATTTGTGTTAAATCCAGGTTATTTTTAACCCTTGTGTGTTTGTTGGTCAGATATCTTAAAAAGTAATGAACAAATATTGGACCTTACAGAATAATGATGCATTCATATGCTGGTTGGTAAGTTGTAACTTTAAAAATGTTTTAGTTATTGAGGAATGAACATTATGGAGTTTTGAAATTAAAGTATATTTGAGACCCCAGGAGCCGTTCAGGTGCTGAACAGCTGCTCCTTTGTTAAAAATGTGCAGATTTGTTCTTTAATACTTTTATAATATTATTTGTTACCTCTTCCAAAAATATTATGTTGTCAGTCCCATCTGTTTGCTCGGTTCTCTTGTTTGTCTGCTAGTTAGCAGGATATCTTTATTTAAAAAAAGTGTAGTTTGGTCATAGGCTAAGGAACAAATGATTAGTAGTTTTAACCTCTTATAAGACAAGTCAATTTCTGCCTTCCTCATATTCTCTACAACTACTGCACTTAACTTGAATGAACAAAAATCCGGCACATAAATCTCATATGTGTTTATCACAGTGTATTTTGATGCAAATCTAAATGCAGATTTTGTGGACTTTACAGCAAATGTCGAGGTTTGTGCAGCTTTGGTGAAGATATTCTTTCTAGTTCCTTATTATGATCTATAAACACATCTGCTGCTGTAATATCTGTAGTGGTCGTATGTCAATTTCTATCTGCCTTAAAGCTTTCTCCTGTTTGGTTATCTTATAAATATAACCCATATGTAAAGCTTGCAGAAGACTTATGGGATTGCTGCCCTACTTGTGGGGACGTGAGTAAGCAAGTGAAGCTGTATGGAGTGGTGCCAGCATTAAAGAAAGCAGCTTCACAGCTATTTGATCATTTTCGTTGCTGCAGACGGCGCCCAAACAACCGGAGCAGCTTTAGTGGTCCTTGAATGTGTCTCCACAGGCTTTTAAGCCCAGATGATCCAAATCCTGAGAGACAGATAGCAGTGAAAAGATGTTGAACAGGTAGAGCAGAGGTTTCAAAACATTCTTTTACACCTATGAATACTATGGTCCTCTAGCCACATGTATCATACTATACAGGTTCGTCCAATATACCACATATAGCTTAACACTAAGAGTACATACATATTTCAAATATCCTTTTTATGTGTTCAAGGTACATGCATTCACATGTAAACATAGACTCAGCCGATTAGAGGCTTTGGAGTAATGGGAGTCAGATAGTATAGGATACATACAAACACGCACAAGCATACACACACACACACACGCACACACACACCTGAGATGCCTTAATATTGGGCCAGATTGTTCAACAATACTATAGCTTCAGTTTCCTTTCAAGTGTGAGATGTATATGGTAGTAGTGTGCTATCAGTTATGGCAGTAAGTCTTCTGGCAGTGCTGAATCAGACAGTGATTTTCCCCTCTGAGGTTCAACCATGTAGCTTTGACAAACTCTATCAAATGGGTCCCATTCATTAGGTTGAAGATGATGACGATAATCAGCTGACACTACAAGTACATTAGAAGAAAATATAGATGAAGTCAACATATACTGTACGTCACTGATAAATATATACTGTATGAATCATACTGATGACATCTTCACTTACTAAACCTAATCAACAACAGTAAACTATTAGAATTCAGTAATTATGCTTGATAATCTACTGTGTAGAGCCTGGTAAATGTGGAAGCACACAGGTAAAGTCTCCATGTTCAACATAAAAACAAAAGATTATTCTACGGTCATGCTTGATTTGGAAATCAGTAAATCACCAACTGAAGCAACCGCTGTTAAACCATATAGTGTCCTACAGTGTACATAGCACAACTAATAACAATAACAGTAATAAAGCTATCTAGTGCTCTGAATTGGAATAATAAATTACTGATGTTGCAACCTCCTAAGTATAATCAGACCAAAACAACACTTTCTGTTAATGATGATAATAATACTTTAAAGAATGTCCTAAAACTAATTATGATAGTCAAGTCAGCTAATTGTAAACATTGCCTTCCTCTTGACAATAAGACAATGCCTCCAAATCAACTTCTGAACACTGAATCTGGCCGTGCACCACATAGAGAGAAATCTCCAAGAATAGTAATTTAACCCCTGATTATTTGAATGAAACTGAAATTCCTGCAAAAATAACTTGAAATTGAACTAAACTATACTGGTAAAAAAACAAAAACAAAACAAAAACAAAAGCAGTGTCCCATTAACAGGCTGCCTCCTTCGAAGTCCAGAGTTAATACAACAGGCCGAAAGCTTGTCTCAATGCAAAGTCTCCTCCAAACGCAGCCTTCGTTTTTGACACACTTGACAAAAATAGTATTTCCAGAATCCTACAACCCATTGCATGCCGAGCTATAGCTTAATGGTGCGTTCAAATGTCCCCATCAACTCATAAAGTCAGGAAATATCACGTCATATACCAGATATTTGAGGTCAGGTTGTCATCAGTCACACAAAAGCCAGTGCAGTGGATGTAAATGATGGCAGCCAGACATAAACCCCACTGTTTGTTCATGCTAACTATCTTGATATGATGGTAATCACAGCATGTTAAAAATAAATTGAAGTAATATGGATACATTTACCATTACTAGTACACTGTTTGCAGTTGTGTGTTAAGGTGAAACATCACAGCTGGTACTGTAAACTCAGTTATCATTAAACCTGCTTGGTTCTTCATCCATGCTAGCAGCCTTCCTCTAGAGATGCCAATGTCGGTTGGTCAGATGGTCCACCACTTTTGTCCAGACTGAAATATTTCAACAACTATTGAATGGATTGCCATGAAATTCTCTACAGATATCCATGGTGCCCAGAGGATGAATCTTAAAGACTTTGGTGATCCCCTGACTATTCCTCTTGTGCCACCAAAGTTTTTACTTTTACCAGTGAAATCTACTGGATGGATTTGCACAACATTTTGTACAAATATTGATGGTTCCAAGGTGATGTATCTTAATGACTTTGGTGATCTCCAAGCCACTAGTGGCACCATGAGGTTCACATTTGTGGTTTTAAATGAAATGTTTCCACAACTATTGATTATATTTCCATAAAATTAGGTACAGTCCGGACATTAATTCCCCCCTCAGGATGAATTGTAACTTTGATGATCCCCTGCAAAACTAATGCCCCAGCTGTACTTTGTGTTTAGTGCTAATCAAAAAACATTATACCTTCTAAACATCAGCATGTTAGCATAATCATTGTGAGCATGCTAATGTTAGCATTTAGCTCAAAGCTGTGCCTAAGTACGCCCCCACAGAGCAGCTGGCGTGGCTGTAGACTCTCAGTCTTGTTACAACTTTGCCGGCCGACTGAGTGCAACTTCCTAGTGATGAACATGGATTTGTTTGACTTTACGAGTTGAGGAGGATCACCTAAATGCACCATTAGTTTTTGTCACTGTGAGGCTATGCCGTCTTATTTGGGGGGGGAGGGGGGAGGTTCAGCCTACTTGCTTTCCAAAGGAGACAGCCCCTGAATTGGGACACAGCTCGCATCATCCCCTTGAAGTTGCTCCAACACAGGAGCTACTTCCTGTGAGGTCAGCGCTGATGTCATCTGGAGGTCTGGACCTGATTGGGTGGGTGGGCATAGAGGTACTTCCAGATGGCGTAGTAGTGTATGGCTGCTCCCATAGCTACAAACAGGTGCCAAATGGCATGAGCAAATGGGACAATGCCATCGCTTTTGAAAAAGACCATCCCCAGACAGTAGCAGGCTCCGCCCACCAGCAGCTCACACAAACCCGACTGCTCCGGCTGGGAAGAAGCAGACATTTTATTATGTTTAAGTTTTAAAGACATTACAATGAGGAAATGACAAAACCTCAAAGGGTACAAATGAGACTAAATGAGTGTGCTCACCATTGAGAGGATGACCAAGGCAGGAAAAACTCCCATCACCGTGTAGCAGATCAACTCCATGATCTTATACCTGATGCAGAGAGCAATATTTCAGCATGGAAGATTAGTCTTAACCTTGGGACAAAATAATGTCGTCTCAACAGTCCACTTGCTACCTTTTTCTGAGCATGGGACTTCAATCAAGTGATAACAAGTGGTCATAAAGGATAAGCCCTGTCTCTGTACAAATGTGGTTGGTCTTCTTGATTTATCTCCAGGCATCCACATGGCTCCTGATCAGTTACCTGGGACTCCTTCCCAGTCGATGCTGTGACCGGTTTTGGTCTGGTGTTCAAATAGCTGATGTTGTCTGTTTCTATCCAGGAAAGACTCTCGCTAGATGTTCTGACAGCCCAGCCATATAAGGGGGTCCTAGTTAGCATTGTCTGTCCTGTTCGTATGTTGAGGTGTGATGCTGTAAGATGTTTTGCTCTGTGTACGAGGGTTCTCACCACTGGCCTTTTATGTTTTAAATGGTGTTTAACGTTAAGACTGCCAACGTTTGTGGACTGACTTTTTACACCTAGGTTGTATCGACGCGGATACTGACCTTGGCCAGCTCCATTCGCTGATGAAGATCATGAGATGCAGCTGTAAACTCAGAAAAGGCTAGTAAGTGGACCTTTGAGTTGAGATTATTTTGTCACAAGGGAGGATTAAGGATTGAGTTGGATTAATAAATAGAGAGACAGTCCAACACTGATAAAAGTAAAATGCATGAATGTATGAACTGACCTCTCATGGAAGAAGAAGACGTAGGTGGTTCCAAAAGAGGCCATGACCCACACCAGCCAGCGCATGTGACTCGCCCAGGGACCCAGCTCCCGCAGGTTCAGCCTGGTAAAGCATGAACAGGAACAAATAACTACAAACACTGTATATACACACTCCCCACATGTATATGCACACACACACATACACACAAACATAGCAGGCTAGTTTGTTTACCACGGGGCGTAGGAGGCAGCAATGAAGAAATAGATCACCATCCTGTCACACATGTGGAAACAGTGCTCCACAGACCTGAAGAGAGAGACCAAACAGCCTCATGACAACTGAGTGACACTGTTTATACATGTAGCATCAGTGTGTTTTAGATCATAAAAACAAATCTGGAGTGTGAGGATATACGTTTGTTCCAGTGTGAATCTGTGAGAGGACGGACAGTGTTCAAAAAGTCCTCTTATATCCTTTAACCACATTCATTATCTGCAATATTACAATGTAGTTCAGATATTGTGTTTAAATGTGTGTGAGCGTGTGTGTGTGTGTGTGTACCGTAGGTGGCTCTTCTTCCAGGCCACAGTATGGAACAGGGTGGAGATGATGAAGAGCGAGCTGAGCCCCGCCCCGTACACCCAGGCCGACAGTTGCTCCCATTGGTCCTCCGACTGGAAGTGCAACACTGAGCTGC
This sequence comes from Macquaria australasica, assembly GCA_005408345.1. Lineage (NCBI taxonomy): Eukaryota > Metazoa > Chordata > Actinopteri > Centrarchiformes > Percichthyidae > Macquaria > Macquaria australasica. Next base: position 299,384 of record SEMN01000231.1, read on the forward strand.
CCAGCAGGCTGGGGATTATCCATAACTAAATGAATTCATAACATACAAGGAAACATGAGACACGGAGAGACAAAAAGGCAAAAACGCGGGATGAACTGAAATCTAGTGCATGATGTAGGTGTAGTTGTAAAAAAAGAATCTGGAGGTGTCTTTCATTTATCTGTTATCTAATACTGCTGGATTTTTTTCCCTTGTTTTCACTGAGTGTGTCATTTCATCTGTAAGATTAATGATTGCTTTCTGTGGTGTGTGTGTGCGTGTGCATGTGCGTGTGTGTGTGTGTGCATTCACCGCATGCGTGGCACAGTTGGCAGCATGCTCATATTCTGTGGGCTGGTATCTCTTGTTAGGAGGAACGCGATTGTTCATAAACCTGGAATCATCACAAATGAACAGATTTAAGTTTATATATTTCAATCAACTTTTAATATCTGAACTAAAATCTGCAATGAGACATTCGTTTTTGGCAACATGCAACAATGAGACATACTGCACATGCTAGTTGAAAATTAAAATGAACAAACGAACATTTACAACAATATTATTGATTTATGTCCTGAAAAGCAGCATTTGTGGGAATCCTAAGGGTTTATATGAGCTGTTGAGCTATAAACATTTGTTCCTCTTAATGTCCTAAAACCATGTGGAACATCTTTGATATTTGTATCCATTTGTATCTCAATGGTGCTCATAAAATTTCACCCCACCCTGTCCTTTCGCTTAGCAACGCTGGATCATGCTTCAACTTGTTGCCATGACTGCTGTTGCCCAGCAACAGTGGGTAACCACGGACCGACTGAACCAGAAGGTTTGTCCTGATGATCCCTTTCATAAACAATTCACATGTGCTGATACGCCTGCACATTCACACACACACACACACACACACACACACACACACACACACACACACACACACACATATATGTAAACACAAATCTATTCCTTTGAACACAAACACTTTTCACAGGAACCCAAACAAACACCGAACAGGAGGTAGCACTCCATCAGTGATGTCACTGTTGTCATGGAAACCACCGAGCAGGGATTGTCTTTTTTTTTCTTTTTTCTTCCACACCAGAAAACTCCTCCTTCTTTCATCTTTCTTTCCTCATCTCTTCCATCTCCCTCTCCTGTTCCCCGGCCACATCTCCTCTCTGCTTCCCGATGATTAAATTAACATGCAGGAACGCAAATAGACAAAAGACGTCCATGCAGACACATGAAACACATGCACACACGCACACACACACACACACAAACCACAACCCCTCCCTGTTTTTATGCTGCATCTTGCAGAGCCAGATTTCATAAGAGACCTAGATTTAGCGATGTCTCTGTCTCACACACACACACACACACACACACACACACACACACACACACACACACACACACACACACACACACACACACACACACACACACATTGTTCTAAGATTGGTGGGACTCAAAATGAGAAAGCAGCAGCCATCATAAGGGAATACCACTCAAATTAAAAATTCATATATATGAATTTTTGTGCAATATGAGACAATCAATTTGTTCTTTCAAACCTTAAGATGTTTCAGCCAAAGGGTAGAAACACCGAAGATAAAACACTGAACAGCATCATCCATACATACATACATCCATTAAGCTGTGCATTTATGTGCCATCTCCTGAGGGGAAAAGATAAAACTCTGCCTACAGAAACATTTCAGTCCAAGTGGAGTGATATTACCCTTAAATTTGTCCGTTTCATATTTCTGTGTTGTTGTGCAACAGTGTGAAACAGAAGAACATGATGTTTTCCTCCCACACGTTAGCTGTTTCAGACCTTTTTAAATCAAATACATGGCACTCCTGATCCTGCTGCAGATACAGAGATACAGGCGATAAAGCTGAAGTAGTGACTCAAATCATGGAAATGACAATCGTGGAAAAAATATCTTAACAAAAATGTCTCATCCTTTCTTATCTCTTTCTCCTACATGCTCCTGTTCCTAAAGCAGCTGTTTTTAGAGTGGCACTCATTCAGAGTTATTAATACTAACTGATCCAGCCCAGAAACACACCGTCCTGTCCCAAATAAAAAGGCTTCCTCGCCCTGTATCCAACGCAGGCCTCACACTGTCTGACTAACTCTCTCTTTGGTCTGTGTGTGTGTGTGTGTGTGTGTGTGTGCAGTGCCAGGCCCAGCAGGCTTGGCCGGGTCATTAATGACTTTATCAAGCTGGCTGATAATTACCAGGCCAGAGGCCAGGCAGAGAGAGACACACTAACTGGACGGAGAGGAGCAGAGCTGCGGAAACATCATGATAACTCTTCTCATTCGACAGCAGGATGGACAGAAGGAACGCTCTCTGCTTCAGTTGGATTATTGAACCATGAAGACCACATGCTCCGTCCAGTTAATGGTGAACATTAATTAATATACATATATCATGAATGTGAAAAAACAAAACATTCCAGTAGAGCTGAAACAATTAGTTAAATAACTGATTAGTTTTGATAATAAATGAATCGTTTAAGTAATTAGCACACACACTTTGTCTGGTTCCAGCTTCTCAACTGCGATGATTTGCTTTTCTCTTTGTCATGTCACTATAAGTTAAATATATTTGGGTTTTAGACAGCTGGTTGGACGAAACAAGCAATTTTAAGATGCCACATTGTGCTCTGGAACATTGTGACAAGCATTTTACATTATCTGATGTTTTCAAGACGAAACACTGAATTGATTAAAATCGACAGTGAAAGTATCAACTGGTTGTAGCCCTTTATTCTAGTGGCATGCTTGAGTGTGAAATGAGTCAACAGGAGGTATGTAAAATGATTATTTACATTAATGATTAATCTGTGAATTACTTTTTGATTAATTGTTTCGTATAAGAAATGAAAAAAACAAACAAAAAACAGTGACATTTTCAGACGCCATGTTTAGTGCAACCAAACTTACGAAACCCCAAAATATTCTGTTTAACATTTAAATAAAACACAGAAAAGCAGCAAATCTTCACATTTGAAAAGCTTGAACCAGTGAATATTTACTTTTATTTCTTGATTAAACAACTGTAACAATTAATCGGTTATCAAAACCGTTGCTGATCAGTTTTCTGTTGATGTCAGCTCTAATGTAAAGAAAAAAAGGACAAACAAACCAGGAATTATCATAATCACCTTCTCGATTGATCTTGTATTCTTAAAGCAGTTAAAATATGGCAGCTGTGTACTCATGCAGGACATGTTCTATAAATCAGTAAAACTTGATAATTTGCTTACAGCCTCAGTCTAAAACATGACAACACACTGAATCCAGATTTTACACACTTGAAACGCTTTTCCATATCTGATTTTATGTATAAGCTGAGAGGATTTTGCTCATGGTGAACAGAAAATATTTGGGTTTAAAAGGTCTTATCGGTATGGTGTGGTCTAGAGTTGAAACCATTTTGATAATCGATTAATCGTTTCAGTCCTTTTTCAAGCCACAAATACCAAAAATATGCTGGTTCCAGCTTCTCCGATTAACGATTTGCTGATTTTTTTCTGTTTTATATCAGCGTAAATTGAATCTCTTTGGGCTTTGGGCTGTTGGTCGGAAAAACAAGACGTCACCCTGAGCTTGTGACTTGTGAGGGATGACATTATGTACTATTTTCTGACATTGTACAGACCAAACCATCGATTAATCAAGAAAGCATTAACTGGCAATGAAAATAACTGCCAGTTGCAGCCCGGGACTGCTCTGTTTGACCTCTTCCAACTGTGAAACCCATCCAAACCCCCCAATTGACTGCCTGGACCCAGACCCAACTGGCTTTCATGCGTAAGTCCAAGTCCAAGTCAAAGAGAGAATACATGTTTGTGTGGCCTACTGTGTATTTCTAGAAAGACTGTGCACACAGAAAGGGATAAAGATAGAAGAGACAGCAAGATGATGAGGATGAGGAGGAGGAGGAGGAAGAGGGAAGTAGCAGGTGTGTGTGTGTGTGTGTGTTAATAATAATGCTTGTCAGGCAAATAAACCCTGGGCTACAAGATTACTACATCATCAGTTGTAAGATATGCTGAAATGTAAATGTTGACTTTTTTAACAGCTCATTCTCAAACCCAGCATCCTCCTCCTCATCATTAAAATCACTGTCCGGCAGCAATATGATAAATATTTCTAATTTATCAGCAGGTTTCTAAACATAAATTATATTATCAGCGGGATAAAATGACATGAAATGATTCCACCTACCTTACTAGATTCATTTACAGTGGGAATAAGCAACAGTTGACAGCAGACAGACAGTATGGCTAAAGCCTGAATCCCCTCCTGAGTGTTGAGCGAATAACCACCGCCGATTTGATCAGTTCTGCTCAGATTGTAACGGGCACGTCTAATGTAACGTAATGTACCATCGCCGCTTCACCGGGAAGACGTTGTTGTCTTATCCTCATCTCAAGCAGCACCGGGAGACGGATGCATCCCGACCCAGCTGCCTCCAGAGGCTCCAGTCCGGAAGTGTGGGCGTCGGGGATGGTCTCTGAGGATACAGCCGCAATTCCTGCACGGTGCTGGTGCTGGTGTTGGTGGTCTCTCTCTCTCTCTCTCTCCCTCTCTCTCTCTCTCTCCAGCCGCAGGTTCACCTCAGCACGACTTGGTGAGGAGGGTTGTTTTTCATCACTGAAGGCTGCCACATCATTTTCTGAGGAACTGATACATGGCTGAGGAAATCTGTGCCGAGTCGTTCCTGGTTCTACCTACAGGTGGAGATGCAGGCGCGGAGGTGGAGGCTGGTTGATGATACATATAATATGAATTTTATTATTGTGTTCAGTTTAGAAGAAACAGTATTTGAGGATGCACTCTCAGGTCAATGTACATGTCATGGTCTATGAAAACAGTTGTTGCAATGCCTTCTGTGGCTCTGGGGGAGCTTTGTCAAGTCTGGAAAAAAAAACACCTGATGATGTCATAGTGATGTCATCGGGGTTATCTCATATTTAACAGGAAGCCCTTACAAACTGGAGGTGTGGAGTGGAGTTTGAAAGACGGGGACCTTTTCTAGGCAGTTAGGCTCTATTGAACATAGGTGGAGGGAGTATACAGACCGTTTACTTAGGTAAAAGTACTTAAGTACACAGTACCACACTGTAAAATATTCCATTACAAGAAAAAGTATGCATTGAAAATATTACTTAAGTAAAAGTATGTAAGTATAATCAGAAAAATGTACTTAAAGTATTAAAAGTACAGACCCCTGTGACTACTATAATATATTATATCAGTAGATTATTATTATTACTCGTGCATTAATGTAAAAGCAGGATTTTACTGTTGTAGTTGGTTTAGGTGGAGCTAATTTTTAACTATTTTATATTGGGCTGCAACTAATGATTATTTTCATTATGGATTAATCTGCTGATTATTTTCTCGATTCATCGATTGACTTGTAAGAAATGCCATCACAGTTACCCAGAGCCCAAAGTGACACCTTCACAATGCTTGTTTTGTCCAACCAACAGTCCACACCTCACAATTGTTTAAAATAAAGTAAAATAATTAAAAGGAAAAGCAGCAAATCCTCACATTTGAGAAGATGGAACCATGAAGTGTTGTGGCATTTCTGAAAATGACTTTAAGGATTATCAAAATAATACATTTCCTGTAAATTGACTTATCAATTAATAAACCAATACTGTTGGATAGTTTCATCTATAACAAAACATTGTATTTATAAGCTCCTCATTATGTTTTGTATGCAAATAGACATCTGAAACATGACAATGGGCCCACTAGACACTAGTTTTTGTAAAGGGTCACAAGCCAAAAAGATTTGTAATCACTGGTTTAATATATTACAAGCTTATCATATGTTGTTTTATGTACAATCTTAATCTGAAAAGTAACTAGTAACTAAAGCTGTCAGATAATTGTAGTGGAGTAGAAGTAGAAAGTGGCATGAAAAGAAAATACTCAAGTAAAGTACAGGTACCTCAGATTTGTACTTAAGTACAGTACTTGATTAAATGTACTTAGTTACATTCCACCACTGCTATTGAAAGATACTAACAAGTTGCATTATGGGAAATGAAGGATCCAGCCGTTTTGGAGCTCGACCCATACTAGAGACTTAAGGTCAGAATATCACAGTCTCTGCTGCTTCAGTTTTAAATGTTCCTTTTCAAACAAAACTATGGAAGTGTTATACTAGATCACATGTTCTGAGCTTTTGACCACTTCACATGGTCCTCATCAGGACAGTTTGCTCTGTTGGAGCTGTACATGTTTGAACTTTACATTTCTGAGCATCTCTACAACAAGCAAGTAAGTGCACCTTGAGTTGAGATGGTTTCTTAACTGCTGTTTCTAACAACTGCTGTTAAAACCTCCAGATTTCCAAAAACAATTGGGTGAATGTGACAAAACACACACACACCTGTAATGAACCAAGCATTGTTGAGCAATCATTTATTAAATGCATATTATGACCAGCATAAGCTTTTAACAAATACTGTAGGCTTTTTATCATGATTAAAACAAAATTCCTGCTTTAAGCATTCAGCTCAGACTGAGCTCTCTGTGATTATACTAATCTAACTCATTAAGTACCGTTTGCAGACCTGTGGTCAGTCCCTCTGTATACAGTGTTGAGTTTAACAAGCTCAGCAAAGAGCTTCAGAGGGATTACAAACACTGTTTGACCCAAATCTGATCGTTTAACTTGTATATAAAAAAAATACCTGATTAAAATAGGGCCAAGAAGCTTTGTGTAATAAGGCAGCAGTTTCCTTCATATCTCCAGAAGCTAATATACTTTAGGCGAAATGTAAACTTCGGTTCAGACTATCTTCAGGTTCTTCATTGCAGACTCCAGAGACTGAAAAAAAGAGTGTGAAATATTCAAAAACAATGTTCATATCATGTCTGGGAAAACATCTTGTCAACAGGATGTCGCAGAAATAAACATTTGACCACATTAGAGTAGCTTTCTGTGCAATGTGTGTGTGTGTGTGTGTGTGTTTGGGGGGGGTGGGGTGGGGTGTGTGTGTGTGGGGGAGTGTTACCTTGACATCCCAGATGCCCATTCCTCCATCCATGCCGGTGGTGCAGAACTTGGTGCACTGGTTTCGTCCTCCTTCCAGCACTGAGATTTGGCTGAAATATAGTTTGAGACAAGTCAAACTCTGTACAAGCATGTTGGCTCAAAAAGAAACCTTATTTAACAGAGATGATGATGATGATGATGATGTACACCTTTAAATAAGGCTATTAAATAAGGATGATGTTGTGTATGTATGTGAAAATCAGTAGCCACGCTGTTGAGTTCATATAGTTAAATATTTCCTTTGAGGAAACTGCACAGGCAGTAAAATTAAAAGTGGTCTGTGAGTGAGATTCCAAATTAAGAATTTTATTTTCACTCTTACCTGCATTAATGAGAGGAAAATGTCAGGTTATCACACCATTATGTGCCATGAGATTAAATGCTTTTTAGATACATCAGAAATCTCTAAATCTGACTTCATACACAATTTTCTCAAACATTTCTCAGATCTCAGAATCAAATCTCACTTTCTCTTGACTTAGAAATATACAACTAATTCAAAATTCAACAGCTTTGAAAACTGAATTACAGTCCAGGCTCAAAACACATTTTTTATTTTCTCTTCTTACCTGATGCTGTTCTTGTGCAGGGTGTTCAGGTCCTTCTCGGTGCTCTGGGTCTCTGAGGCCCGACGGTCCAGGTTCTGGAAACGTTCCCTGGCACTGATGCCCTTCTGGGCCGCCTGCTTAGGAACATCCAGCTTGCCACCAAATGTCAAGCTGCCATTGGCACCATCGTACACAAACAGCACTGGGTAACAGTCATGGCCCTGGAGGAAGAGAAAAACATGAGTATGCAATCAGGCGGAGCTGGGAGATACTGTATATGGATATAACATCAGTATGGTAATATGAGCCTGTTGTAACCTCAAGATATAGCTAGTTCAAAGCCATTATGTGTGCAATCTTTCAAATTATTTTGATGGCATACGTTTGTCCCAATCTGTCACAACAGTTTTTTTAATACTACCACTGGGGGGCGCCAAAGTCAAAATGTTAAAGCTATACACATAGTGGCTTTAAAGTATGCCTATGTAACTTTTAAAAGAAGAAATAACACATTCTTCCTTTTACAGATAAAAAGTTGAATTCACAAGCAATGAAATTCACCCTTTCTAAATTCAATACACTCCGAGGTTTTGTTGCTACTGACTAACTTGGTCGGATTTGACCAGTAGTTTATGGTGGCTTATGTTTGCTTGCCTTAGTTAGCAAACTTTTTCTCAGAGACTATATAACCCACCCCCTCAATTAGATTAAATATGAATAAATATTAAACCCGACATATTGTCACATTATAGATATGAGGACAGAAATATTGGGATATCTGATCTAGTCCGGGAAAAAAATAACTTGGCCACACTAACTGATTTACTGAATGAGTCAGGGTTTAGATGAAGCCTCAGTGCTGAAATGTGTTGGTTGTATAAAGTGCAGACTCCTCCAATAAGTCAGTTAGTATTGCAGTTATTTTTCACATTTGGTTCTCTTGTTGAATGGATTTCGTAAATATTGTCCAGCTCCTCAGTCAGTCAGTCAGACACACAGAAAATAAGGAAATGTGAATAACATAAAATAAACAGGTTAATTAACAAATGAATATTTTCAGTATTGAATACTCACAGCTGCTACTAAGCTGTTCTCAGTAATGAAGGTGACACACAGCAGAGGAAGTGTCTCAGAGCTCAGACTGTTCACCCTGTGGAGTCATAACAAAGGTCAGAGTGCACACCCACAACACACACCCACAGACACACAGGTATTCTGCCCCGCCCTCTCTTACGTGCTGGTCTTGCCTCCTTCTGCGACAGACACAGTGGAGTCATGCGAGGTCCAGGCCAGGCGGTTGCCGGAGTGTGAGAAGCACACGCTGTGCACCCAACCACCGCCTCCAACTGAGGTCTGACCTGTCGCTCCAGACCCTCCGGACTCAAACAACATCTCCCCGAACGGCATCTTGCTGCCCCAGGGAGTGGGGCCGGGCTTCTCCTCCACCTCCTTAATGTAGGCTGAGAACACCCTGTGGGCGAGGACGAGAGGGGTCAGGATGTGAATAAGACACAAGGAAGAGAGAAGGAGGTAAAGAGGATGAAAACAACGGCTGATCTATACTGGGAGGTCAAGACAAATTTTATTTATCATTTATTCTGTGCTGTCTTAATGTGTTTGTGTGCTTCTTTATGAAAATCAGCTAAATCCATATGAAGTGATGACAGTTTTGTGGGATGATTAGCGATATGATTGGACTTTAGATTTAGATTATGCTAGGAGTTTTATGACTTTGGTTTCTAGAGTCAGTTAGGGGCTGAGTCACTTTTATTTATTTAGCCAAAAACCCTTTCTCAGAGGGCTGTACAGCACATGATTCAATCCACTCTTAGAGCCTCTATTCGAATAAGGAAAATCACACAAAAAAACTTGATCAGGAAAAAAGTAGGAGAAACCTGAGGAAGAATGAAAGAGGAGGGATTCCTCTTCCATGATGGACAGAAATGCAATAGGTGCCACATGTACAGAGTAGACAAAAGTAGCAGCAGTAGTTTTAAGTATTAAACGTAGCCATTAAAATGTCCTCACAAGTGTAGTAACACATCTGTGTGCCTCTTTCGATTCACTGATACCTGCATTTGAAGTCACAGGATCCGGCAGCCAGCAGGACATTGTTGGGATGCCAGTCCAGACTGAGGATGGTGGAGCGGATCGGCTTCTTGATGTGCTTACATACCCACCTAATAGGTAACAACACAGCATGCTAGAGTCTCCACATGAATGGTTCATTATAATCAAATGCAGCCTTTCATGTAAGTTAGGGGCAGAAAGCCATCCTCTAAAACCTCACCAGTCATTTTCCTGCTCAAAGTAGCAGATGGAGATGAGGCGGGAGCCGCTGCCTACAGCAAACTTGTTCTCTCGTGGCGACCACGTCACACAGCGAGCAGCGCGGTTGATCCTGAGGATGACCAGGGTGGGCTTCCATGTGCCCTCTTTCAGGGTCCACACGTAGGCGTTACGGTCCGCTCCACAAGTAACTATACGGTTACTGTCTGGAGCCCAGTCAATACCTGCAGGAGAAAGAAACTCTTATTGATAATTTATCTCTGTGCATGCATCATGATATATATTTAAAGGAATAGTTTGACTTTTTGGGAAATACGCTTATTTGCTTTCTTGTCATGAGTTACATGAGAAGATTGATAACACTCTTTACATTATATTAATTTGTCCAAAGCGGTTTACAATAAGTAGATTCAAACTAAAAATCAAAAAGCTGGAAGTGCAACTCTCCCAAATAAACTTTTGTGTTCGAGAGATACATCACAAGGTCCACTTTGATGTCTGTATGCTAATATGATTGGCTTATATTAGCACAAAGACTGGCAACAGGAGGAAACTGCTAGTCTCAAGTCCCTGTGAAGTTGCCTGTCAACCAGCAGAGACTCCAGGAAGTCACTGCACCCGGCCAGAAATAGTTTTACACTTAACCAACATGTGTTATTTGTACACTATGGTTTTGGTACGGATTAAACAAACAAGATGTAACACGTTAATTGGTGAGGTTTAGATATCCTGGTAGGTGGATTTTATTACCTTTGGACAGGAGTCAGGCTAGCTGTTTCCCACTGTTTCCAGTCTTTGTGCTAAGCTATGCTAACCAGCTGCTGGCTCCAGCTCCATACTTACCGTACAGACAGATAGTGGTATCAGTCTTCTCATCAAGTGTATTTCTTAAAATGTCGAACTATTCCTTTAAATCCTCCACTTTGTTTATTAGGTGCCTCTGGACAGGGCAGTTGGAATTTTAAAATACATGTATAGATTTCGCGACATATACACTCAGGAAATGCATTACCATTAGTAAATCACTGTGTCTGTGAGTGTTTGACTGTGTCTCACCTGTCACCTGCCCATTGTGCTCCTTCAGCTCATGGATCTTGGTCCACTTGGTCCCATCTTTCTTGAAGATGTGGACCTCGTGGTTGTTGGGGCACAGGGCGATCTCTGAAGCACAAAAACACGGGAAATGGGAAATGAGGACAAAGTCCAGAGTGATTGATAGGAGAAGTTTATGACGGGCTGATCAGTGGAGTGGAACACAGAACAGCTGACAGGGTGCATGAGAACAGAGAAAACTAGAGAAATACAGTATGCATCTGCCTGCAGGCAGCACGCAGACACATGGTATCTTTAAATAGACAATGTGCGAGAACTGCGACCTTCCTTCCCATAATGTTGTAGCAAACCCTGCACGTTTTAGTCAGCAGATGAGTCAGAAACAGTGTTTGTGTGAGAGTAGCAGTGCGGGTGCTTTAGTGTGCATTTTTGATTTTTAGCGAGTGTTCAGCCTGCAAGCTGAGCCAACCAAAGTGTTCAGCTTGCAAAGTGCCCTGAGATAACTTTGTTATGATATGGCGCTATATAAATAAAACTGAATTGAACTGAATTGAATTGAAAGTTGAGTGAAACTACTACACAACTGTATGACTCTATGAGTCGGCCGCAGCTGCCTGTTACATCCGCTTCACCCAGAAACCAAAGCTCTGATCGAAACAACCAAATATGGCATTAGTTTCCTGCAGCTAACGGAGCACAAGAGCCTCTCAGAAAGGGCCCCAGACGTCACCCTCACTGTTACAGGAAACAGGAAATACCTTCTCCCACCTGGGAGCCAATCACAAACCTCCGACTATTAAACTATTTGTTCTTTGGCACAGACTCTAGGTGAAGCAAGATGTTCCATGATGTCTGTGATTAAAAAGGTGAGCACTTTAGAGATGAGACAACTCAAAGCCACTGAAATACAAGCCCCGAATGACCAATCAGAGAGGGCGAGCAGACTCACGGGTCCGATCTTTGTTCCAGGCATGGCAGCTAATTGGTTCCAGCAGGAAGCTATGGTACGCCATGGCCAATCAGATGTTAGAAACAGACCAGGAAGTGGTGTGAGGAACCAGCGGCTGGTGGGCTGGGAGATAACAGTCAAGTCTAAAAACAGAAGTTACATGGTTCTTGTTATAAGGAAAAAGCAGAACGGCAAAGAAAACACACACAAAAAGTTACAAACTACAATTAAATTTACAGAACTAATTTATCAAGATACAGTCAGAGATGGTCCAGACTTTCTGTGGTCCTTTGAGAAAACACACCATCAGCTGATTTTAACCTTCTGTGCACAGAAAAACACACAGAACTTATCTCACTCAGGTTGTGTTAATGAAATCCAGACTTTCAGAGGCATGAGAGGAATGATGCAGGTCAAGGGTAACACACATCCCCCAAACAAACTTTACACTTCACAGCTAGAGCACACACCCAGGAAATAAAGACAAACACCTCCATCACAGTCATCAGCTATTTTACAAGCACTACTTTTAAACACATTTTACGTAAAGACATCTACGTTTCTGTGCTCTGAGTGAGTGTGTGTGTTGGTTGGAGTGCCTGTTGCAAACTTTTAGCTTTTTCCTGAAAATGCATTACACTTACAAAGTGTGTGTGTGTGACTGGCGTCACATCAACTGTAAAATATTTTCTAGGCTACTTACCCTGAGGGCTGGACAAAGATGAATGGGTGAATAGCTGCAGAGATGGAGAGAGAAAGAAAGAAGAGAGAAAAACAGGGAGAGGCAGAGGAAGGTGGCAGATCAAATAAAGATGAGGGTGTTCAGCTCGCGGACTCTGGCCAGTCAACGCGAACGCCAACGACAGAGTGAGCTCAGGAAGAGAGAAGCTGAGCTGAAGAGAGGGAGGAGAGGTTAGAGGGGGAAGAGGAGGAGGGTACAGTGAAGCTCAGAAGGCGAGACATACAGGAAGTCTATTCAGGCTTATGCTTAAGGCAGAAAAGATCACGGGTGTAACATTTCAAAAATGTGAGAGAATGGGAGCAAACTTTTCATTTTTAACAGAAACAGAAGGGAGTTTGAGGTTTTTGCTTCAGTAAAACTAGGAAGAGAGGGAGGAGCATGAACACAATACAATGTTCTGCAAAAAGGAGGAGGTAGAAACTGAGGGAGAGGCAAAAAAATACAACGTATGAAGCATGAAAGACACGGAAAAAGAAGGGGGAGGGACGTATGGCCACTTCTGCATAAAGAAAGAGGAACAAGGAAAAGGGGAGGGAACAAAAGTAAACTGCAAAAGGGGGGAGGAAAGGGTGGCGTAGAAAAGGAGAAAAAAGTTGTTGACGATACCATATATTTACTCCTGTTTTTTCAGGAATTTTGAGTTATATTTCCTTATTCTAAGCAGTTCCGATATCCCAACTGCAAGTTTTCATGCTTTCCTTAAAGATCCCCACTTTTTCTCTTGAAATTCAAAATCAGCCATGGATGTTGTCTGAGATTAGACACTTTTCTGTCTGCGCTAGTTTTCCTCTCTTAAATTCCATTTGAGGTTAAGAGGAAGATTGTAGAACTGACAGTCAGTGAAAACCTACAAGCTAGTGCTTAAAATTCAACTCTATATTGTTTGTCATAGTGGACATGTGAAGAGAGGGTATTTCTACAAGGCCAATTCTCTCTGTTCTCTCCTTTTTCAGTTGGGGACTATAAGGACCTGAGATGCCCTAATTCAACGCCCCTTAACACGCATCACTTAGGCATCCATAGAGTGTGACCCTGCCAATTTGTATTAATTAACTGACATGTATATCTGAGAAGAAACATAATTACTCTATGCATGTACTGATGTACTGGTGATATAGTGTGCTCTGTTACTTTATCTATTTATTGTGTTGTTTTTAACCATGCTAGTAACATGAGGAATGGGAATGTCGATCGACTACTTTGGTCCAAACTGAAATACTATTAGATAGATTGCCATGAAATTTTTTTACATACATCCGTGTTCCACAGAGGATGAAGCCTAATGACTTTGGTAATATGAGCACGTTAGCTAACACGTCAGCCTCACAGAGCCGCTAGCATGGCTGTAGACACTGAGTCTGGTTCAAAAAGCAATACAAATACAGTAAAACTAATAGAGTAATGATATGAACCTGAAGCACTACTTAAGTTTCAAGGCTTCCTTCTCCAGCTACCTCCTTGTGTAATTTAAGCCACTCTGTAATAAATTCACAATTAGGTCTATGAAGAAACAACAGGGTTGTTACTTTAGTTTAAGGGCTCTTAGTGGACAGCACGCATGGTCATTTTCATCTCAGGTTTCAGGAAACCAAACCCTTCTAGCAGAGACTCTGAATCGAGGAGTTGATCAATCTGCAGCTGCTCCAAACAATAAACTGTTTAAAGTACAAATATGGCTTGCAGATTAAAAACAAAACTAGTACTGCACATCCATGAAAGGTATCTAGTTACTATCCACGCACCATCTGTGAGAGGCAAAGACAAAGGAAGAGAACAGTCGAGTGACTTGTGTACTGTAAATGTTTTTCATCTTTATTTTATGTCTACCTCATGATCAGTTACATAGAAATCCTCCATCTTTTGTGGTTTTAGTGTAGTAGCTACAGAGCCTAGTGCTGGACAGCCGTGACTCCGCAGAGTTTAGACAGCTGCTTTCTCTCTCCACCATCAGATCCTGTACAGCTCTCTACAGCCAACCAGCAGCATGACCTCAGAATACCAATAACCCGGGTCCAGATCTAAACAATGACTTCACCTGCTAGAGAATATACTCCAGGAAGTAAAACATCACGTCCTCCGATCTACTAAACATTGATATTCAGAGATCATGTTCAAGTTGATCTGTGGTGAAATACAGTCTGACTTTTGGATAAAACGCACCTTTTAGTGTTCAACGTTTGGTACAGGAGGTTAGAGAACATAAAAACACACATTTCACATCACGCTTTAGTACGTGTCAGAGGACCTTCCCACGTTGACACCTGGTTAACCTTCATTTAAAAACAAACAAAAAATAAATCAACAGTGATGTCACACGTCAGCTCAGAGTGTGTGTGTGTAGTGTGTGTGTGTGTACTTTAGTGTGAGTGTTTGCACACACATAACACAAGAGTGTGTTATGGTCTGATCAGTGCTTCAGCAGACACTCGATAAGGTGGTCAGTTATGTATGTTACTGGCTGCGTCGCAGGAGCGGAGGGGGTGAGGTGGAAAGGGGAAAGGGGGGGGGGGGGTGATGCCGCAGCATCTCTTCATTCATTCACAAGATTTCTTCACATGATGCGGAGACCCTGGATAGAAGCTTCTAGACTCTGAGGAGGTAAACAGAAAAACACAAGAGATTTAGAGCTGGGAGATCTGGGAAAATAAGAAAATCTTTGAAGAGGCTGATTTGTGTGTGTGTGTGTGTACGTGTGTACCTTGAAGTCCCAAATAGTCATTGCTCCATCGATGCCTGTGGTGCAGAACTTGCGACAATCCCTTTTGTCTCCCTCATAGATAGACACTTGGCTAAGGACCAGACAGAGAGATACATATAGACAGGTTTAAAAAGGGAGAAGAAGTTATAATATTGAAACTCATTATGATGGTAAGGAAAAAGTTCTGATCCTTAATGGAAATGTTTTGACATTTTGGGAAATATTAGCAGAAGAGAAAGTCACTGGGTGTGACCAAGAGATTCCCGCACAAAATATACAATATATAAACGAGATACAAGGTGTTAATCTGTGAGCTTTACAAGTGCTGATAGGTGGATTGAATTACCTTTGGACAGAGCCAGGCTAGCTGTTTGCCCCTGCTTCCAGTCTTTGTGCTAAGCTAACCAGCTGCTGCCTGTAGCTTCATATTTACCATACAGGTATGAAAGTGAAATAGAGCTTCTCATGCAACTCTTGACAAGAAGGTGAATGAGTTTGTTTCCCAAAATGTCAAACTATTCCTTGAAAAAAAAAAACGACATCAAGATGGTTCCTTGCTTGAAAACACGGGAAGCTGAACTGATATGATTATCAGTGACTGAATTCAAATGAGCTCTTCACAAGGGTGAATTATCTATCAAAAGGCAACTTTCTCTCCACCATGACTGACAGTAAGGTAGGTTGAGAACTACTTAACCAAAACTGTACTAGGGATGAGACAGTGCACACAATGTAATGTGTACATGCTGGTGATAACTGTTATGAAAACGTTATCATCAGCACAGGCTATATACTTTTCAAGACGTTCTTGGTTTACACTGAGATTTGACCCCATGTGTTCATTGCAGAGCCTGTTTTGTTAATCAAAGAAGACTGGGAATAATAATTATTAAACATAATTATCTTTTCTTTATTGCAGAACATTGTAAACATTCCAAATCCCTTCTGTTCACACCTACATACACACAGTGTAAAGCACAGGAACAAACTCTTGTAATGCCAACAACTCTAAATTGATATCACACATTCGACAAAATTGGGATTGAATAAATTGTGAAAACTAAAAAACTCCTCAATCTTCATAGAACTTTTACTAAATATAATATAAACAGAGAACATATTTCTCCAATATTAGCTTCTCTACACTGGCTCCCTGTAAAATCCAGAATAGAATTTAAAATCCTTCTCCTCACCTTCAAAGCCCTAAATGGTCAGGCACCATCATATCTTAAAGAGCTCATAGTACCCTATTACCCCACTAGAGCACTGCGCTCCCAGAATGCAGGGTTCCTTGTGGTTCCTAGAGTCTCTAAAAGTAGAATGGGAGCCAGAGCCTTCAGCTATCAAGCTCCTCTCCTGTGGAACCAGATCCCAGTTTGTGTACGGGAGGCGGACAACCTCCTCACATTTAAGAGTAGGCTTAAGACTTTCCTCTTTGATAAAGCTTATAGTAGGGCTGACTCAGGTGACCCCTGAGCCCCCCCTTAGTTATGCTGCTATAGGCCTAGACTGCCGGGGGACTTCCTATGATGCACTGAGCTCCTTTCTCCTCCTCTTCCTCTCCATCTGTACGCCCTCATATCCCATCAATGCTTGTTATTAATTCAACTTCTTCCCGTAGTTGTGTGCTTTCTCTCCTCTCTCTCTCTCTCTCCCTTCTGTTGCTTTCTGCAGGTATTTCTGCCTCCGGAGCTGTGAGTCTGGGTCTGTGGTTGCTGCCGCCTGCTGCCCCCGTGCTCCTGCTCTGCACCCGCTGCTGCTATTGCTGTTGTTGCTCTTGTTATTAGTATTGCTATTATAATGTTGCTCTTAGTGTTGTTTCTGTTGGTGTTAACATCAATGCCATTACCATATCTATGCTGTGGATTGAGCTGCTGTATGTTCTCTTTCCTCCTGCTCTCTCTCTCCCGCTCCCCCCCTTCCCCTTCAACCCAACCGGTCGAGGCAGATGACCGCCCACCTTGAGCCTGGTTCTGCTCGAGGTTTCTACCTGTTAAAAGGGAGTTTTTCCTTGCCACTGTCGCATAGTGCTTGCTCATGGTGGGAACTGTTGGGTCTCTGTAAATATAAAGAGTCGGTCTAGACCTGCTCTATTCGAAAAAGTGCCCTGAGATAACTTTGTTATGATATGGCGCTATATAAATAAAACTGAATTGAATTGAATATTATTTCATTACAAACCGAAATGTATTAATTTTTCAAGTATCAAAACTTAAAATGAAAACTGCGGTGAAGGTCCTTAAATTGCTCTGCACTGATCCCAGTTAGTGCGACTTACGTGATGCTGTTCTGGTGCAGTGTGTCCAGGGCAGTGTTGCGGTCCTCGGTGGTGGCTCTCTTGTCCATGTTCCTGAAGCGCTCCATGGCAGAGATGTTCCTCTGGATACTCTGCTTGGGGAGGTCGAGCTTCGACACGAATGTCAGCGTTCCACTATCGTCGCAACGGAACAGCATGGGGCAACAGTCGTGGCCCTGAGGACGCAGACAGTAGATTTAAAATGGCATTCCTTACTTCCTGTATATTTGTGCATGGAAACGTGTTGTTTTATTCTTACCGCAGCTACTATACTGTTCTCTGAAACAAAAATGACACTGAGGAGAGGAAGGAACTCCGTCTTCATCTGTGAAGGACTAAACACACACAATTTGATTATAATCTTGAGATTCAACTGGTTTTGCTGAGATTAAACGGGCAGCATACTACAAACAAATTCATCTTTGCTGTGTTGTCCCAGAAATCACAACAGTTTTGCAACCAAAAACAAAAAAGTAACTCGGTAACTTTGATTGCTGCAATGTGTGCAGGTTTCCAGTCAGAACTTGTCTCAATCACCGCCCCCTCAATTCAATGTCACCTGCAATTTGTTGACAACAGCATGTCATTATGTAAGTGCAGCCTTGGATCTGGTTCCCCTGGTCTTTACCTTTCTCATCTTATTGGCACTGTGAGCAGATGATCAGATTACACATCATGGCTTATGTACAGTGGCCAATAATATAGAGAATACAGCAAATGCATTCTCATGTAGTGAAAGAAATCTTTTGTAAATGTTTTTTTTTATATAATGGATTGCTTTTGCAATTATGAATGCGTGGGAGAAGACTGAAATTTTATGAAAGGGGTTACTCATTTTTTAGAGATCATCAAACCGCTTGGGAAGCATTGACCTCCTCATCTATACTCATCTGTTAATTGAAAAGAGTAATCTCTCCATCCCATCTCCCTGTTTGGTTTAGAGGATTAATATTTTATCTCCTTTTCTGCTTTTAGTTTCTGTGAAAACAAAAAAGGTACCAGGTCCAGTTCTAAATGACCTTCTTCCTCTTGTATTAGTAGCTGAATCTTCACAGTCATCATCACCCATGTCATTTCTTTTGGACTATACTGTCTGCACTTCTAGCATCAACTCCTTCACTGCAACTGGCAAACTCCAGTCAGTGAGTGTACCGGCATTTGCACCCATTGCAATATTTGACAAAAACAAGCCAAATTCTACTTCATTAGTTGTATGCTAATTGTATAATTTCTGACTTATCTTTCCATCTTATTTCATGTAGTTGACAAAAAGCTTAATTGAACAAATTATTCCTGATATTTACTTAGTTAATTCAAGGTTTTCTGTGGAGTTTTTGACCTTTAGTAGTGCTATGGAGCCATTTTTCTTTGAGTGTGAACCTGTTTTTCTTTTACACACATACACGAGGGGGACACAATACACATTCCTGCCTATAGTTTTAAACTATTCCACTGATCTACAGGTGGCGATAACAGCAAGAAATGCAGCAATGTGCCACCAAAGGAAGTGTAGAAGAAGACTGCATGCTAGTAAACAGATGTAAACAATACAGGATTCAAAATACTTTGAAAATATTTGGCTTTGCAAAGGTTTTATGAGGAAGAAAATTGGTGAGTAACACTCAATGTAAACATAACATTTGTTTATTTACAAGAAAACTCCATAGGGCACGTTTTATCTGAGAAACCTGCTGGTTATACCTATAAACAAGATCCCTCTATGCGTAGAAATTACTATACCTGGCAGTCTTAGAGCTGTCCACCACAGTGACAGTGCTGTCATGGCTGACCCAGGCCAGGCGGTTACCAGAGGCTGAGAAAGAGACAGAGTGGACCCAACCCCCTCCACCTAACAGACACAAAGTGCATTAAAAAAAAGGCAGATCTGGGTTAATTCAAAGGGTTACTGCAAGTCATATGAAAGAGGACTTTTTTACTATCACATATAAAGACACAGATACAGACCCGCTCCTCCAAATTCTGCTAGCACAGCCCCAAATGGCATCTTGCTGCCCCAGGGTGTGGGGCCTGGTTTCTCTTCCACCTCCTTAATGTAGGCTGAGAACACCCTGGAGGCCAGAGAGAGAGGCGGGGAGAGTTAAAGCAGAACAGAAAGCCAAAGAGGGAGACAGCACGTTGACAGGTTTTCAATCATTTAATCTTCATCTCTTGTCCCATAACAAATTATTTAAGTCCACCGTTAACGACATTCACCTGCATTTGAAGTCGCAGGATCCGGCAGCCAGCAGGATGTTGTTGGGATGCCAGTCCAGACTGAGGATGGTGGAGCGGACTGGCTTCTTGATGTGCTTGCTCACCCACCTGAAGCATTTACAAAAAGCACGGACATCCTTAACATGGAATATGAAAAAACTTCATCACCTCTACCTAATATTTAAGTATAAATTAAATGATCAATTAATCTGATATACTAACGTAATGACAACACACTATATGTTAAAGTGCAAAAATAACTGACCAATACCCCCAATCACATTATTTAGCAAAATAATCAGAAATATCAATTTGGCCATAATCTTGTGTCTTTTGTTGCCTTCAATTTCAGCAGATACATTCGCAAAATGTCATGATTGTACAAATAGTCTCACCAGTCATTCTCAGACTCAAAGTAGCAGACGGAGATGAGTCGGGCACCACTACCAACTGCAAACTTGTTCTCCAGCGGAGACCACTTGACGAAGGTGGCGGCTCGGTTGATCCTGAGGATGACCAGTGTGGGCTTCCATACCCCCTCCTTCTGGGACCACACATAGGCATTACGGTCGGCTCCACATGTCACTATACGGTCACTTTTTGGAGCCCAGTCAATACCTACAACAAACATAGACACATTATTACAAAGAGAGACTATGTAATTACTTACTGACTATTGCAGTAATAATGAAGTGAATTATAACGGCACACTGTAGAGCTGAATAAGCTTCTTTTTTTTTTTTTTTATGTATCACACACGTGTCTTAAATGTGTGTGTCAACTCTTCCAGACACATTTGTTTCGTTAGTTTGGGGGTTAGACATGAGAACACAGAAATGAATTGAAAAATCACATTTTTAACTAAAAATAATTTGTTTCTGTCTAAAGCAGTTGGATTAAATACCCGTTATGTGTCCATTGTGCTCCTTCAGCTCATGGGTCTTAACCCACTGGTTGCCACTCTTCTTGTAAATATGGACTTCATGGTTATTAGGACTGATGGCAATTTCTGCAGGAAAGAAAACCAGCAGGTTAACAGGATGGAGGTACAGATAACAAACAAGCTAGACCAGTTTCTGGTATTAGCCAAATACAGACCTGGACTACTCAATGTAAAAGTTCACAAATGGTGAAAACAAATAGTGGAGCAATATTATTTTTGTGGCTGAAATCGCACTCCTTTTCGCATAAATATATATATATATATATATATATATATATTTATATATATACTACAGTCATTTGTTGTCAAAGATATTACCTATAATCAGCAACTTAATTTCTTAAATGGTGTGCAGTGTACAAAGTGATAGCGGTGCTCAGATAAAAAGAAGAAATATTTGAGCCTTACGCGTCCTGTCGCGGTTCCACGCGTGGCAGGTGATGGGCTCCAACAGAAACTGATGAAGGGACATCTCGCCTGGGTGTGGCCCTCGGGTGCTACTCTGCGAAGTCACACGGCAAAACTCGAGTTCAGCAACCGGCGACCTGAACAAACAAACAAACAAATAAAGAAAGAAAGAATCCTGAGCGAACGAGCTGAACTGGACTTTGCCTCTGCCGGCTTTAAGCACTGCACCGACGACGGCGTGTGTGAGAAGCCCGTCTGAGCGCTTCTCAAATGGGGCAAACTAAGTTAACCGTCGACTTAATTACGTTTGTTCGGCGGCGTCGGCCAAAACACCGAGGGGCTGCCAACGCCAACGTCAGCTAAAACAACACCACCCAGCTCACGTTAGCCGCGGCACTGCCAAGTGTTAAAACACGTCTACGAGCTGAAATCGACTCGCTTAACTAGCTGCTATAATCTCACGACTAGGTTAGTTCCTAGTAGCAAGTCCGTCGCTGCTAGCTAGCGTTGCCCGTTCACCGGCGTTAGACGGGCCTGGCAGACGGATCGATCATTTTGAGAAATATATAGACGTGTTGCTGTCGACGCCCCCCTTCCTTCCTTTTTCTATACAAACCCCCGATTTTTTTCCCCTTGGAGGACCTGCCTTTACTCCCGGCGGTGGCTCCATCATTAGCCGCTAGCCTCGATGCTAAACTCACCTCGTCAGTCCGGTTCTCCGAGCGGCCGCTCTCGATGGCCCCGGCGAGCTAAGTTACGCTAGCGGGAAAAGGTCGGATCAGGAATGGACCTGAATTCGCGGACTCTGGTCAGTCGACACGAATTCGTCCAGGGATGTGGAGGGAAAATGTCAAGACGGCCAGCAGGACACGACCGGGAGCATCCGGGAGCTAATTCGGCAGCAGAACCCGCGGATCGCCTGGATGACAGCTAGCTCAGCGACATCACGCTAGCTGTTAACGTTCAACTGGAAAAACCTCGTCCACGTCCAAGTCTCACACACACAAACTGCGACGAGCACGCAAGAGCTCCTCCTGTGGTTCAAACAGAAACAGCCAAACCGGCCTAACCGGTCACAAAACACCACCATCTAGTGCACAGCTTGGACAAAACCCCCCAAAACAAACAAACAAACAAATCAGCAGGGCTGTGGCTCACTCACAGTTTAACACTGGTATATAAAGCGGCTGCATTACCAAGCGGGCAGCTGCCTCAGGGGCCACAGGTTCACAGATGTTTTGTGGTAGTTTGTAATTCTGTATGTGAATGTGGGAGTGTGCACCGCTAACAGACACTTTATTTAGGCTGCCTGATGTTGAATCCCTGTCTTGGGTGGGAGGATCAGGGGGTCAGTAGCACATCTGAAGTCCAGAGTATGACCACTGCATTATTATGACATAGTTATTTTTGCTAGAGAGTTTAAAAAAAAAAAATATATATATATATATATATATATATATATATATATATTTATTATGATCAGTGTTTTCACCAAGTATGCTTCGCCTGCTTGATGCCTTTGTGGTCCGAAATAGAAATAGGGTAGATGGTTTTAAGCTTGGATCATCTACCACAGAACTCAGGTTTAGTTCAAGTGAAGAAACTTTATCATTTCGGTGATGTCCATTTTTGTAGGTACCCTTGCAGTGATAAAAGTCAACCACTAACAATCATACTAGAAGTGGAAAGGTTTTTTTTTTTCCAGAAATGACGTTGTACAAGTACTTTTAACTTCTGTAGCCTGTTTTTTGGGCAACAGTACACCTGTCAACCTTGTAATAATCCAAGGAAGTCAATGACATTGGGAGGCCTAAAAATGACATGCAAGCAAACTCCGTTATTTCTTCAGTACACGTAAGCAAGGTGGCTGTATAATGCAACTTACTTTAAAAAATACCTCCAAATCACCTGCAAGATCATCCTGCCGTGGACTTGTGGGTAATGGGTTCTTAAACCAATCAGAGGAGATTTCAATTAGTATCTCTCCATCGCACCTGGTAGACCCACAGATGAACTGCTGCTGGCTGCAAACACTCACTCTTTTTTTCTGTGGTGTATCACCAAATTGTTAAATGGAGTCAGTATCAAATGTGGATGCGCCATTTCCGTCACCTCCACTGTACATCTTAACAGGTAAAATACCCTCTCAACCTGCTTGGTTTACAGGGCCTGAAATGATCTGTTTTCACAGTTAAAAAAAACAAAAAACGTGTGTGTTTGTTTTTCTAGATGAAAGTCAAACAGTGCAAGATGTGAGGATGTACCACATTCACTCACCTTTCAGTCCTCCACCGCTACCTCCTTCCTTCTCCTTTTCTCCTGGAGTTGGCTGCTCCACCCAAACTCACACACCTCCGTCAGGTACATGCTCACTTAACATCTGCCTCCATTTTGAATATGTAGAGAGGGTCTTTTTTCTTTGTTCACAATTTAGTGATGTTCTTTCCTTTAGACTCAAGTGTACATTTTCATTAACAGTTATTATAAGTTGAGAAGTGTTGATTGTAGAGTTGTCTTTCCATTAATAGTGTTGTATTGTCCAAAACTACCAAAAAGTGTGTAAATCATGAGTGTGAAGTGGGAGGGTGCTGACTTCTATGTACTGATTTAATTCCACTGGTAGTTTTGCTCTTTACATGGAACAATCTGAAAAATAACATTATTCAGAAACATTTTGAACACACTTTTTCTTTGCGCAATTGTCAGCACAAATAGAATTTACAGTTTTGTTTTTGGATGATTATACTTTCCTAGTCTAACCTCTCAAACAGTACTGATCAGATAATGTTAAGGACTTAAAGTGTTAGGTTATTGATTGTAAGCGAGAAAATTGCAATACTGTAACGTTACACTTTGAAAATAAGCATTCCTTTTCATCTCCCCATGTCTTCTCTCTAGAGTCTGCTCTCCCTCCATCTACTCCCAGGCTGAGGTTTGTGAGCTATGAAACGGAGTTGTATCGCTCTCCTGCTCTGACAACATGCCTTTCTTGTCAGACTCGGGTCACCACGCAGGTCACCTACCAAGCTGGGATTCACGCGTGGCTCATGTGTCTTGTGTTTGTGTTATGCGGGTGAGGAGATTCGTTCAAACACTGAAATCTGGTTGCCTAATTACCCCAGGATCAATCACACACTCAACACAGACATGCATTCAAAAGGCAAAGACTGATAGTATAATTTCTGTCTCACAGGTTGGTGCTTGGATGCTGCCTTATTCCATTTTTTGTGAACTATTTCAAGGATGCCTATCACACTTGTCCTCGCTGTCGACGGGTCCTCCACATACACAGGAAGAGGTGCTGTGAATGAACACACACAAGCTTAAATACCAACAGTTTTTGTGTTTTTTCACCTTAACAGAAGTTCAAACTAGACTGTTGCAGTAAAATGTATGCATGTCTGTCTCAAAGTCACAGGATAAAATATACAGATGTGTATGTTTAAATTTATAATATATATGGAGACAACGTGTTAGTTCCTGTCATGTGGAATTTAGAGATTTTTAACAATATTTTAATCATGTTTTGTAACAATCATCAAATAAATGTTTTCTGTGGCTAACTTTTTTCATGTTTTCTGTCTTTATAAAAGAAGAGCACACAACAGGAAAAAATGCTAAGCTTGGACACGAGGAGATTGTATATATTTTGCTCCAAATAAATTAATACCTACAAACTAAATTTAGCATTTGACAAAAAAAAGAAGAGAACTTAAGATTCACTTACTAGCTTTTTCCATCTGCTGATAAAGATGACAAGATGCAGATGAATGCTGTGGGAAAAGCTAGTAAGTGGACCTTGAGTTATTTATTTATTAATAATATTAAAGACTCTATTGAAGCCCAAGAATGAACTTTAATTCCTAAGTTAGACTTGGTTTCCACAAATTTTAGCATTTCCACTACAGTACTCGGTACACAGATGCCGATTCCCACCTTACTTTCTCTCTAGTCATCAATTCAGCCTGCGTGGATTAAGCCTGCATGTGTGGTTGCACTCAATGTAGTAAACGTGCCCTGACTGATGACACCCGAGGATTAGAAGTGTGAGTTTATTTTAGATCTTTGAGCCTTTCTGAGGTCGTACACGACTTTTGAAACGTGCCATGCCACGCCCTCCTGCAGCTCAGGCATAAGATGCTGTCAGGATGCCTGCTATTCCAGGGTAGATGAGCACTGGTGGATCCTGGCAGCAACACACTGCTGACCCCTGCATGGCCGAGGATGCATCAGAGTATCTCGCCTTCCTCGGTAAATCGCTTTCCTCCTTAGTGTCCCCTTCTTATTTCTTCCAGCACTTCAAACGCAAAACTGGACTCCTCTCCTATTTGATCCTGTGTTGCCAAAATGCCCTTCATACCACCTGTGTCGATTGCGCGCTCTGTGTCAGGACTGACAGGGAAGGAGAGACCTATCACCAACACTTCATCTACAACTGCTGTGGCCAAGATGAGGGTCCAAAGAGAAGACAAAGGCAGCTCAGTGAAGGAGCGACTGGCTTCGAACCTCAAGCAGCTGGGGAAGAAGAGCCAGCCCAGGAGTCATCTGCCAACCACCAAAGGAGTGTCAGGGGCAGAGCTGCATGCAAAGAGAAGGGACAGATTGTTGCCTTCATCACAAACAGACAGCTTCCCTGCCTCCAGCTCGGGTGAGTCCCTGTCTAAGACACAGCAGCACAAACATGCGAGCCAGAGCTCTGTACAGAGTGAACCAGAGGTGAAGATGAGGGCCAGCCATCAGGAGGAGGCCTGTTTCACACTGACTCTCACACCTGAGGCTGTTCTGCTGCTGCAGCGGAGGAACAGTGAGAGACATTCTGTGTCCAGAAATGCTGGAAGCGGAGGTGGTGTTTCTGGAAGCACCTCAGACTCCAGACGCAGGAGGGAAAACGTCTCTAAAAGGCATCAACCAGCAACACAGAGACACAGCACTCTAAACAGCAGAGTCGCTGCTAAAAACAACAGTGATGCTGAACTGGGAGACATAACCTCAATTGTGAAAATCTCACTTCTGAACGAGCAACATAAGTATGATGATGTGGAGTATGAGGAAGAGGAGGACAATGGTGTGGATGAGCGTGTGGTGCTGAAATGTACAGAATGGCTCAGTGGGTTGGAAAACACACCAGTGACAGTGGGAAACAGCCTGAATAGGAATGCAAGTGGTGTGAAAAGTTTCTAAAGGTGAAATGAAAAGTACTGCTTAATTGAGGTGTCATCTTCCAACCTGAGAATGAACTGCAGTGTTTCTGTTTCTGTGTTGGCTAGCAGCTATTTGAAGATGTGTTACTTATCCCCTGGTGCTCTGTGTTTCTCTTGTATGTGCTTCAAGGACCAGTAAGACAACTGTATGATTTTACTGGGCCCAGTCCTGCTAAGATGGGTCATTCTCATGAAACCATTAGAATACCATGGCAGTAATGATTTTAAATATCAAACATGTAATTTAGTAATATAACAAAATGTCATAATAAAGATAATAGTGTTCTCTACCTTGGACAAAGAGTAATTTCAACGTAAGAATTATTTTTGTATTTTATTTGATTTTCTGCTGAAATTCTCATTACCGCAATGCGTCCCACTGTCGGAATACTAGTTTATGTTGTAACTTAAACAGTGTAAAATGAAAATATTCTGGAAAAAAAATATATGGACGTTCAACTAGATGTTTTCAAATGACAGAAAAAGTATTAACTGAATATTCATGTATAATCATAATGAAAAAATAGTGGAAAAATGAAGTGTCCATGACTGATGTTCTCATCCTCTGCAACATTTTTGAAGGACTGTTTACACACACAGAGAGTTTTAAATAAAGTTTAATTTTGAAAGAAGCAACACATCTGCCATTATCTTCAAGATGGCTGCCAGGTAATTAGATCTTTTTATATTTCTCCAGTTAAAAGTTAAAACTTTCTTTTGTCAGACTGCGTACACGACAGTATTGATTATCATTACCGATACAGGTAGTTTTTCACATTTAGAAAAACAGAATTAAAATTTTCTATGAAAATATACCTTATTAATGTCTAATTATGTACACTGAGTAAAAATTTGCTTAGTCATCATGGCTTCTTTTTTGCTAGCAAAACCTGCTACGGTTCCTCATCAACACCATTCTCACGTACCGCTACAATTTAAGGCCAGTTGCGGTAGAGACAACTTCTGTTTCGGTAATGAGACTTTAATTGTACAGACTATATTTTTAAATATATTATTAACTATTAATTTAAATATGATTTGCTTGATGTCATATAGATAGATAGATAGATAGATAGATAGATAGTCTATAGGAAGCCTATGCCCTCATATTTGATGCTATAAAAAGGGGGTGTGGCGTCATGATTGACAGCTGTGAGTGTGCTTGCAATTGGTTCAGGTGGGTGTACTCGTAGGCAGGAACTCACCACCGCGGATCACTACTGCGCAGACTCTGGCTCCAAATTATGTCACCAGCACGAGATGGCAGCTCCCGTTTCCAGGATATTTTGGCTTCATTTTTGTACAGTGGGATGAAGTGGAGACCATGGATGTTAAATAAGAACTAGATACGGTGTCGCCGCTCAGCCTTGCTTCCAATTTTTTTCCGGTGGCCACTCTTGGTATTGCAGCAAAAAATTCCTCTGCGGCCCAAAAAGCATTTTCCCCATAGGCCACCATTGTAAAAGAGACGTCTGTAAGGCCGTATTCACATTGAATCAGGCATTGCAGCGATTCGCTGCAGGGTTGTGCGGCTGTGTGGGAGTGTCTGATACTAACCAGCAATCCCAGCTTGAAGACTGATACAAGCCACTGCACAGAGATTAACGTCTTTGTGCTCCCTCGTGGCAGGGTTGAACAGCTGTCAGTCAAAATTAAATGAAAATGTTAATTTAAAAATATATTATTTCAGAGTTTCAAGTAACTGTGCACGACTGTTTTTAATCCATTTTTAAAAATGTGAAAATTTATTAAATTTCCTAATGGCCTTGACATTTTCAGACCATTGCGGTAATGAGGATTTAAGGGACTTGTTTTGGAAAATGTGTTCGAAAATGTGTTAAATTCTCAGTAAATGTTTTTAAATTAATGCTCACAAACACTTCAGACCTTGTTATTAATGCCTAAAAAGGAAATTTGTTGGTGCAAGTCTTTTAAAAAAATGAATGTTTGAAATCTTTGACACCAGGATTTTGTGAAAATCACCCAGATATTCATCCATTGTGACAGTGTTGAAGTTTTTATGAAACTGACAGAACATTTTAGCAAGTTCATGAAATGTTCTGTTCCTGCTGTTTCGTTTGATCCATCTTGTTCTCCAAGGCAGAGGGGAAGTAAAACTGAAGGCATTCAAATTTGCTTTGCACATTTGAACACCTGATAAGTACTAACCAAGTTTTACCACTCGATCACTTCAAAGTCATAATGCTCACAATGCACTGCAGGTGCAAGGAGCCACTGAAATGTCTTGCAAGTGACTTTGTAAGAAACATATTTATTCTCTATTTTCTAACAAGGTACAGTGATTGAGGTTTCTAACACACCGACATGTGAAACCATGTGTTGATGAGATTCTTTTTTGGTGATTTGTAAGTTTACTACTTTATGAGTGTCCAATGTGTACAGGGAGGATTCTTCATAAACTGATAACATGTAGTGCACTGAGACAAAACAACTCTTCACTGAAGGCGTTGTGAATAGGGAGGTGAGCGAGCAGCACAGCTGCAGCTGTTCAAGGTCTCCTCACAGAGATGGAAACCTGGGTCATCTTTCTAAAACACAGCATCCCTACACACTTCACTTCCCTGTTGTTTAACTTAACATGCATCTAACCCTAACCCTATCATTTAAAAATAAAAAACAGGGATATGGATCAAAACTTAATATCTTATTCAAAGTTTGCTCTAATTTAAAAAGATGGTCACTGTTAACCTCTTCAACACCAATAACCCTTTGTTTGTGTCAGTCATTTCAAACTCATCCTGTGCAGCCAACATTATTCAAACCCGAAACAAAACTTTATTCTAAATTCTAGTGGAAAGTTTCCAAAAATGCTGAATTTTGGGGGATATCTGTGTAAAATAATGCACAAGACATCTAGAAAATTTCTATTCTATTTAATGCAATGGTGCAGCCATAAAGATCACAGAGTCTTGAGTTTGAATATTTGACACAGTGTAAACATCATAAAGCTTCAATGAAGAGCTGGTACAAGATGATGCAAAATATGTGATACTGTCAGACACAGTGGAATAAGAAGATTTTCCAACCTTAAAGCTAGGGAAATAAAATGGTTGATTTTTGAAAGCTTTTCTGTCGTGTGTGAATCTTTTTCTATGCACTGTAATCAAGTTTTACAGCATGCATCTGATAGGTTTAGATGCATGTTGATAAGAGAATTCTAACAATATAATATTTTTGTAAAACATTTGTAACAAAAAACGTATATTACACTAAACATATGACAGTTCCTTCACTGTTTCCGCAAGGTATTAATAAAAAGGGAATAGCTTTATGAATTGACTTTTTTACCTGGAGAACTGCAAAATTTGACTTTTTTAAATTTTTTTTACTAAAATGTAGATTCTGTACATCTTTTCTCTGCTGTAGCTAATGTTGTCTCACTCACTGTAAGTAGCTTTGTAAGGACTTAAGGTGTTGGCTTGGCTGTTGCTGTACATTACCTCGTGCACAGACCAAGTGTGCTTAGTGGCAGCTTATCCACCTGAGATTCAAATGTTACAACACGTGTGTGTGTTTATGTGAGAGAGCGAGAGATTTTGATTTTAAATAACCTAAAATCACATTAGAAAGCTTAATTAATTTGGTGCACACATAAAAACAATAGCTTTCCAGTATTGTGTTGTTGTTGTTTTTTTTTTACCCCAAATTATGGTGTGTTTCATCTGAGGCCTGTTAAATAAGATAAAGACAGTGCATGGTTGATGGATACATAAACAGATGGATGGGCATCATTTCCAGCGGTTGATTCGTCGCAGCTGTACGTAGGCCAGGAACATGCAGACCAATATGATTCCCAGCAGAGCCACCTGATTCTGCCAGAAGCCCCACAAAGAGTAGTCGATGTCCTGGCTTTTCAGGAACAGCTCCCCTGGGATACTGCAGCACAAACAAGAGAGGCTCAGTGTGTCTGTGTGTGGGAGTTATTGTGTTCTAAGGAGTGGCCACGTTATCGCTCGGCACTCACATAGTGGTGTTGCTGTAGAACAACTGTCCTGTCATCTCGTTGATGAATGCAGCCTGAGAGAAACACAAAGAGATTGGGTTGAACAACTTCCTCGCTACAGATAACGACAGATTACATTCATCCCCAATGATCTCATTCTCAGAGCCACACCCGTCTACGCTTGCTCTGCCTATTTTGCATATCTTACATTCAATCCATATCTGAAGATACTGATCCATTTCAGCCAGGAGAGCCAGCTCAACATGGCATTGAGATTGACAAGATAACCTCCAAAGACCTACAAAGGGAGGATGACGGAGGAAGAGAGGGAATAATACATTTTTGAAAAATAATGTATATCTTCAAAAGTGCTCGTTAGGATCTCAGTCATGTATACTTTGGCGTCTCACCATCATGAAGACGAAGGGAAGAGCAATGAGGATGTTAGCCATGGCAAATGAAGATACACTCGCTGAGACGAGGAAGGCCAGACTGACTCCTGCCAGACTGACCAGAGACATGGTCAGGGCAAAACACAGGAAGGCCTCAAAGGCAGGCTTCAGCCCTGAAAGAGTGGCAGATACATGCAAACAGGAAGACAGAAAATTCTCCATAAAACAAGAATGGGCATTTTAATAAAACCCAGAGTGTTGCTTTTAGCAGGTTCCCCCTGGAAAGTTCCTGACAAAAAGTGATCAACAGTAGGAGCTTAAATTAGGAAAACTTGAACCCCCTTGGGATGAAGCTAAGCGTGTGCAAAAATAATTATGGACTGTTTCCTTATTCACTACATAATTTGCTGCTTTCACACTGTAAGACAACTGGAAGACAACAAGGCATTTCCTGGATTTGGAAATCTCTGCTTGAGTACTAAAGGACAGCAGATCAGGTGCAATAGTAATTTCAAGGGTGTAAATTAGGAGGTTCAGAATGAAAAATAGATCACTGGATTGGCATTGGATCAGAATGCATAGAAATGAAGCCAGAAAACCTCAGTCCTCTGAACAAAAGTTTATTTCCTCCAAAACTCAAAGTGGTGTTGCATTTTAAATATAAAGGGAAAACAAGACACACATGTAAGGGATTAGAAATTAGTCTCACATGTCCATCTTAAAAAAATAAGAATAAAAAAAGCTCTCAGTTAAATTAACATGGATATAGGATGAGAACTAAAGGATTAAACCTAAGCGTAAGCTAAAATCCTCTTGCCAGAACTGCCACCCCATGCAAAGGTTAAAGAGTGAGTCTTTAAATAAGGAGTGATCAGGTGAACTTAATCAGGTAATGAGGGGTGACAAAGAGTGAAAACAAGAGCCAATTAGTGATGAGGAAAGGACAGGAAAGGAAGTGAGGTAAAGGAAGTGGAACAAGGAAAGAAAATAGGGATCTTTACAACAAAGGTCATGAATAAAACAGCACCTGTTCTTCCCTCCACTTTGTGACACTGACTTCATCAGAGAAGTCTCTTTATCTGCTTGATGCTATATGGCGTGTATTCTTGGTGTGTATGTGCTTGTATATGTATGAGAACTACCCATCATATAGTAGGCGATGGCAGAAAACACAAAAATGGGGATGATGCGGTTGGGGATGAGATCGGCAAAGATCTTGGACAGGAAGTAGACAGAAGTACGGTAATAGCCACTGGAGTTCTCGTGACTGCAACAAACATGAACAAAGACTCTCAAGAAACACATAAACACAAGTTAAGTTAAAAGAATGAGATTGTAAAGGATTGACAGTATTCACAGACAATCTATGGAAAACAGATACAGTTCATGTCACACTTTTGAGCTACCACTGTATAATAAAGGATAAGGCTGGTGAGATTCAATATTTTCCATTTGTCAACAAATCCCATGAAATGAGACACACAGTTGCACTGGGTGACATGTTCCCTCATTATGATGAACATGGGCACTGAACTTTATTTTGACTCAATCCCACATACACCGCCCTGCTGCAGTAAATACTCATCAGAGCACCAAATGTGTATTAATACGCAGATGAAAGTAGTCCCCTACAAATGCAGGTCCCTCCTGTTTGAGTAATGTTTACTAAAAGCTGCAATGCCCAGCTGTTTTAGGAAATGATTTATCCCTTTTGAAAAAGAAAAAAAACTATATAGCGTGTTTTTAAAGATTTATATCTATCGGACTGAATGGGCTTGGGGCGGAGTGCCACAGACAGGTAGTAAGACAAAAGGTAGAAGGTGAATGAAAGTATCATTGAGACAGACTAACTTTAAATGGCATTAAAAAGAGAAATGTGATCCACATAAATCTATCTAGGCATTGAACGTCTTCGTAGTCATGCACATTCTGCATACATCTGCACTTCAACCTGCACACACACACACAACTTTTATCTTTCACTCACATGAAGATCGCCCTTTCATTGATAAAGAGTTCAACAGCAGAGAGATTCCCAAACACCATGTTGATGATAAGGAAGAAGAACGCTCCATTCCTGTCGTCGAGAGAGAGAGAGAGAGAGAGAGAGAGAGAGAGAGAGAGAGAGAGTTATCTGATTATCAATTTATCTGATGGATATTCAAGCAGAAAATGTCCCCGACCTGTGTGTTTAACCCCATAAACTTATAATGTCATCATAAAAGTTGTTTCCTCATCTTGTCATCACGCCTTCTTCTCTCACTCTCTTTTTTGACCTTTTTGTCATTTTTGCCTAAGCCATTATTCTTCCTATGACATGCAATAATGTAATATGAAAATCTTCAAAACAATAAAGAAAACCTGTAATAGTATCTCCTATTTTCATTAAGTAGTTCTGTTCTGAGGAAAGGTGACATATTTACAGGAAGAGTGTGCAGAGGTGAAAATAGAGCAGATACACTGAGTTAAAACTAGCTTGGCTGTTATGCTGCAGGTCATGCGTACTGTACCTGTTCTGTAAAGCCTCGGGCAGCGTTAAGGGCATTTGGTAATAAATGAGTCCCACCAGAATTGCAAAAAAGATGTTGAGAGCCAACTGGGCATAAGAGGTCTGAGGGTTCCTCAGAGTGTTCAGCACTGTCCTGCCACACACCACACGCATCTGTCTCACACACACACACACACACACACACACACACACACACACACACGCACACACACACACACACAGAAGGAAATTGTTTTATATGGACATGATGACAGTTATAAACAGGGTTCAGTCAGCGAGCAGCCAAGCACACTAACATAACACAGTCAATAAACCATGCGACCCTTAAAGTTTTTTAATCTGTTTCTGAATACTGAGTTGGCTGACCTGATAGAAGAAGGAGGTAGCATAGTCGGCTGCCTTATCTTGACCTTTGGCCCCTTCAGCAGTGCTCTGGTTCACATGGTCCAGCTCCTCAAGCATATTCTGGCACAGTTGGGACTGGTGGTACTTGGTTGCCAGTGGGTTTTTACACTCTACTGTGGAAAGAGAGAGAGGCCATTATACATCACTATGTTGTAGATAAGGATAGCGTTATAAACCTCTCTTTTTATAACAGTCATTTACTCTTCTCAGTTATGCAGGGTTTGGTGATTTGCAAGTGACAAACATGATCTGGGTGTCTAAGCTAAAACTTGGCTAAATCTGGTTAAAGAAACAGTTTGACGTTTTGAGAAATATTTTGAGTGCTGTAATTATTACTTGGAGAACATCGTTGCAGTGACTTCCTGTTGGTATTGTCATTACTGTGAGGTTGCAGGCAACCTGCAGAGACTTTAAAAAGTGATTGTGGCCAGCCGATGTTTTTCAAGTAATAGTTACAACACAACAACCCTCCTTCCAGGTGTTATGCTAAGCTAAGCTAATTGCCTCCTGACTATAACTTCATATAGACAAAAGATCTTGTTGTCTAATTCTCAGAGAGAAAACGAGGTTTTTTTAGCCATCTGGATTTTCAGTAATCTAGTATTTCATTGTCTATATTTCAACATGTGGAAGGTTCTGTGATAAATGTGCATTTTAAAACATATTTGTTGAAATTCTGTTGAAAGAATGACTATATGTAACCTAGATGTCTAAAAACTTAGACTTGCCTAGATGTATTCTTACCCACAAATCACGAAAAACCATTAGAGCCTTTGTTGGTATTATATTCCTAAACCGTGTGTGCGTTTTGTGTAGGTGTACCTGCAGTTAATGATTCTAATGTTGATTTTGCCTCTCCATTTGTAATGTCTATAAAGAAATCAGCAGGGTTGTTGAAGGACTCAATTTGGTAGCCTGTACAAAAACACACACACACACGAAAATACATCATGTCCACAACACATGCAACATTATATTACGTGCCTCTGTAAAAGCAAACAATATCCTGATGTGGTACATGGTAGACAACCAGTTTATTTTACATTTCATATGAAGGTAACAGAATATTATGTATAAATATTAAAATATAAAACAGCAGCTAAATTGAGGTAGCTGACTGTCAAGCACCAGGACTTCATATGGCAATACAATATATTTCCCATTTCTATATAAGGATTCATCATGTTATATTGTGACACATTGCTAGTCAAGGTCCTACACCTTTCATAGTAAACACACACATACCAAGGTTTGTGAAGTACTCCAGTGCATGGTCTGCTGCTCCTGTGTACACCACCTCCCCTTTATGCATCAGGGTCAGATGGTCAAACTGTTTAAAGATGGAGTAGCGTGGCTGGTGGATGGAGAAGATCACAGTCTTGCCTCCTCTGGACAGCCTGGACACACATAAGGAAATTTGTTTACACCCATATTGTGACAGAAAACACAAAGACAGCAGCAGATGGTGAAGATGCTGCTGATTAACGGGGCGTCAATGATGGCGGCTCTAACCCTCTGTTAATGGTAATTAAAGCTGACAACGAACAGGACATTGCCCCTCTTCAGCAGCATTGTATGCTTCAGTTTGTCATTTGCATCTTATGTGCGAGTACATGTTGCCTAATGTGAGATGAATTAGTAATTGTGTTGTACTTGTGCAGTAGACCGATGATACTGTTTGCAGTGTTAGAATCCAGTCCGGTGGTGGGTTCATCCAGAAACAGCAGAGAGGGAGAAGTGATGAGCTCCATCCCGATGCTGCACCTCTTTCTTTCACCTCCAGATACGCCACGCAGAAACTCTGTCCCTATCTGCACACACACACACACACACACACACACACACACACACACACACACACACACACACACACACAAACACACACGAACACACAATAAACACTTGGCTGCTAAGTTGAACAGCAAGCATGAAAAATACTAAATACTGCAGTTTATGTAACTGAGGAACTTGTTTTTGAACATGTACTTTTTGGACTATTTTAATGTCAGTATTTTTATTTTTAAATAAGTCACTTTTCACTGAAGTAGCAGACTTTGCTGCAGTTGAAGTACAATACATCATTACAGAGTATAAATAAATGTCTGCCACCCATAAACATGGGACATTATACAGCCACTGAGTCATTCACAGTTTGTCAATGAAAAGGAAAGGAATATTATGTTGGGTTTTTTATTTCCATTTGTGTACTTTATTATATAGTTTAAACACTCTTCTCTCATATGAGGGGGGTTAGGGAAGTGATAAAGATCAATTTTCTTTGCTGGAGTAGATTTTTAAATAACTGCTTCTGCTTATACCTGAGTGCAATATTAGTAAAGTAACAGTCTTTAAGATTGAGTAAGACCTTGCACTACTCTTTCCAACACTGCTGTATAGTGAGGGACATGCAGGTATTATCTTATGTATGTAGTACTGTACCTTAGTGTCTGCACAGTCTGTTAGGCCCAGGTCTTGTATGATGGCTTCTACTCTGTTATTTTTATCAGTGGAGGAGTGATGCTGAGGGTTGAGACGCAGGTTGACACTGAACAGAAGGTTCTCCCTCACACTCAGAGTGCCCATCAGGATGTCATCCTAGAAGCACATGGGCGATGTCGGCACAAACTACTCAGATGAATCCAAAGTATAATAATGTCGAAGAATGTGTGCATATGTTTGTATTTGTGTACCTGAACCACATAGGCAGAGCTGAGTCTGAGGTCAGATGTGATGACTTCGCCATCCACCAAGACTTTTCCTTGCTGCAGTCCAGCAGGGTCTTTTCTGCCTGCGATTACATCCAGGAGTCTGA
The DNA here is from genome assembly GCA_005408345.1 of Macquaria australasica. NCBI lineage: Eukaryota > Metazoa > Chordata > Actinopteri > Centrarchiformes > Percichthyidae > Macquaria > Macquaria australasica. The sequence continues at coordinate 335,889 of SEMN01000231.1, forward strand.
CAAAAAGAGAAATAAACTAATTCATTCATGTGGTTGGGGTTGTGCATGTGCGTGAGACAGTGCCTGTGTGTTTGCATGTGCATGAACACGTTTCTTACGATGTTTTACCACTTCCGGTGGCGCCCATGATAGCATTCATCCCAGGTCTCATGATGCCACTGCAACAGCCAATCAGAAAGTCAAGTTAATTTATTTACAGAGAACATTAAAATAATACAACAATCTAGAATAAATTCTGTCCAATTACCATGACATACTGTAGTTTTAAAAGCCAATGACAAACCTTTACAATATAAACATTCTCATGTTTAGAAGATTTACATTCACAAGTCAGGCAATCATTAAAAATGATTATTTGCTCAACTGTCTGACACCTGAAAGCATTTTGTTAATGAAAACATGGTGGCATTTTTTCAATATATTATTTCTACTTAAGTGTTACCATAGCATGTATGGTAATCCAGAATTAGATTATCTTTCACTACTCATTAGATCTCTGGAATACATTGTCTCCAGGGCACCATATCCATCAATGTGCATGAGAAGAGTAGAGTAGAGTCGAACTTTAATGTCCCAGAGGGGCACAAATATATACAAATATATACAATACATCATATACAAACACAGCACAAGATCCATATCTTCTACACTGTCACCAAGAATCATGGAAAAAAGAAAAGAGGAAAGAGATACGCGATGACATCTAGGGTTATAATTTGTTTAAAAAAACAATAGCAGCTCGCAAAGTTAACAAATTCATCAAGGACTGGTCCATGGTCTTGCTCTGCACCCTGCAGAAGATTCACGATTACAAAGTCATCGGCATACTTACGAACAAATCTTGATACATGACTGCTCAGGCACTCATTTGTGTATAAAACGAATTAAAGTGGTGAAAGCACACAGCCCTGAAGATGAGAGCTTACAGTGTTCCATTAACCTGGACCCTCTGAGATCTGTTTGTTAAGAAATCAATGAGCCAACATACTATACTAAAAATCCATATTTAGCCTGTGTGCAAGAACATGTGGCTAAATAGAATTAAAAGCAGAAGAAAAGTCAACAAAAAGCAACCGCGCATGGTTCTTATCTCCCTCCAGGTGCCTCAGTACAAGATTTAACAGAGTAGCTGTAGTGTCCTCCACTCCCCTTATTGCCCTGTGTGTAAAATTTCAGATTTGACAATATGTTCAAATGTTTTCATAACAAGGGACGTTAAGGGACACAGGGTGACAATTATTCAGTGCCTTAGGAGACTTAACCTTTGCCACTGGCACCACAATGAATTCCTTCCACATGCTAGGAACTTTCTGTTGTTCCAAGGAGGACTGGAAAATATATGAAAAAATACCACCCAGTAGCCAGACACAACACTTCCACAACACCAAGAGATTTACACACAGTCACCTCATCAATTTTAATCTTACAGCCTGCAGGCCCGTTTCTACAGTTAGAAAGCTCATCATTGAAATATAGATATCAAAACTAGAGTAGAATTTGTTTCACTCTTCTGCCGATTCAGCATCAGGCTTCTTAGGATAAAATAACATGGATGTCAATGTAATTCATAAAAATATCTTCATTGTTCTATTTTGACAATAACTGCACAACAGGAAGTACAGCAGCAATGAAAACGTAGTGCTGAAACTGAAATTGTTAATGTTGTTAAATTTGGTGCCTTTTGAATGTCAGTTGATCACTTGATTTAACTGACTGTATGTTGCTTGAATGGCCCTGGCCAAAAGCTCTGATGAAAATACCCTGGAAAAATACTTATTCATAATGTAAATGCATCCCTTTTGGCTTAGGAACTGACTCTGTTTTCTTGATTTACTATTTTCAACTCAGCTTGCCTCAATAAAACAATATGCATATAAACAAACTGACCACGTTCCCATAAAATGTATATACTGATATACAAGTTCGATGAAATGAGCCACAAACTGAACCTCACTTGATCTCATAACTTCTCATATGTTAAACAATAGCAACCATACTGCATACAGTATATGCATAAAAACAGGAAAAAGCAGTCCAGAAGCACCTGGAACCAGAACCCACCACCTAGTGATAATACATTCAGTTACATATTATGCTGTGTGTATGTGTGTGTACACGTTCACATTTGCAGGTAAGTATCATGTCCTACCTCACATCTTTGAGGATGTATTTTTCAGGACCTCTCTTGCGGCAGAACCTTTTCTCCTGAACACAGTAGTGCAAGTTACTGAATGTGACAGTTGGCCCTCGCTCCTGGAAATTCTCCTCAACATCACAAACAATCTGCTCCCCCTTAGACATCTTCAAAACAGCAGAGTTACCAGCAGAGAGAGAGAAAGGGACTCAAAGAAAGAGAGAGAGAGAGAGAGAGGTATAGTCCGTCAGAGACCCGTGCAGTCTGACAGAGAGAGAGAGACAGAGACACAGGTGAGAGAGCATGTAATCAGTAAGTTTCTGATCTTTGGACTCCTTCAATCCATAGCCCATAGACTTGTGGTTGTTCTCAAAACGATAGTGTGCCATTGAACTTTTCCCCCAAAATCTCAACTGCTGCACCCAAGAAGCACCACAAGCTATGTGATAATAGTTGATGATAACAGATGAGAATGTTTAGTGTATACTGCTGCTTACGTAGTGCAGGTGTTTTTCATCCATCTATTGTCGATACCTGTTTATCTGTATTCTGGGTAAAAAGGCAAAAGGCAGGGAAATGTCTTACACAAGTTGCAGCGTTAATAGAGATAGTCTGACAAACACACTCTTATACTCAAGGGCAATTTTGTGGACCAGATAAATACAGGGAGAACATGCAACACTTCTTCTCATGATGGCAACCATACAACTACCATGACTACTAACATTACTTCTGGGATGTCTGTCCACCAGATTTTGGAACCTGGATGCAGAGATTTGCTCCCATTAAGCCACAGGAGCATTGGTGAGGTGTTGGATGGGGTTGAGGTCAGGGTTCTGTGCAGGCCAGTCATGTTCTTTCACACCATACTGGGAAAACCATTCCTTTATGGGCCTGGTTTTCTGGTTTTGTCATGTTGAAACGGGAAAGGGCTTTCACCAAACTGAATTAATAAGCAATGAAACCTACCCTTCCTCAGGGGTTTTGCTGCTACAGCCTTAATTGGCCTGGTATGACCAGTAGCTTATGGTGGTGATGGCAGCTAACTTTAGGTAACTATTGGATAATAATTTACAATTACTTTTTACCTTTACAATATTTATACTACCACTCGCCACTTTACCCCCTCACCAATTATTTACTCTTATTTGTATTATATTTTTAATTCTTATTTTTTTGTATCATATTGTACTTCTTCTTTTTAATAGTCTTTACAGTTATAGCTATGGCTTTTCTTATAGTATTATATTTTTATTCTCATTTTTCTTTTTTTTGTATATACTGTAGTATATTGTACTATGTTGCCCTCTTGTTTTTATATATAATCTATTTATTGTGTATTGTGCTGCAAGGGGAGGGGGGGGGGGCGAAACATAAAACACACTGTTTTTGTACTTGTATGAATGAAAATAAAAGTACACAAAAAGTATGTAGTGTAGACAGGGGTGCCCTTATACTTGTAAGGACATCATTAGTGGCCCACATTTCCACGCTCAGGCCGCCCCCTGCCGTACAGAATGCTGAATGGCCTGCTGGAGAGGATCTCTAGGGCGGGATCAACAACGTTGTTTTTCTCTGACCTTTTCTCTACTTTGCCGGTGTCCAATCAGGCCTCGTGTTCGACACCGAGAACCGCCTCGTTAGATCGCTGCAGCCAATCGCCTTTCGTCATTGCGAAAGGGGGCGCGGCCAGCCCAAGAAATTCTTAGGTGTTGTCATCGCGTACTTTAGTTTGGGGCGCTTCGCACTGGGCGTGTGGGCGGAATTTAAAATGTTCACGATGCGACTCTAACACAGCAGTTATTCCCCCCCCCCCTTATCTATAGATTGTCAGGGTCGTGTAACGTGTTTCTCTTATACAATACAGAAGAAAAAGACGGTTAAGCACCACCGGAATCCTACATTTCAGACGAAGTCTAGCGTATAAGCTACTAGCTAACGCCTAACGTTAGCCATGGAGGAGCGGAAGGAGGAGGGAGAAGCGGAGATCCAGGAGCACGGCCCCGAGCACTGGTTCTCCAAGTGGGAGCGGCAGTGCTTAGCGGAGGCCGAGCAGGATGTTCCGAACGAGGAGGAGACGGATCAAGGCCAACAGAAGCTGTGGCACCTCTTTCAGAACTCGGCCACGGCGGTAGCACAGCTCTACAAAGGTCCGTACCAGAGACGCCGAAGTTCGGGTTCAGCTAGCTGACTGTCGGGGCTAGCCCTGCTAAGCTAACGGTGTCGCTGGGCAGGGACACAAAGGGCACGGGCTAGGCTAACAGTGCTAGCTATCCGCAGTTTTCTCTCTCCTCCCAGCGTTTGTTCCCATGGTTGTGCTGGATGACACTTGAATGTGTGTTCTTTCAAATCGCGTGTCCCGTGGTTCCCTTCTCGATTTCGCGACCCCCGTTCTGTTGCCGGGCCGACGGGGAAGTCGCCGCGGACCGGCTGCCGGCGCCCCTGACTCACGGTGGCCCGGAGCTGTCAGGGGTCCTCCGGGGTCTCAACGGATCCACACGTAACGTTAGTCGAGCTAAGTTGCTCCTAAAACACCGGCTCAACATAACGGCGTGTGTGTGTGTTTTCCGCTGTTTCCGGTACATTTATTCTTCCCGTCTGGACACAACATGGCTCACTAACATGTTTCTGTCCCCCCGTTAACGGTTATCTGGCTCGTCAAAATGGCGACGCACAGGGAGGAGTTTGCCGAGTGAAAACAACTCGTTTGTTGACGGTCAAACGCAGTGATGGTTAATTGTTGCGGTGGGTCGAAGGCGTTTTTTTTATTCCAACACACAGTCCAAGGGACTTTCGCTGGTGACTGCGTTGTTGTTGTTGTTGTCAAAATCGAGAACAAAATGGCGAAAGGATTAAAGTAAACATTTTCCTCGTTTAAGTCACGTCGTGCCCTGCCGAGTGTTTTGAACATTAAACGGAATTTGTGTTTCTTGGAAATAACTTGGGTTCCTGTAAGCCTCTGCTATTTACGCACACTGAAACGGTAAACACATGTGGGCCCCATTTAAAACGTCTGGTCAAATCATGATCTCACCATTTACAACAAAGTTATTAACTCGTTGTAAAATTGATGTTCAAGACAAGATGGGCTTGTTCACCAGTTACCAGATAAGATAAGATAAGCCTTTATTGCCCCACAGCGGGGATATTTTGTAGATGGGCCTTTTTTTTTTTTTTTTTTTAACTTTAAAGCTGCCTTATTTTGCAATATTATTTTGCAACTACTTGTCATGTGTTGTCATTGTCCCTCACTCTAGAAATCCTGCTTGGTAAGCTGCTTCTGCTTCCAAGCCCCATCCAATGCATGTTCAGACTGTAACACAGCTGTATCTAAAATGTAATAATCGTTTGTAGAGGAAACCTTATGGACAGCCCCTGCAGATTAGCTGTAAGGATTTGCAGTCAAGATTGAACTTGTGAAAGGATGATTGGTAGTAGAGCACTGCATATGCTCTGAACGTTTGTACTTGTATTTGTGTGGTAAACCCAAACATCTCTGTTCTGTGTCAGTAGTCTCCATACTGACCATTGCAATTATTTTTGATCAAATTGGTAGTAAAAATTGTACAAATCATCTATCACCTTTCACATAAGCGCACTTTGATATTGGTAAACTTATGAACAAACAGATATAATGAGACCTCGGATGTCTTAACGCAGCCATCAGATGCAATCTGAGTTTGTTAACACCACCCCCCGTCAGGCTGGAATGTCTCTAAAGAAGAAATTTTAGCTTGAGAAGGTTATTGTGGGGTTTCTGCAACAGCAATGTCATTATAAAGTTATCAAAACAATCTGACTAACTTTTTCAAATTTACTTTACAGATAGAGTATGTCAACAGCAAGGCCTCTCTCTCTGGGTGCCCTTCCAGAATGCAGCCACAGCTGTCACTAACCTGTATAAAGGCAAGTAATAACTTTGACTGTTACCCATCTTGTGTTTCACTGTATGTTTTAGTTGCCTTTTTATGGCATACAGGAAGTATTGTATGTAAATGAGATTGGTGCAGATGAACTTTGATTGTGGTATCCAGATTTACTCAAAAACATTTGTCTTTGTGTGTCATCAGAGAGTATGGAGGCCCGCCAACGGAGCTATGACCTGGGAATCCATTTAGGCTACCAGCGCAGGAATAAGGATGTGATTGCATGGGTTAAGAAGCGCAGAAGAACTATCAGGCGCGAGGACCTCATCAGCTTCTTGTGTGGCAAAGTTCCACCTCCACGGACTGCTCGCGCCCCGCCCCGAGTTGCCATGGTGTCTGCAAGCCGACCATCACCCCCAGAGACAGGCAGCTCTGTGGAGACAGACCTGCAGCCTTTCAGAGAGGCCATAGCACTTCATGGTAGGTCAAAATGCCATGTTCAGCAGGATGCTTGCTGTTGCATTAAAGGTTATATGTTACATTATTATACCGTTTGCTGTGGCTTTATATTTTCTTTTTTTCTTTCCAGGCCTTAGTGGTGCCATGGCAAGCATTTCTGTGCGTTCTGGTCCTCCTGGTTCCCCAACTCACCCCGCCCAGTCCCTCAGTCGTCGTAGGAATGGTCTTCATGACGTGGACCTCAACACCTTCATCGCTGAGGAGATGGCACTCCATTTGGATTCCACAGCCAATCGTAAACGAGGCCCTGCCCCCTGTAGTGATGTCATCACAGACTCACCTACTCATAAACGTAACAGGATGCTCTGAACTTTTCCTACACCACTGATCCCTCCTCTGTCCTCTCCTTGGTGGCCGACTGGACAGCTGATGGGGACTGATGCCTTGGCCAACCATTGAAATCTTCCTCTTTTCATCTTAGTTGCAATGCTACAAATAAAGGAACTCACCTATTACCAACCCAGATATTTCTCCCCTTTATTTTTTATTTCACCCCCCTATGTTGTCTCACACTCTCTCTTTCAGAAAATGTTCTATCCTGTTTATGTTTGGTTGCCCTCAGTAGAATACCTGATACCGAAGTGAGCACACGTCACACATGAGATCCTTAAATTGCAGAATGTTGCGTTTAGACATTGTTTGTTTGGCCAGGCTCCTTTGTGCTTCACATCCGATAATCAGATGATCCAGACTGTTGCTTACTGTTTGCAGTTCTCTTCCCCTCATTCCTCAAGCATACTTCCTCCTCCACCGCCTCCGTGGAGTGCTGGCCAAACCCGACTGGACTGAAACCCGCACTCCTCGGGAGGCTGAACCTCCTCCCTGCTGTGTGGCTCAACTCAAAGCGCTTGTCAGCGTGTGTATCTCATTCTGCTGCTGCTCTGTGTGTTTGCGTATCTGACAGCAGAACTGCCACTTACTGTGTTTTACTTGTCTTTGCCTTTGAGAAAGCTGCTACAGTATCTCTGGTTGTTGTGCAACAGTGAGTGTGGGTGTGTGAGTGTTTGTGTGTGTGTGTGCGCGCTTGTGGATGCAGGGTTCTGGCAAATCCAGCACCCACTTGACCGAATTAGTTCCTGTTTTACTTAAATTCATCCTATATTTTTCTTTAGTTCTTTGCAGCCCAAACCAGGGTTTTATCACAAAGCAGGTCAGTCCAATTTACACAGATAATGGTGACTATCATTACTGTCAGTTAGCAGACTCTTTTTGAGTATTGAGGTGACGGAAAGAGACGGAAAAGCAAGATGTATTTTCAACAAAGATTTCTATGTACCCTTGTCCTGCATTCTTGCAATTTCTAATCACACTGTTACTCATAAGTATTGTCATGTTTACAAATAATCCAAATATACACTTTCCCTTTTAGCATCAAAATACATTTGACTGAGTACTGGTTCTTGCATTTCTGCATTAAGAGCAGTAAAGTGTTTGCTTGCATTTTACCTACTTTATGTTTACATTTGGCCCATCGGTAAGAACTTAAAGTGGTGCATTGTCATCATTTTGTCTCTTGTACTTGAGAGTTACAACACCTTAAGACTTGTGATTTCAGCTTTAAACCTAGAAAATTTCATTTTGTTTCGCCAGCTCGTGGACTATTGGGCGTGACGGCTCAGCAAGGCTTGGGACACTTGTTTTGCTAATTTCACACACCGCTTTGTGATACAATCTTGTGTAATGTGTGTAAATAACATGTAGGTGCTGTTATATGTGGTACATATTGTAAAAAGAAGTGCAATTCCATTGGGATGTCCATGTACAATAACGATTCTGACATTAAAGAAAATACAAGCGTTTATCTAAGTTGTCTTTGAGTTTTCTACCAGTTGGATTTGATGTTTTAATGACTTTTACCTGCTGGACAAGGTCTTATTTCAGTGCAGGATAATCTTTACTCTCAAAAATGATGTTTCTAAGAATTACCTTGGGCCCGTCTCAAGAAAGGAAGGATGAAGAGTGCAATAAAGTGGAAAAACCTGAGAGTTTCAGCTATTGTCTACTGCAGTGTCTGCTCAGTTCCTTAATCATCCCTTTGTTTCCATGAAAGAGCTTGATATTCAGCTATTCTGTCATCAGTAGCCAAGGGCCGAAGAATAAAGGATCTACTGAAAAGAGAAAATAGTAGTTGTATATCTCTGTTTGTTATTGTACCTGCTGGAGTTGTGTAAAAACAGGTTGTCAACAAACTTCAAATTTTGAGAGCATTTTGCAGTTTAACTTTGCCAACACATGGGGGCGACACAGACTAATTTATTGTGCTTTCTCTTTTCCTTCTCAAAAGAAGCTTGAGCTGCTATACACATCGACAGGGACCTGAAATGCCACTTTAATAGATGGATAACAAAATATTGAACATGCAAACAAGTGATGGTTTTGTGTTTTGTTTGCAACAGGATTATATCATTTGCTCTGAATTTTATTGAGATCTTCTCTTCATCCTTAATTTGTTAAAGTGATATCTATCTCAGTTGAGTTATGCTTCCAAAGAGTCTGATGATTTAAGCATTATTTACACATGTGGAGGCTTGTTTAAGGACAAATAAAATATCAGAGGGTCAAATAAACCACTTATGACAAATCAGGGATACTAAGACACACAAACCATAATGACAAAATTATTCAAATTGTAGCATTTCAGGTGTCATTGGAGGTGACTCAGAGCATTAGTGTGCAGTTGTAGTCACACTGATGAGCAGTTAGAGGTAGTTATGTACTTCACCTAGGCAGTGGCATCGTTTAACACTAAAAATGAATGTGATTATGACAGACCTGGAGTGACATGAAAATCAGACAGTTTTAAAAGCTTATGACATCTGCCAAGGAGGTTGCTCTTTTCAGTCCTGTTTATGTGTCAGTTAGTTAGAAGGATATGTCAAAAAGTACTTGACATACTTTAATACAAGTTGCAGGAAATCAAGATCATGAGCCCAGGAGGGACTTCTTATTTTTGCTTAAAGTTTGCACCAAAACCATCTAACCACAAGGCCTTGACCTCACCTACCTATCCAAATAGGCAACAACAACAATCAACAACACAGATATTTTCACACTTTTTTTTTTTACCAGTCCTACAAATTTCATCCAACATTTACAAGATTTGGTACATAAAGCCTACTGGATCCCTCTGTAAAAAGTTATTACTTTGTTTTTCGATATCCCATACCGTTCTTCTTGTAACTGTGTTGCCAAATTGTTCCTAGTTATCCAAATTTAATGCATGTGTGCACATCTCAACTCATAGCATTCCCACAAGATTTGAGGGCATTTCACCTTTATGATGCACAATGGCAACATCCTTTTCACTGGATCCCGATGCAGATTTAAAAAACATTTAAAATCTTAAAATAACAAATTTAGAGCATTGTGCAACCTTGGTATATGTATAAGCCATTTCAGTGCTTTCAGGTTTTATGGTCCTTGATGGAAAGAAACCTTCTGGTTTATAAGGGACTGTTACTGTGGAGGGTAGGGGGGCTGAACCTTGTTTCACTTAGGCTCTCACAAGGCCCTTCTCAATCTCTCAAAAATAATATAACTGTACTTGTTTAACAATTATTTACTAATAGAGGCAAAGCATAAAGAATTTAAAATGTTTCACTCAACTTTAAACCTCAATATCTTAATGGAACAATAATACAGCCACTGGTGTGCACAGTAGAAGTGAAATTGAAAATTGGGCACATGAACTAAGCATGAGGCATAGAAATAAAATATATATCCTGGGTGCGAAAAAAAAAAAAAAAGATCCTATCCTGCTCTCCACAAAAACTGAGACCACCAATCCTTCAGCCAAAAGAAAAATTGCTATACCCATTTTCTTTTCTGACCCCTCCTCGCCCACCAATTTTCGTACAGTCCCTAAAATAAGCCAAAAAATGGTGTTTCCCATTTTATAGCAGAAGTCCTTGCAGGTATTTGGTTCCATGTCTCTGGTTTGACCACAGTGCCAGCACACACACACACACACACACACACACACACACACACACACACACACACACACACACACACACACACACACACACACACACACACACACACTAACAACAGCTCTTGGAAACTAAGCACTGCTGTCTGTCTTCACTAAATCACTGCCAAAGAACCACCACACCTAAAGACAGTCATAAAGGAGGTGCCACACAGCCTATGATGTGCTAGCGGAAAGCTACCTGGTCAGCAGTAGTTTTGGGTCAACTTTTTTTGCTCGCCCAAGTGAACGCCACTGCTTGATCTCCTGACTCTGCCGCCTCCATCGCCACAGAGGAGGATAAAGAACTGCACTGTCTCTCCAGCACATCCAGTGATCTGTTATTTCTTTCCTCTGCTAACACTGCACGGTTGTTTTTGTTTCATCATGTATCTAAAGGCTGCTATTTGATGGAACTATGGAAGAGGAGCAGAGCTGACCGCAAGCTGTTTCACACTTCAAAAGAAGCACTGTGCATGTGTGTGTGTGTGTGTGAGGGAGAGAGAAAGAGAGAGAGAGAGAGAAAGAGACATGACGAGAAGCAACAAGTGTCTGAATGTTCCAGAAAACCCCTCGAAGATGGCCATCTGGGCTGCGCTGGTATCAGCTCACACACACTCATACACACACACATATATAGGTGTCTCCTAGGATGCCGTCTGGTCTGAAAGAGAGAACTGGTGGTGTGTTTTGTGAACCATTACACACACACACACACATACAAACGTCCATTCCGTCATAGCAATTGTGTGTCGGTGTGGGCTTGACCATTAGGGAGTCTTCAATGGCAGACAGCTGGCGATCAATGATGCACTAGTTATCCCCTGTGTAGATGTGCGGATGTGTGCAGATGTACACACAGCATAAACACAATGGGTAATGGTAATTGCTGCGCCAGGTTGCGCTAATTGATAGAGGACAGCATGCTTATACACTCACATACACACAAACGCATTAACACATTAGCACATGCACATAAACAGAAGCCAATCAGGCAGACTGAGAATGTGTCCCCAGAGAGAGAAAGAGCAGCCGGAGAGCAGGGAGATGGAGAGGTGGTGGAGGAGACAGGGAAGGAGGAGAGGAGAGGAGGAGGAAGAGAGGTTAAACACTCCCCAGAGACGGCTGCTAGTCAGGGCTCTTAGTTTTGTGCACACAGGCTACGGTAGGTGAGCAGTGCGTGGCGTGCATGAAAACACAAGGTCTGAGAGATTGTCTCCTATTTTTGGGTCTGCTATGTTTTTGTGAATGTTCCTCCTCTTCAAAAGGAGAACCCCCCCCTCCCCTTCCTCCTTTTCTCTCAAACATAAACATGCTTGCACACACACACACACACACACACACACACACACACACACACACACACACACACCCCAGATCTTCAGAGCTCCCTGCTCACCAGCATGTCCCTGTCTTCCACAAATGCCATGAAAAAAAAACCCCACGAGCTGATCACCATAGCAACACGTTATATATCTTCCAGCAATATTTATCCAACCCAGAGAGGAGGGGTTGTGGTGATGGAGGGTGGATGGAGAGGGGAGGTAGAGGTGGTGGTGGTGGTGGTGGTGATGGTGATGGTGTGTGTGTGTGTGTGTGTGTGTGTGTGTGAGGGGGGTTTGTGATGCAACTCCTAAAAAAATCAAACGGTCATTATAGAAGAGGGGTTGTGGTTCAGGTGGGCAGCCACAGGGCGGCAGCAGCGTCCAGCGCAGCAGGACAGAAGCATCACCAGGCATCATCACTTCAAGACTAGTGGCTTTCAGTCATGTGCCACGCAGAGCTATATAATACTACACCAGCTTGTTTCACTTTTTATTAGAAGGTGTGTCGATGAGTGAAACTGGCTTTTGTGGTTCGAACGTCACTCTGCGTGTGCATCTTTGTGGCACATGAGTGACAACCACTGGACTAGACAAGAAAGGTTCAAACAGAGGGAGCAGTCCCAGCGCGTCTTCAAAAGCAACACCTATCAGTGGGATGCTGGGCACGCATTAAAGGATGGAGAAAATGATTGAAGAAGAGAAGAGGAAATAAAATGAATGGTGGGGCAGAAAGAGAGCAGGGATGATTGCAAGGTCCCCCTCCTCCCCAAGCATAAGGATTAGATGTTGTGCTGCTGGCTGCAGATGGGTTTGGGCTTGATTCTGTATGCGTGTGCACAGTGTGTAATGTGTCAGTGTGTGTGTGTGTGTGTGTGTGTGTGCGTGTTTGCTTGTGCGTGTGTTTGTGTGGGTTTATTTTTTGGGCTCAGGAAACAGGTTAAGCAAGGAGGGGGGAGAGAGAGAGAAGAGAGAAGAAAAGGAGGGAGAGGGGGGTGAGGAGGAGGAGGTGGATGAGAGAGGAGGGAACAGGATGAAAGGATGTAGGTGAGTCTAGGAGGAGAGGAGGCCTAAATCCTCAGTGAGCTCTTGGGAGAGAGAAAGGGGAGACATGGAGAGACTAATGATGTGAGAAAAGGGGAAATGTAGAAAGACAGAGGAAAACAGGAAGAGACTGACAGAGAGAGTGTGTGTGTGTGTGTGTGTGTGTGTGTGTGTGTGTGTGTGTGTGTGTGTGTGTGTGTGTGTGTGTGAGTGAGCAAGAGACATATAGACAGGAAGGAGGAGGGGGTAAAAAAGTATAAGTGCAGCACAAGTCTCCTTGCTCACAGGTTTATATAGAAAAACCCAACAGGACCTGACAAGAGTCTGATAGGATCAGCTCGTCTACATGTTTGCTCACTCACACACACACCTACACACTTGCCCTCACACATGCACTCACAGTCCTACTTGCCCTCTCTTCAGCACCGCTCCATTTTTCCAATATTCAGTACTTCAAGTGATATTTCGTTTTGGTACATTTTTAAATTTTTCAGCAGGCTTTACCTGGTGTGACTTCATGAGCCATTAGCCTTCGACAGCGCCCGACCTGTTACAGCACCCCTGTGGGTCAGTTGCTCAAATTCAGTCCCTCGCCGGACTCTTCGCCATTAACTTGAAAAAGTGAGCCTGCAAAACAGAAAATGTTGTTTTTCAGGCAAGTGTTTTTAACCATCACCTTGTTGTGCTCTTCTCCTGGAGGTCAAGGACATGGAGATGTGTAGATGAGGCTGGTTGTTGCTGAGTGCTTGTCTTTAGTGCTGAAACTGAACAAAATTTTGGACAGAATTTTAATAATGGATTAATCGTTGACGTAATTTTACAAAAATGCAGTATTTTGTACAAACCTCTTTATGGTCAAAGTGGACTCATAGCTGGACATTAAACGTAGCTTTTTTTGTTTAGTTTGAGATGTTGTGAGTTTGTAATTTCTTTGACATTTTATGCTGTGAAATGAAAATAAAATTCAAACATTTGCCATTTTTAGTTTGTCCAATGTGAGGATTTGCAGCTTCTCTCAGTTTTATTTAATTGTCTTTTAATCATTTTTGACAGGGGGCATTTTATGCCTGTATTGGATAGCCGACAGCAGAGAGATGACAGGAGATGTGGGAGGAGGGAGATGGGGACCTGTAGATGTTGTGGCTAATGGCCGGCGCCCCAGCACCTGGACCTCCAGGACATGTAATTTTATGTCACTGTAAATTTAATATCTTTGGGGGTTTTGACTGTGAAACAAGACATGCCATTTGAAGACATCGCCTTGGGCTCTGGAAGCTAGTGATTAGCATTTTTTATGTTTTAAAGATAAAATGATTCATTAATTAATTTAAAAAAACAATCAATTAATTGATAATATAAGTAATATTTAAAGCTGCTAAGTGCAATGTGAGAGGGGTTGCTCGTAGCGGCAAAACTGCAAAGAATTATCCTCTGACTCTGCAGTTCCCCTCAGCTCTACAGAGCTTTTTAGACTCTTTCAGCTCATTGTTTTGGTTTTACAGCTCACAACTTTAGTGTTTTTATTTAGTCTCATCGCTCTCATCAGCCTCATTTCCAGCAGCAACAGGCAGCTATTTTTAGCAAAAAAAAGTCTAAAAACCCACTGTACGCTACCTGCACAGCACCAAACAGCAAACAGACAAAATTAGAGACTAATTGGTGAACACAGTGGAGCATTTGGCGGCTAAAGAGCCAGATATTTCCCTCAGGATATGGTGAAGACCAAAACAGAGCTGACGAAAATATTACACAGAAAGTTGGACTTAGCATTCATCAGGTGGCCAGAAACATGACTCCAAGCTAAAGGTGTCAGTATGCACGAAATTAGTTTGTACAATGTGTCATCCGACCACATCTGAAGGCAAAAGTGTTTATTGCTGTTCTGAAAAGCCACAGTCGAAGGTGAAAGTCCTGCCGTCATGGAGAAGGACGAGGCACGACAATCATTTAAATACGGGGATATGGCTGTACATTTTCGTTCAATCTTTACTCAAAGGTATTCATACAAACACTCGCCCAATCGCTGCATGAAGTGGGTGTGCCAGCAAAGAATAGTGCCAACAATTCAGATGTCGGAAAGGTTTGGAGGACAGAGGTTTCAGGCACTGTTTGACCGTCCAACATGACACCTTAAAGTTGCTCTGTTTCTGCAGGATGTGTTTGTTCACTCATTTGCCACAATTTTAGAAGGTGTTGATATGTCAGTGTTGTGTTTTTGGCTTGTTCCGCTGTCCCCAAGTGGCCAAAAAAAGAATAAATTACTGCAGCAACCCAAGAACCCAATCTGCTGGTGGACATGAATGTTGAGTGAGGCTCTCCAGCTGAGAAAGGAGGCCTTTTAAGCATCAGAGAGGTACAAAAAATCCTTTTGGTGACTCAGGATGAGGAGGCAGATCAGTGACCTGGCTGTGTTCAGCAGGTACAGGGACACACTGGTGTTGAGTGAGATTACTGTCTGAAGGTGGGAGGATAATTTTAAGGAACTCCTAAACCTGCTAGACATGTAATTTGGGAGGTAGTGCTCGAAGATTCAAAAGGGTCTGAGTCCATTTCCTCAGTGGAGGTCAGTAAGAAAGCTTGTTAATGGAGGGCATAATTTTCATTTCAGCGTTGGGGGAGAGATGATCTACTGGGAACTGCTCAAGCCACTACAATTATATTCTTCACTGACGAGAGCACTGAGCTCTTAATGGGATACTATTCATGTGCATAATATACTGCATATACTCTATGTCTGGCACTTAACATGACATACTGACCTGAGCATTGAACTGAGGAGGGGTGTGTGTGTGTGTGTGTGTGTGGGGTGCAAACTGTAATCCTGACTGACATCTGGGAAAAATTCTGAATTAATAAATAAATGTTCTCTATTTATCAGGAGAACGAGAGGAAACATTTGTTCTCTGATGATACATGAATAGTTCAACACTATTATAATTGATGTTTTTACATTTCTGTTTTGAAAGAGTTAAACAAGAGAAATACAGAGCATCGTGCTAATTATTTGATGAGCTTTAGAGGTGTTGGTAGGAGTGTTTTTTTTTAACCTTGGACAGAGCCAGGCCAGCTGTTTCCCCCTGCTTCCAGTGTTCATGCTGAGCTCGGCTAAGCACGTCCTCACTCCAGCTCCATACATGTCAATCATCTCACTCTTCTAAAGAAAGCAAATATAGTTTCCCACATTGTTTAAGTATTCTTTTAAAATGCAGTTTTGTGACTCATAAATGAGCTGTCAATTGTGTAACAAAGAAAAATGGTTAAAGCGGCTGTAATCGATATTTTTTTAATAACTATGTCTGAAATGACAATGTGAAAGGGGTTGCTTGTTGTGATGAACCTACAGAGAATTATCACCTGAATCTGCAGCTCCCCTCGGAGCTTTATAGTGAGTTTCAGCTCATTGTTTAGCTGTCCGGCCCGCAACTTTACTGCTTTGGTTCACTCTCACTGTGGTTCACACAGCAGACAGATGTTTTTGAAAAAAAACTCTACAAAACCCACAGTACACTACCTGCTCAGCACCAAACGGCAGACAGACACAGTTAGCGACTAGCTGGTGAACACAGTGGAGCATTTAGCAGCTGAAGAGCCAGATATTTCCTTCAGGAGCTGGTACAGACCACAAACAGAGCTAATCGAAAGACTTATATTTGCCAGGTGGCCAAAAACATGACTCAAAATGAATGCTAATGTTGCTCCTTAACTGCTGGATGTAAGCAACTGTTTGCTTACAAGTTCACCACATCAACTGAAAAGGTTATAGTAATAGATAGAAAACAGTTTATTGCAAGTTTAAATTAGTCGGCACCCTGATGGTTACCTTATCAACTGTGATAGGGATCCACTGTTATCTATCTACCTATCTACCTACCTACCTACCTACCTACCTATCTATCTATCTATCTATCTATCTATCTATCTATCTATCTATCTATCTATCTATCTATCTATCTATCTATCTATCTATCTATCTATCTATCTATCTATCTATCTATCTATCTATCTATCTATCTATCTATCTATCAACTGTAATAACTGAATGGCAAACTGAAACTGTCTCCCTAATGAACGTACTGCTCGGCTGTGCAGCCGTGATGTCTGAACGACGGGCTGCAGAGTCTCTCGCTGTCTGTTTCTCTTTCTCTCATACATTTGAGGAGAGGTGAGATTGTCATGGACACTCTATAGAGTTAATTGAGAGGGATAAATGATTTATATGAAGTATTACAGATGACAAGTCTCCTTGTCTCCTCATAAAATTACACCTGTGGTAAGTGGAAGGTGCGGGGGAGGATGAGATTTATCCTGACATGCTGCTGTGCTTAAAGGATAGGTCCTGAATTTTTCGAGCCTATCTTAATACAATACTCACATGCCTATATGTAGAGCTATTGGTCGCTGTAATCATTCCTCCTCTTCATGCTGGCTGTGAAGAGACTGTGACTCCAATGTAAGAGAAGACGAACGAAATGCACAGTCCCTATTCCATGTAAAAGATATATTGTGAAGTTTAGCCAAAGGTCATATGAGTTAGCCAAATCAAGTAGGTATTGTCTAAAGTTACAGTCGTTTTGAGCAGCATTCCCTCTTTGCATTGTTTACATTGTTTCCTTGCTGAGCTGTAATGGAGGGGTGGTAACACAAACAGCCGAGATGGCCAAGATGGCTGACGTTTACAATGCATTTTTAACAAACAAAGAGGACTGTGGATTTTGTCCCCCGTCTCTTATATTAGTCACTGGGTTGCTATCACTTTTTCGGCGAGTGTGGACAGGAGGAATGATTACAGTGACCAATAACTCTTTCAGCATACATGTCGCCAGGTGACTATTGTATTAAGAAAGCCATGAAAAAATCTGAAAATAACATGCTTTCTCAATATTGAGTGGATTTTAGGAACATTTCCTTTGTTCTGGCAGATATGGATGGTAGTCTCCACTTTCAAAAAGAGGACTGGAGTCCAACTATTGAGGTTTCACACGGCTGAAGGCCGATACAATATATTGTCAAAAAGAACAAGTGTGAACAACAAGTCATCCACCACATGGGAAAAGCTTCTTTTTTTTGGATCAGCAATTTTCCTTGGTAAATCTTTTTAGGCCAACATGAGAACCACCAACTAACTGAAAATGCAGTTATTCAGTTCCTGCATGATACAGGTCTATGTCCAATAGTGTGAACTATGATTGAAGTATCCACCCACTATCTATATCTGCTTATCCTTAGAGGGTCCCAGGGGCTGGAGCTGATCCCAGCTGACACTGGGCGAGAGGCGGGGTACATTCTGGACAGGTTACCAGTCAATCACAAAGCTATGAAGTGTGACTGAAGTCATTCATTTTTTATTCTTCAAAGGGCAGTAGTGAAGAGTTGCGTCTAAACTGCCAAAAAACATAGAAGAAGAAGGAGAACTTTTCTCGTGGGGTGAGAAACAAGATGCTACAAATATGACGCTATGAACATGAGCTGTGTAAGCTTAATAAAAAAACATTAAATGATTGTGGAGGAAAAAATCTGTCCATTGACTCTGTAAAACTGAGCAGATTTGTTTAAGTGTACCACCTCTTCATTGCTACCAACTCAAGTAATCTTTGGAGGAAATTGGTGCAGTGAATAGGGACAGTGGAGGAAATGTGAGGAATGCGGAGAAAAGAGTTTGCGAAGCGCTTTGAGCTCTGGACACCTGGATAATCACTGCAGCCGTGACTGTCAGATTGTGGTGGTTTCGGAAAAGTTACAAAATTTGGGTGATGCAGACCCTCCTGTCCTGAGCTTTTCATCTCTTTCAGACTGCTCGAACTCTCTTTTGCAGCCCACTTTGGCCCTCAGCCTCCCTGGGAAAGCCTTATACTGCGGTTCTGTAAAGAAGGCTACACTCAACTGTTGATCTTCACACTCAGGAGGAACTTCGCTGAATCTGGTCTGACCACAGAGCAGTGGACCAACAGCTTCTCCTCACACAGATAACAGAGGAGTTCAGGGAATTTGATAATCCTGTGTTAATGCGTTTTGCGGATTTAGAAACAGCTTATCCCTGTTTTCCCTGAGGTATCCTGTCAGAGATGCTGCAGGAGTGTGAGGTGCCAGGGTCACTGCTACGAGCCTTCAGGACTTTTACCCTCAGAGAGAGAAAGCTGTGTTCACTCTCCTGGCATCAAGTCAACTCTAAACCTTGAAATCCCACAGGAGCATCTGTAAGAAGTTAGAGGAAGTTTCCAGGGGGAAGTTGTTAGGAGGATAAACGTCTAGAAAGTGGATGGGCGCATGCATGGAAAATTAATTTTACAGCCACATAATGAGGTTTTCTCAATTATCTAACTCTCAGCAATCTACTCAGCAAAGTCAGACTTCTTTGATTTGCAATAATTCAAAATACAATTCTATTTTTCCAACTGTTTACACATATTAAAGGACCTTGTATAGATATAAAGTACTTGCATGGATACAGTAATTTCTAGGCTGAAAAGCTTTCAGATTAGCTCTAAAACAATGTCTGAACTCGTGCTCCGTGTGTTGTTGGTGGTCTGCCTTTAATTACTCAGCAGGGTTCGTCTCTAATGGTTAAACAAAGGCTTTTGTGCTGCGCTGCTGCTTGAATTATGAATTCAGAATACATAAGTAAGTACCACAATGCGGCATTATAGAGATGATCTTCTTATTTATAGCTAATGTTTCTGACCTCAAAGCTCGACCACCTTTCAAAGACAAACCTCACTGAAAAAGGACAGGAGCTCCTTGACTTTCACGCTCTAACGAAAATGATCCATAAAGTAATTTAACACTTTAATATAAGCGTACGTGACTTATCTGTAATTTATGCATTAATAAGTGCAAGACTCAGCATGAATTAATGTATGAATAAATGCATGATATGAACTCATGAGGGTCCATACTAATTAAATGTTGAGTTCATACATGGCACATAAAAATCTAACTTAAGATCATTAACTAACATACATAACTGATACATTAATTAGCCTGTTGGGTCAAATGAGCCCTCAGCATTATGTCATAATGGCTCGAGTCCAAGTGAGGACATAAGTCACTTATTTTATAGAGTTTTAAGCCATCATATTAGTGACTCGAGCCTGATTTAAGTCCCACTGATGTATGTAATGATTGATATGCATATGAACACCAATTACAGCAACTCAAATCTCCTCAGAGCTCTTCTCCTCAGTCATCTCCCACGACACACACACACACTCTCTCTCTCTTTCACTCTTTCACTCTGTATCTGGATCCACAGTTATGTAAAAATAATTTCAAAGATGTCTAAAGATTTCACTACGTATAAATGGTAGTGAAATAATAATAGGGCTGCAACTAACTATTTACATTATCAATTAATTTGTTTTTTAAATTGATTCATCAATCTTTTGGTTGATAAGAAAATACTGAAAAATGGCCGCCACATTTTCTAAGGGCCTAATGTGCCCAAGAGTCTTCAGATTGCTTGTTTTGTCCAAAACCCAAAAATATTCAAAAACTGGGGTAATTAAGGGGTAGAATCATTTGTGATTTTGGATTTTTTGAACCACTGTGGAAATGTACCATATTGCTTTTGTATTCAATTTTTTGGCATTAGGTTTTGAAGTTAAAGGATGAGGCTGGAAATAATCTCTATTGTATTGTCCGAACACAGAGGAATAAGTTGTCTGATACAACTTATTCCTCTGTGTTCTGTAAAAATATATATATATATATATTAAAAACACATTGAGCCACATCGTTGCACTGGGTGACACGTTCCTTCATTGCGGTGAACATGGGCACTGTAGTTTACTTTGTTTCAATCCTACATACACCATCCTGCTGCTTTAAATATCAGAGCCCATCACAATGACACTACTCACACAACTGTATAAAGAATTAGAAGACTAAGAAACTTTAAATTGTATTAGTAACATTTTTCTGTATTTATGTATTGATGAAAAACAATAAAATGTTTCTTACAATTTAGAGGTTTTGAAGACAGTGTGTACAAAACTACAGCTACATTTGATGAGTTTTGTTGGTGTTGTTGGTGAGAAAAGAGTTCATGAATTTTTAAAGATCTGGTCACCGAACACTTTTTGTGTCAAAGCAAAAATGATTCACAGTTTAGACCACATCGACTGTGAAAGCTGTAATTCGTGCTGAGTCATGCGTTTATTAATGCATTAATTACTGATGATGAGTTAAGTACACGTATGATATAAAACAAAACAGTTACACCTGGCTGTGCTCCACAGTGTTTCATTTTCAAGTTTTCTCTTTTGTCATGTTCCTTCTTGACAAAAATCTGCTTTCATGACATAATGCTAAAAAAAATATGAGTGTGTGTGTTTTCACAGTGACATCACCTAATGTTACTTTCAGAGTGTGACAAGTGTGTGATCCAACTGTCAGCTTAAGTTAAAGCCTGAACTTCAGGCCAGTCTGTGTATGAATGTGTGTGTGTGTGTGTGGGGGGGGGGATGCTGATGCTGAGTCCGCTGGGGTACAGAGTCTATTAGGCTTTTTTAAGAGCAGTCATATGCACACAAACAACACACACACACACACACACACAGCGTGAGTACACTTTCTGCAGGTACAGAACACTTTTAAACAGTGTCTCCTTCTCCGTCTCCCTGCTGTAGATGCCTAAGATGGCGGTCATCACTGTCACTGACGTCAGCAGAGTGCCAGTGGACTGGTGACAGTGTTTCAGCTGCTGTTACAGGTATGTGACTGACTTCTATGTGATGAAATGAAACCTGACAGATAAAAAAGAAAGGAGGCAGACAGCTGGAGAGCCGAGGGGGCACTAATATCTTGTAAAAGTCAAATCTTTGTCCGTGCCGTCACACCTCTTACAATTCTAATCTGACAGCTGCCACCGTTCACTATCCCTCTTATTCCCTACCTTCATTTCATTCTCTCTCTGTTCAGCAGCTCCTCTATCACTTTCTTCTGCTCTCTAGATCTCTTTCTTTCTCTCTCGTCCTCCTACGTGCGCCCCCTCACCTCATTTCTCTCACCGTTTGATCAGCGGAGCAGCGTCTCTGCAGGAGTATTTAAGGAAAGAGAAAGCTCCCCTGCTTTATTCTCTCTTTCTAACCCCTCTGTCTTACATCTCTCTGTGCTCTTGTTTGCTCCTCTCCCCTATTTTCTTCGCACTTTAATATTCCTCCTTCACTTCTCTTTCACACGCTTTCTAATCTTTTCCTTCCAAAAGTCTTCACAATGTAGGATTTAGCACAGTAGCCACAGTGCATGTATACGTGTCCGTGTGTGTGTGTCTTTAAGTGTGTGAACAGAGAGGGTACAGTAGTAGTGTTCAATTACACAGCAGGAGAGTTGCCTCTGAGTCATTCAAACTAATCTGGCCTGAAGGTGCAGCTCCAGAGACCTGCGATGTGTGTGTGTGTGTGTGTGTGTGTGTAACTTGTGCAGTGTGTCTATTTCTGTAGGCCTTAAATGTGTGTATGTGTGTGTGGTTATTCACAGGGTTAGCTAAAAATAAATATGTCGTAATTATTAGTTATTATTATTAAAAAAGGAAATGCTGCCAGTATTGCCAGTGCCAGTGTAGCCTGCTTACAGCCTATTTTGTTACGCTTCCAGGCAAGGCAGGAAAGACCCAAATGCAGGACGCAGGAGACAGACAGGCTTTTAACTGTTTTACTGAAGAAAATGTAAGTTCTTTACAAAATGGTTCTTTAGAGGCGCGACGTGACAAACCATGGAATTGGCAACGATCTGGCAACAAGACCAGGGAGACACTGACAATATATACACAAGAGGTAATGGGGAACAGGTGGAAACAATCGGGGCGGGGCAGACAATCACACAGGCAGGAAACACACAAGGACTGGAAGTAAAGGAACCTGAAACGAGAGGGAAGGTTAGACTTTTCAAAATAAAACAGACACGCCAGAACAGGAAACAGAAATATGACAGACATGAACTTAACACAACCGACGAGACATAACATATTTCTCTTTGCCACACACCTCAATTGTCCAAAAACTATTAAATAAAAATGACAAAAATGAGCCAAAAACATTGCACTGGATGAGGTGTGTTATTTGTGTTATCACCATGAACACGAGCACTGTAGTTTATTCTGAGTCACTTCCACATACACCGTCCTGCTGCGGTAAATGCTCACTAGAACTCACTAGAGCACCAAATCTGTATTCATCCGCCAGTGAAAATAGTCCCCAACAAACGCACTATTTACCGCGGATTGATTAATGTATGCTGAAAGCTACAGTGCCCAGCTGTTTTAGGAAATTAAACTATAATATTTGTGAATAGTTTTTGAAGACTTATCTTGTTCAGTAGGAATGAACGGGCTTGGAGCTGAGAACCACCGACAGGGTAAGGAAGTTGGAGGGTGAGTAGGGTAGTAGGGTACGTATTGAGGGACTAAAGGCACCAGTATACTCCGTCAGAAGTGCTTGTCAGATGAATGAATAACTTCGGAAATCCACTTTCTCCCACACCTTTCCGACGTTGGAATAGGGTGGGCTGTGTCCGACCATTTCTGTAACTTTCTGAATCCGACAATCTGACATTCACAGCTGTGCAGATGTGAGCAAATAAGTGAAGTGAAAAGTTGAAAAATTGATACAGAGTGTACAGTATGATACTGTCAGACATAGTGAAACAAGATGATTCTTCTAACTTTAAAGCTACATAAAAAGAAACAAAGCGGAAAATCTGAGTGTTTAGGGGTTGCGTTGTGGTCTATGTATTCATATTTTAAACAATACGAAACAATCGTACTGAACTGAAAAAAATCGTCTGAATGTGGTAGGCTGTAATGTGTGTGTGTGTGTACGGCGTAATATATAAGCAGGTTGTTGGGAACTTGTTTCTCAGGGCTGAATCCCCACGTTGAGGCTCAGGAGACGTTACACAAGACAAAATTGTTCATTGGATGCGACAGCCACTCTCACCGAGCTGCAGAACGACGCCTGACAGCCTCACACACCTCATCAAGTATTTAATGCAAACTATGTTTCATGCATGGCTGTTTGCGTGTGCTGTACATCACACATCTTTGTGTGTGTGTGTGAGCGAGAGAGAGTGTGCAGTTGAACAACTCTTGATAAGAGCAATACACCGGCAGAAGATAGAACTGCATCCTCTCACTCTCCCTGACACACACACACACACACACACACACACACACACACACACACACACACACACACACACACACACACACAGATGAGGCCTCCAGAGTTCAGCTGGCTCTGCCCATTGCCGTGGGCAGTGAGCCTTTGTGGGGCACTGCATTGTGGAAATTGTTAGACACCAAGGCCATAAAGAGCATGGAAGATGGAGCGAGAAGAAGAGAAAGATTGCACGAGAGTGACTGACAGCACAGATGTAAAGAGACCGAAGAAATGTACTGACTGTAAACCAAAATAAAATGAATGTACTGTAAAACAAATGTTAGTTTATTTTTTTTTTAATTGTTTGTTTTATTTAGGAAAGGGACTATCTTTAAAAATTGTGCTTTAAACAATTTCCTGCCATGACCACAGACCACACTTGTTTCTGGTTGGCTGTCAGGTGTCTGTTCGGCCGGCACTGACCTGCTGCTGTTTCGTCAGAGGACGTCTCACATTATGCAGCAAATTTATGCCCTGATTTTGGCTTGAGTGACAGTTTTGCTTGTTTGAGCGCTCACACTGAAGGACTGGCGAGTGCAGGAGCAAGGAAGGTGACAAAGCTTCATAATGACCTGCAGATCAGGGAATCCTGAGTCATCCAGTGTTCGAGGGTCCTTA
The DNA here is from genome assembly GCA_005408345.1 of Macquaria australasica. Taxonomy (NCBI): domain Eukaryota; kingdom Metazoa; phylum Chordata; class Actinopteri; order Centrarchiformes; family Percichthyidae; genus Macquaria; species Macquaria australasica. The sequence goes on from SEMN01000231.1 coordinate 360,515, forward strand.
AAAATCACGTTACAGGACAGTTCAAAAAGAACAGACAGTCATTGTTAGAGAATACATTGACTTGGCCTTGTATGCACCTTATTACTGAACATAGAAATATTTCAAGGGAAGGACAGGAGGGAATGGTAATGTGAGAAACTGGATTAGGGACACAAGAAGAGTTAAAGTAGTGGCTTACAAGTTAGCAGTTAGCTAACTTAGGCTATATTGATTTTATTTATATTATATTTTGATAAACTTACCTTTCTTAGAAAACAATGAGTAGGTCTTCATTTATATTTGGTGTCTGTGTTTATTGAAGCAGTGACCGAACTTAAATATAAAATAATAAATGTGGTCAAAGTTAACAAATTCCATCTGTTTCGCCATAGCGGGATGAGGCCACAGAAGGATCACTTGAAATGTACTTTTTTCCCTGTGATAATTAAGCCAATTTAGGGAAGCTCTAAAACATGGAAAGGACATTTTATTATTTTCCAGCAGTCTCTTGGACATGGTGATGACAAACACTCCTCCATGGCTGCAGTCAATGGAAGTGAATTCCAACCATTAAAATGACAAGACAAATGTAGGTTATCAATAGCACAATCACATGTGATGAAGTGGAAGAGTGGTCAGCCATTTCACAGCCTCCCCATGTTTGCCGAGAGGTCCCTGATTTGCATTGGCCTCTCTGCCGGCTGGGGTTCCTCATTTTTCTCACAGCTACAGGTGTCCCACTGAGCCAGGTGTCAGCCCAAATGGCAAACATAATCCACTCCTCTAGGTGGTCTTACAACTCACATGTCACCAGCTTCTTTATGCCTTTAGCCAACCCCTGCTGATCTCAGTTATTTAAATAACTACAATCCCTTTTCGTTGGTATACAACCTGCACCATTATTGCATCCAGTCATTGGATTTCTGTTCCTCAACAGATGTGACTCACAGCAGAGCTGACCAAACAAAGCACTGCATGTCTTGGAAAGGATTTGAATTGCTGGACCCTGAATGTTAGGTCATGTTGTACACGAAACAAGAAAGTCAGGCAGAAATCTGCACTCTCTTTGTATCCCATGAGGATTAGGAGAGTGGCCTCCAGCTCTTCAGCCAACTGACTTACGAGTGCGGCAGGAGTGGCTGCAGCTGAAAGCGAAGGAAAAGGAGGAGGAGACTGGATGAAGCTATGGTGGTGACCTGCTCTGATATCCTTGCCTACAACAACTCAAATGAAAGCCATCACAGGAACAGCACAGAACAGGTCAGCACACACCTTGATCAGGTAGATACACAAACAGCAACGTTGTTGTCTGTCAGGGAAAAATGTTCTAAGTCTCAGCAAAGAATGAAGCTCCCACAGTTTGTATATCCCAGCAGACAAATAATGTCTCAGTGATTAAGTAAGAAAGATCTGACACAGGCTGAGTGCTTCCCACTGGCAGCAGACATTACAGTCAGCATGAAACTCTTCAAACACCTTGGACAGCTCCCGCACTGCTGACGCGTCCACAATCAGCACCTCGAACAGAGACACAGCAGTACAACCTCTGTGCTGTCCTCCACCGAGTGAAATAAAGTCAAACATCTGTTGACTCTATGTCCGACCTCTTCAGCAGCAGTAAACCGAACAACACTTGGATTTTTTCATTTGTTTACAGCAACAAACACTCGGGGGGGAAAAGTGGGTGAAAAAGTCAAAGGATGTATATTGTTTTAGTTGCTGCAGTTGGAGGAATTAAAGTTTAAACCCATATCCAGCGTATGGAGCCAGTCGGGGGACATGCATCAGGCCCGGTGGTAAGCTTCCTTTTAGAAAGATGAAATACTTTGTACTCTGTGTCTCCTGTTGAGTCTCCAGTTTGGCCTTTACTCCTGGTGTGAACCTAATTCAATACACATTTGTACAAGGATTCTTCTTACATCGTGGACTTACGGGCTTTCCCAGCCCATGTGATGCTCTAAAAAGCAGCAGGGTTTACCTCAACTGCATAGATAACTCAGTTTTTAATAATCTTTGTGGTTACGACTAGATAATTTATGGCCTCAGTCAACAGTGCTGAAAGGTCGGTTTACTCAACTGAAAAAACGTGTTTGACACTGACAAGTACTTTAACAAATTGCTAACTCAGTTTTATTTGCTAACTTTAGGAAAATGCACACAGTGAGGCGCAGTGTGAGTTTCACTACAAGTCCATCAAAATGAAGCAAGACGCACAACTCTTTTCCAGTATGCCATGTTTCATTTTCCAAAGCTTTCTCTGTATTCTACACAAGTTATTCAACATAATATTACAATCGTTGATGTCCATTAGTAGCTGTTTCTGGGGCTTTCGATCATATCACACGTCAGTGGATGGAGTTTGCTCAGTTGTCATGAAATTACAAATGTTCAAATGTCCATTTTTTTCTGAGCACGTTAAGGACTTCTTGTTCATGTTGGCTTAAAGGTTGACTCCATCGGCTTGGGAAGATCATGTCATATGATCCAAAGCTCCAGAGCAGCCACTAAATGGACCTTGTGTTGAGATTGTTTGGTCAACTGCTGTTTCCAAGGGCAACAATTCACTCTCAACATTACAATCTTTTCAAAAATACAATATTTACTCTTAATAGATAAATAATCACCACAACTTTCAATGGTCAAATTATACTTTAGGAAACTTTGAAGTATAAGCTTCTCATCCAAGTTAATGTTTGTATTATTATTATTATTATTATTATTATTATTATTATTATTATTATTATTATTATTGATGATATAGGTATTTCTTGTGTTGGTTTGTTGGTAGTATGACTTCACTGAGTCATCTGGACTCCTGCATCTTAGTTATCTTTACATCAAGGAGTGCAAAGAAAATATGTCTCGTACTTCATTGTGTCATCCTTGACGCCTGTCTGTCAGATAAACTGAACTAAACTAAAGCTTTTGCCCTCGTCTTCTCTCACCTAGCAGACTTAGATGAAAAGTGACAGAAAGATTTACCTTCTCTGGGCTGCAAATTATTCTCACATCTTTTTTTTTTTAACTCTGCAAGCAGAACACTAAACATTATTGTTGATGGTCATGCTGTTCATCGCTCAGAAGGCCCGTAATATTGTAAACAAGAGGCTTTCAAGAGATGAAACTGCTGGTAATTTATAGGGAGAACTCTGACAAATTACTGTTTCCAGGAAATAATGAGTAAAGCAACAAGATTCAAAATGAATGCCATCGTTTACTGGCAAATATATTACCTTTTTATGGATGCCAAACTCAATACTTTCAATAAAACACACACCAGAAACAAAGAATACAATGGAGCCTCTGAATATTGGAATATGGTTTCATATGTAATCGTTCATTTCAGTCACACACATGCACAAGCTGTCCTCGTTTCTCTGTCATGGGGCGTTATGGTTGGGGGAGGTGGGTGATGCTGAGGGGACGATGCCCAGCGGCGAGCACTTTCCCCCCTGGGAGGGCTGAGTGCCTCTCTCCCTCTCCCGCCTGGAGCTTCATCATTTATAGAAGAGACAAAATAAAACAAACACAACAAAACGGCGTGAAGTCTGAGAGCGCTCACATTTTACACACTCTCACACATAAGAGAGGGTAGCTGGAGATGCACGTGGAGCAGAGTTTGTCCAACTCCTTGTTTCTGCCTCCCAGCATCCCTCAGCAAGCAGCAGTCAGGTGGAAACCCTCTATTAGAATAACAACAATGCTACACACTGTGTATGTGTGCGTCAGACTGGATGTAACATTAATGGTGTGATTAGCCAGGTTATTAAAGCTAAATTTACTCTAAATGTTCTGTGTCTATTTCTGCACCTGGAAGTACCCTGATTAGCATATAGCTATTAGCATAAGCATAGCCTGGAAGAGCTATTTATGTGTGTGTGTGTGTGTGTGTGTGTGTGTGTGTGTGTGTGTGAGTGTGTGAGAGAGAGAGAGAGAGAGAGAGGAAAAGAGAGGAGGTGAGGCAGGGACTAGTTGTCATCAGTCATGCATGACATCTCTTTCTAGCTTTCTACCAGGGAAGCCATGTTGCCTTTGTTGCTCAAACTGAGCTGACTGACAGAGACTGTGGTGTCAATCAAGCGTCATCTGTCAGCGTTTACTAAAGCCAGCAGAAAGTCCACCATCAGAGCTGTGAAAGGAGCCGTTTAGCCCAGATATTAAAGGGGTACTCCAGTGATTTAGTATTTGAGGACTCGCAAGGCGCAGCTCAAAGACAGGATGGTTAAAACTGAAAGCAGCAGAGACTGAGATATTCTGTCTTTTAGTACTTGCATAATGCAACTTGACTACACCCCGATGTCTTAACACAGGCTTTGTGTTAAAAATTTGAAGTCTCAAGTCCAAGACGAGGTAACCCTGAACCCTGAAAAAAAATCTCAAGATGTTTTACAACAGTTTTTACAAGCTGAGTAGAGAGTCTCATGACAAACTGATTTTTGTGAGTAAAATTGGTAGAGGGACAGTTTAACGGCTTAGAAACATTTACAGCTGCAGACATGGGGGCTTATCAGCAGCGTTGGGCAGTAAAGTGTTACAGTAATGCACTGGTGGAAGAAGTATTCAGATCTTTTACTTAAGTAAAAGCAGCAATACTACAGTTGAAAAATACTCTGTTACAAGTAAAAATCCTGCATTCAAAATCTTTGAATTAATTAAGTAAAAGTATTAGCATCAAAATATACTTTAACCGGAAGTAAAAGTACTCATTATGCAAAATGGCCCATACAGAATCATATATATAATATTACTGGATTATAATTATTGATGCATTAATGTGTGCATCACTTTAATGCTGCAGTTGGTAAAGCTGGAGCTAACTTTATACTTTATATTCTGCTGGTTAAGTATAATAATATATCATATTTTATTAGTTGATAAAGCCGTATATTTTGTATTAATCTAAAACCTGCAAAATAACTAAAGCTGTCAAAATAAATGTGGCAGAGTAAAAAGTACAACATTTCCCTCAGAAATGTAGTGGAGTAGAAGCAGGAAGGAATTAAATGGAAATACTCAAGTAAAGCAGAAGTACTAAGTGCAGTACTTGAGTAAATGTACCTAGTGAACGAGGTCGGGGGACCTCTGGTGAATGTGTGGATAGGATGTGATACAGGCTGGCGGTCACGCTCAGATGACTGGTGGAGGTGCAGAAAGAGACGCAGGCTGAGGCTGCGGGTAAAGGAGGGTGCAGGTTTAATGAAGGTAATAGCGATATGATTGGCTGTTGAGCTGCAGCCGTGGCAGAGTGCTGCACAAGGAGTTGAAAGGAAAGCCGACATTAGACAAAGCATGCAGGCTACATGGGTAATGTAGTTAGGAAATAAGATGTTAATGTAAGATAAAGAGGGAATTAACTAAACTAATAATTTCACTGCTAGACTCCCAGTCATGTGTAAGTGTAGATATACAATATATTAATCAATAGCAAAGGTCCCTGCGGTAGAGACAAACAGACAGCACACAAGCCAATAATGGGACGCCAAGGCTTCAAACTAAACATGAGGCCACAGCCACACTGTGCAGCCCTACAGGAAAGAAGGATCACAGCCTTTAACTTTACTGGCAACAATCTTATCTTAAAGCAAAAGGTACAAAGAGTATTAGAATTTAATACATAACTGAGGTGATAACTGTACTTCATTCTTCATGCACGCTAATAAAGAAATTCACTCAGTGAGTAACGGAGACAAAGCAATGTGGTTTGGCTTTGTTTGACCAACCTGAGCGTCTGTGTGAACTGCAGTTTATAGGACCAGCAGTTCTCAATCAGAGCTAATTGAGTGCAGAAGGTGTGTCTCCTCTGCAGCTGGGCGTGGCCGAGACAAAGCAGACAGCAGAGACAGAGCACTTTTGTACACTTATGCTGTGTCTCAAATCTTGTACTTCCATTAGTACACTGTGTACACTATGTACTGACTTGTGTAGTGCGTTAATTTTGACAGAGTAGTGTTGTCTCAAATCGAATACTGCTGTTGTGCGCTTACCGGACATGAGAAGTGTGCAGCGCTCCATACTCAACTTTCTGACTGTTTTGTGTACATCATCCGGGTACTCATAGTACACTGCATTTTGCCATACTTGTCAATGTGAATGCACTCAAAATATTAGGTGTAAGTACGGAAGTATGCGATTTGAGACACAGCACTAGTTACATTAGTTTCCGTAACATGCAGTGTAGGAGGAATTACAATTTGAAATTCAGTAATAATATTACATTTACTGATTGCAGTAGCGCTCTGTTACTTTGACACTTCAGGGGTCTTGTTTGCTGTCTTGCAGGCAGTTTGGTCGCTCTGCGTTCAGTGGACAGAGTGAACCGGGGTGTGTTAGAACGGCACAGGAGCTCGATGTGCGGGGAGGAGGTTAACCTCTACAAAAAGAGGAGGTATGTGTTCTTTTATTTATATGCTGTGTGTTCTTAGTTAGCTGGCTTACTAACACTTAAAGTCTGTGTAAAGGAAATTCAGAGATTTGCTTCTAAACACATTATACATGTTAGAAAATAATTGCTGAAAACATGTGAAAAGACTGTGAACTATGTAGTACTGAATTGTGGAGTTAGATCGTTAAAATGTTTTTCACCATTTTTGTGTTCAGGATTTTTCTGGCGGGCCTGAAATCATGACGCACTGGAGCCATACTGATCCCTCCCCTAACACTATATAAAAACTGGAGCATTGTGCTACTGTGTTGCGCTTCATAAACTTAAGGTATTGTCAACAATTTGAGCTGTCAATTCTACATTATGAACAATTGTAAAGTTATCTACCAGCGCCTTCAGCGGACACGCCCCCTGCGTTCCAGAGCAGAGAACACTGCTTATTTTTTCATGATTTTGAAACTTATTTTATGTACTTTCTGATTGTTTTAATCATTCAAATTTGTCTGGGTGGCTGATAACACATTTTTCTGTTTTGTGACAAACTCAGAACACATATTGATTATTGCTTTACACAGACTTTAAGCTTACATTCAATCAATGGTTGTGTGAAGCCTGGAGCTTCACTGTGAGGACAGGACGTCTGGAGCGCTTCATGCTACTTTAAGCAAACTGTTGACCATCAGACTGCGTGCTTGTTAAATCATTATGTGTCATTTTATATTTCTACATGTGTTAAATACAGATGATGTGACTGTCAACATTTACCAAAACGTGCAGAAAGTCCCCCCTCAGAGCTGTGAAAGGAGCAGCTTTGCCCTTATTCAGACGCCCAGAACAAAACGTCTTCTTTGACTATATATCAGTCCCGAAAGCAAAATCAAAATCAGAACTGCCCGTCCCTCCCACCCTTCTTCTGCTGGATGCATGACTTTGACGGTAAAATGCTGTCAATCCCCATCAAATCACTATGAACATGGACTTACACACACATTTACATACACACACACACACACACACACACACACACACACACACACACACACACACACACTTAGAAGCTTGAATGTCAACATGTTGAGAAAAATTGAAACAATTTTTTTCTTTTTCCTCAAGCTCACAATATCCAGGGAAAATGGGAAAACATTTTCACGCTGCAACACACACATACACAAACACAAACACACACACACACACACACACACACACACACACACACACACACTCTCTCTCTTTTACACAAAGTGAGTGCTGACCGCTGGAGGCTGAGAATAGATGTTCCAAGTTGGATGCAGTTGATGTAACTATTATTTCTCCTCTCTTTCTGCTCTACTCTCCCCTGGTTCATGTTACACCTATCTCGTCTTCTCTCCCTCCTCCTCCTCATGCTGCTGCTGCTGCTCTCTCATTTCTCTCTATTCATCTCATCTCTCTCACTCTTCTTCCTCCCCTTTCCTCCCCTCTGACTAGGCTCAACTCACTCCAGTATTTTTAGTATTTGTGAGTAGGCGTCGCCAGGTCCTTATGAATTTTCATGGGTTTGTTTAGTGTGTAGGCTGACACGCTGCTCTCTCTCCCTCTCTCCCCCTCTCCTTCTATCTATCTAGCTCTCTCACACATACAATCACAACAGTTTAAGAACACAAGTGTACATGCAAACACACACACTTGTTAAGTGTGTAGGCTGGCTGCTGGTTAATGAGGATGTTTGAAGTCTTGGGAAGAGCCAACAGCCTACAGCGGGCCTGTCAAAATCAGCGCTATCACCCTCATCGTCCTCCATCATCTTTTTTCTCTGTCTCTTTTTCTCTCTGACTTATGTCTCTTGTTTTCCTCCGGACTCGTCTCCCCCAGCAGCGGGGCTGCTCAGATGGAGACGTTCCCTAATCCAGGAAATTAATTATCTTAATTTATCTGCTTAATCTCACACCCCTCCAGTGTGGAGGGGTATGTGGTAGGACGCCCACTCTGATGTGTGTGTAGCCTTGGGATTACGTCTGTGCATCTACAGGAAACTGCACATGTATGTATGAGTGTGTTATGGGTTGTATGTTACTGCAGGGGTACAAAGAACATGTATTTTGCTCCTGTGTGTTACAGTAATTGCATTATAGCCTGACATGTGGGGCAGCTCAATTTTATTAATTAAATAAGAGGCAGAGGCTTGTGTCTGAGTGTGTGTGTTGTTACTCTGTCCATTAGATACGAGCATATGGATCACGTCAGGAAGAATTAGGCCGCCGTGGTCCTCCTACCCTGTCTCAGAGGAAGCGACACACAGACAAGCACACACACACATATGCACATTATCACACACTCTAGCACGCACAAACAGGCGCATAGGCCCGTGTAGACGCTCTGTGGTGAGTTTTGTGATGTTTTCCATGTGAGCCATTTCAAAGAAAGTCTGGACGGCTGCAGCAGGACCCCTCGCTTCTTTGTTCTCCTCTCTCCTTCTTCCTCCCTCTCCTCTGGCTGCAGCTGGTCTATGGCTTGTGACAGATCCTCCAGCCTCGGCATGTGTGTGCTGATTTGCAGCACGCGTGCAAGTGTGTGTGTGTGTGTGTGTCTGAGAGTGTGTGTGTGTCTGTGTGCTCCTTTCTGCTCCCCTCTCCTGTCCCACTTCAGCCCAGATTAGAGCGTCCGTCTCCTGAGGGAGACAAAAATATAAAAATAAAGCTTTTTACCAGAACACTGATCTAAACACACACACACGTATATACAAAAACTGCACACACACACACACACACACACACACACATGCACTCACACGCTCATGCTAAGGGTGCATTATGAAAGCCTACGAAGAGTGGGGCAGAGAGAGTCCTTTTACAGCAGAATCCGAAAAGCCTTTTTCTCTGAGTAGTCAGCAAACTGCAGATAGATAGATAGATAGATAGATAGATAGATAGATAGATAGATAGATAGATAGATAGATAGACACTTTCTAATAAGGCATACTTTATAAATTGTTGTATTACATGACTTTATAGATCAGTAATAAACCATTAATAAAATCAGTGTCTGCATTGCCAAGTTGTAAATAATCCCTTTGGCTGTTGTTTATCCTCCTCCAGAAAAACCTGCTTTTTTCTTTAGTTCGCACAATGGACAGTTTCACCACTTACCTTCTGAATAAGAGTCTACAGCCATGCTAGCAGCTCTGTGAGGCCGTACTATATATAAATGCTAAAATCAACATGCTAACATGCTGATGTTTAGCAGGTATAATGTGTACTATGTTCATCTTAGTTTAGCGTGTTAGCATGCTACCATTTGCCAATTAGCACTAAACACAAAGCACAGCTGAGGCCGATGGGAATGTCATTAATTTTGCAGGTATTTGGACAAAAATCAAAGTATTCAACAAATTAAACATTTAATCTGATGATGGCGCTAAATGAAAAGTTCAGGGATCACCAAAGTTACTACAGTTCATCCTGAAGGGAGCATGAATGTTTAGTTCCAAATTTCATGGCAATCCATACAATAGTTGTTGAGATATTTCAGTGTGAACCAAAGTGGTGGACCAACTGACTGATATAGATATATAGACATCCCTAGAGCTGCTCTACTACAGAGCATCTAGACCAAAATTCATTCATTAACAACTTATTAACTCATACAAGTGTAGACATGATGGCTTATTAGAAAGTGAGAAACCCCTGACTTACAGACTTTCTAATAAGCCATTAAGGTTGCAGTTCATTCTTGACCTTGGAAATAGTCGTCTGACCAAATAATCAGTCATGGTCTGGTGCGTATCCTCCTCCTTAATTTGCTTTATCTTTTTTTTTATATATATATAAATGAATCATCTTGATTTAATCAGTAAGACCCTCTTCTCTTTTTAAAAAAGAGCATCCTTAACACTTTATCGGAAAGTGAGAAACCCACAGTGTACCCACTTTCAAAGTCTTCTGGTCATACAAATGTTAATAAGTCATTTAAGGAACAGTTCAACATTTTGGTAAATACTGTTACTTGCTTTCTTGCAGAGTTAGATGAGAAGACTGATACCACTCTCATGTCTATATGGTAAATACAAAGCTACCACTAGCAGCCAGTTAGCTTAGCTTAGCATAAAGACTGGACACAGGGTGAAACAGCTAGGTAACAAGAAGGTAACAAAATCGACCTACCAGCACCTCTAAAAGCTCACTAATTATCATGTTATATCTTATTTGTTTCATCTGTAAAGTGTAAAAGTTACAATTTGTGGTTTGTATGCTAAGCTAAGCTAGGCTAAGCTAAGCTTTACTGGCTTAAGCTTCACTGTACAGACATAAGTGGTATCGCTTTTCTCTACTAACTCTTTCAAAAAATGCCAAACTATTCTTTTAAACAAGGCAGCCCCAACGTTGTCCTTATGAATGGCTTATTACTGATCTATAAAGCATTAATAATTGTTTTATTAACCATTAATACTTTAGTTACACGATAGATAGATTAATCAACAAGACCCAGACAAGTAGAAAAATGTAACCTTTACTTATTTACAGATTGTACAGAGGTACTGAGTGACAAGGTAGTATTTACAACACAACAAGTAGCTTAGAAACCCCTGAACTTATACACAAGTGAGATACACAGCAGGGAGACCCAGAGGACCACACACCAACGCACTCCTTCCACCCAGTACTGTACATAACATGTGTACATGCGTGTGTACACCTGGGCCAAACTAAGAACTGTGCTGAGCGTGGGAACATGTTCCACGTGTTCCTCGGCGGCGGCTGGCGTTGTGCAGGAGCCAGCTGGGTGCCAATATTGGTGACATCACAGGCCGGGAGTCGGGAGTGTTTGAGCATCCAGGGCTCTAGCCAGATGTGGCGCACTAACCACAGTGGAGGGGAACATTGGTACATGTCGCCCAGTGGGTCAACTCAGGGAGAACTCAGGTGTTGCAGCAAAATAGGTACCACCATAAACACAAGCACGTCATGCAATTTAAAAAAAAAAAAAAAAAAATCAAACATAAGGTTGGTGTAAAAATCTCTGTGATGGTGGACATAACGAAACTCTCTAATTCTACATGCTCTCTTAACCACAACAGTACAGACGCAACATGTGTGTGCGTGTGTTTGTATGTGTGTGTGACTGTATTTGTGTAATATGAGTAAGAGCCAGGTCAAATGTTACGTGTGGGACGAAGAGAGTACAGAAAAGTATACACACTCACACACACAAACACACCACAAACAACCTCTCGATACACTGTCTTATATAAATGCCTGCACGGTGTAAAACACACGCGCGCACACACACACACACACACACACACACACACACACACACACACTCGCTCACACTCAGAGGTGAAACAGCACAGACTCGTAGTGGAAGAGAACTATGTGGGTGGGAGGGGGTTCGTATTAACCACACAGGACTGGACTATCATTATTCATTGAGTGTGATTCAGATGAGAGACCCAGCTACGTGTTGCTAGTTAACTGGTTAGCTGACCGGGACAGTTAACTAGTCTAAGTTAACCCAGCAGTGAGGACTGTACAGTGAGGTCTCAACCAACAACCCACCAGAGGATTAAAATAAAATAAAATAAATCACACAAGAATCTAAAACATGCCAGTCTCTTTTTTTTTTTTTTAAGAAGCAGAATAAAAAGCCACGTTGTTATTGAAATGAACTCAACAATTAATACCATTCAAATCAAACAAATGAAATCAGTTTCTAACATTTAAATCAAAGATTTCTCTGTACAGAAGTATAATATTGCAACCTGATATTGTGCATATAACTTACACACCAAACCGAAAGAGGGGCAGTGTTCACCGTTCAAAGGTGCGTTTTTTTTGTTCAAACTGTCTTGCATTCTTTGCAGCCAATATATATATATGTCAATATATGTGTGTGTGTGTGTGAGTGTGAGAGAGAGAGAATAGAGAATAGAAAAAAAGGGAATAGAGACACGCTCAGCTAATGGGATATCAAGTCTTTTTTCCATCAAAATCCTTGTGCTCAAAAATCAATGCCCTTACTCAGTAGATTATGGATCTCTAGAACACTCATACACACATTGCCAGCTCGTCGAGTGTGTGCATGTGCATGTGCGTGTGTGTATGTGTGAGTGTTGCCTCTGTAACGAGTCACTTTGCAAACTCTCTTGCTTTGCCACGTGACTCTCTCTCTGCTGAAACGCAGCGCTGTGTTCTCGCCAACAAAGAGCCACACAAGTAGCAGCTACTCTGACGCTCGTCCAGGAGTATTAATTTGATGAGTTAATCTGCAACAGCCTCTGAATTCACTACGGAAACATTAAAACAGGCCTCGAGTTCTTTTGTTGAACATAAAAAGTAATTAGAAAAAAGTACTGTATCCTATTAGAGCCGGTGCTGAATTTGCTGAATTCTTACAGCTACTGATATTAAGTGATTTCCAACAATATGTTGAGTTTAAAACACCACGACTGAACTTTATTCTTCTGATACTCAATCTACTCTATAGAAGGAAGCGGGGAAGGAGCAAAAAGACAATGGATTTAATTAAGAGAATAAACAAAAGCTGATGGAGGGAGAAGGAAAGGCTAGAAGGAGGGATGAGCACAATAAAAGTTATAAAAAAGAAGAGAAAGATTATTGGTGTTGTGTATACTGTATGATGCTGTACCCATTATCTAACACTGTAAAACTTCTGACCTCACAATGGAAACTGACAGAACTGTGCCCTTAACGGTGCCCTAAAACCCAATGTCAAAGAGAAATAAGAGAAAAGAAAACATCTATCCAGCGAATGATTGAGAATATTCATATTTTTCAGTATAAAAGTGTTTTTGGTCAAACGTCTGTGTTAGGTGGCAGGGTATAAAATCTACAAAGTGCACAAAGAGAAGCTATCTCATAGCTTCGACACACACACTCAACCCTAAACTACTATCCTAGACTACTGCGTATGTGCGTGTGTGTGCGTGTGTGTGTGTGCATATATGGGTGTGTGTGTATGTGTGCATATATGACCCTGTATAGGAGTTTAACTGTAACACAGGGCAGTAGGAAGCATGCAGTATGACCTGAAGGCTAGCTAAGAGAGGAAGCAAGGATGCTATACTGTATGTCTCTAGATCTAGAAACACTAGAACACACACTCTCGTCCTGATAGGCTTTTACTGGCGGCCATGTTTGGTCCACTTTTTGGAATGTTCAATTAACTGACATCAACGATAACAAACAGTCGGTAGTTTTTACTTCCCCCTAAAAAACAGACACAGTGTGCGTGTGTGTGTGTTCGAGTGTTTGTACATCTGCGGGCAGGAGCTGACTTGTGTCCTGACCAGCTGCCCGCCTTCCGGTCTAGTCCGTTACAAAGATAGTAATTTCAATTCAAGTCAAGGATTACTCTAGTGTAGGTTACTACTCTTTAAGCCATGCTGGCAGTGCAGTTTGGAGGCTCAGACAACATATGGGTTGACTGTAGAAATCATAGTGCAACAGGAGAGTCCTGGAGAGGGGCGGGTGTGTTTAGGTGAAATATGTGTGTATGTAAGGGCTTTTCTATGTGTCCCCTTCATCTCCAAGAGGCTGGTGAGAGGGCGGACAGGTCGGCTCGTCTTCCAAACACACTGCTGTATCTTCCATCCGATCCCACTGTTGGCTTTAGACTCCGTGTACAGTGTCCCTCTTATTCCACCAGGAATTCGATCCGTCTTGTCAGACGTATTGTCAGTTTGCGCCTCCTTGCCCACAGCTTGAGGCTAGTACACACACTGACACTCACACACACTCTTCATCTTGTATTGTGCCTCCAGGTGTCCCTGGGGCCCCTACCCTGCCCTATAGAGGGTGTGATAAAGAAACAATAATTTATTTACTCAGCATCACCATTAACCATTTAGTCCAGAGCAGACCTCCTCGTCTTTTACCTGTGTGTGTGTCTGTGTGTGTGTGTTTCTGTTTATGTGCTTGGAATCAGAGCTGCCTGGTCCGGTCACACACACACCTCTTTCTTGCATGCGTGTGTGTTAGTGTGTTTCAGTGAGAGTAAGCGTGTTGTGTGTGACTCTCAGACGTCAGACTCGATGCTGGGCATGCGGCGGTAGAGCCGGGGCCTGTTGCCGCCTGCGCTCGAGGCTCGCGGTGCTGTCACATAGCTCATTGGCTGAGAGGCAGCAGGTGGGACCATGTAGGCCACCACAGGGGGCTCCTGCTGAGGGTAGAACACCTGTTGGTCGACATGGCCGCCATGCTGGTTGTTGTGATGGCTGCCATGGTTACCGAGGGTAAGCGACAGCGGCATTCGCTGCTTATAGAGCTCGTGGGCGGAACTTCTCTGTGGCATGCGTGTGACAGCCTGGGGGGCGGGATCTCGTTGTGTCGTGCCAGGGGCTGACTGGAGGAAAGGGTTGTGAGAGGGGCGATCAGGGAAGAGACTCTTTGAGCGCCGGGGGAGGGGCATAGGGGCGTCCAGACTGTGGTGGTGGGAGGGTGATGGAGAGGGGGGGCTGCGGCTGCTGAACGGACGATCAGAGCGCATTGTGAGAACATTAGCATAGGCCCCCTCGTCCAGGGTCAACTCCCTCTCCCTATCTCTGTCAGGCAGACTCAGCCCCCGCAGGTGGGTGTGCTGTTGCGACTGCCGCTCGGGAATGCCGTCTGGAAGCACGTTCTCATAGGAGTGCTGACGACTCAGCTGAAGGTGCTGGGCCGACGAGGAGGTGGGCAGAGGAGACGGGGAGGAAGGGGAGGGCTCAAAGTGGCTGACTAGCCCGTCCCCTTCGCCCACCAGGCCCAACTCGCTCTGGGGAAGGTAGTGTGTAAACATGTCACCGCTGTGTGGGTGAGTGTGTGTGTGGGAGTAGTGTGAGTGCAGGTGGTCTTCGCTGATGTCGTACAGGTTTCCCAGGTGGGCGCAGGCATCACAGCGAGCCTGTGGTGAGCGGACAGTGTAAAGGCCGGAGTAACCGCTCAGCTTGGTCAGGCAGGAGCGGCAGTGGCCGGGCCTGGCGCCTTGTGTCCCCTGTCCTGCACCTGGAGCATCGAATGATCCTCCAGCTTTGTCCTTCACGCTGGAGGGAGACAGAATGACACTGATTATACACAACAACAAAAAAACTATAAAAGCACTTGGTCATTGTGTTCATTTTCTGCTGAGCATGATACCTGCTGTGTGTGTAGGTGCTGTATTTCTTGTCCTTCAGGGAGTGCAGGTCGGCCTCAGCACTGTGACTGTGGTGCAGCAGGCTGGCACTCAGCTGCAAAATGGGTGCGTCTGCCTGGTGGGAGAGTGTGTGAGTGTGTGAGTATGTGCTGTCAGGTGGAAACAGGTCAGGGGGGTAACTGTGGTCGTCACCTCCTCCCTGGCTGTCTCGCTGGTAGGGGGGAGCGGACTGGAGACTGGCCTGGTCTGAGTCAATGGAGTAGATCTTGGATCCTCCGCCCCCACCTCCTCCTCCCCCACCCCTCTTCCTCAGCTGATTGATAGGCTTGAATCCGCCCCTCGCCCCCATGGAATCAGAATCTTTGTGTGATGGCGGTCGGCTGGAGCACTCTGAGATGTCAGAGTGTGGCGGCTCTTCGGGCAGGTAGCGCTGGCTCTTCATTGGTGGAGGTCCAGGTCCAGATCCTGGTGTGGGGCTTGGGCCGGGGCCTGGAGATGTGACAGTAGGCTGGGTCTTCAATGTCTCCACACTTTTCTTCCACAGGGCTCGAGGTTTCGATGCAGAGCAGGCCGGCCCGGCGAGGCGGGTCTTGCCGTTGTCGTTGGTGATTGACAGCTGGGGCTTGTTGGGGCTGGTCTGATGAGTGGGGGCTTTTTGTTGCACAGGAAATGGCGCAGCATTGTTAAGGAGGTTTTTGTGTCGCCCGGACAGTGACAGGAAACCCTGCGGACCGGCGGCGTTGCTATAGAGACCAGGACCTTTCGGGGGCAGAGTATGGAGTGAGTTACCTAGGAGACAAGGAGAGATGCACCTCAGGCAGCAGATACAATAGATGGGAGTTTGGATGGATTCTCAGTCAGCTGATACATTATCTACCGCTCTGGTATGCTGTGTGTGCCATCTAATGTGTTTCTAATCATGAGATGAGCTTATACATGACAGTCAATTCGATTACAGTCTGTAATCCACCACAAGGTGAAGAGAGTCACCTTTAGATCTGCACAAGTAGACTGTATAGAAAAGTCAGGGTAACCTCTGTATGTGTGAGCAATCTTATTACAGGTGCCATCTTTACCTGGTCTGTGATGGTAGAATCTGTGAATTGGGTCTAAATGTTATTCAAAATATACACTGTAATGTGTACTTTGTGTAACAGAGTTATAGTACCTTTCCCCGTCATCACATCTAGGATGCTTGGCTGCAAAAGGACAGTGTTGCGTTTGGGAGAAGACAAAGCCATGGACTTGGCAGACTTGAGCAGATGCAGCATGTTGGCTTGAGGACTGAAGCCCAGCTCAGGGTTCTTTTTCTTCATATCTATATGAACGCCATGGATACAGCTCCATATACCCTGAGAGGAGGAGAGGAGAGGAAAGACGAAGGAAGGAAAAAAAAAGAGAAAAGCGAAGGAAATGAGAGGAGAGGGGAGGAGAGAGATAAGAGAGATAATAGAAGAGTTAATTCCCAACCCAGTGACTTCACAAAAAAAAAGTTAAAACATGCAAAACACTAATTTCCTTGCACGGTAAATTAATAGACCTCTGCATCCTTTTCTCCTGTGCGTTTACTGCAAACCTTAACCTCATTTTGTTTTGTAATGTTGCTAGAAGAGATAATCGCCACTTTTTAAGATGAACTGCTTTCAGAGGCGCCTAGAAAATTAAATTTAGGTGATGATGTCACTGGAGGGGGGCTTTTGAGTGCAAGGAGATGTTCTTCCTAGAGCCACTTAACCTCCAGTATCGCTGCTCTAACAGCATGCGCACACCGACAGACAGACAGACAGACACACACACACACACACACACAGATCGCCTTTTTTTGTAAAACACTTAATGTGTGAAATGCTGCTCGTCTGGAATAAAAGCCCTGCCTAACACAGAGACATCACATATGAATAATGAAAGAATGGTCTGTCTGGATGTGCCCATTTCTGTTTTGTGTGTGTATATTTAGGTTTGTGTGTGTGTGTGTGTGTGTGTGTGTGCATCTGTCTATCTGTCTGCCCGTGTGTGGTCAAGTCTGTCTCTCACCTCACTGCACCTGCATACGCGTTACCATTTTTTACTTTGTTAGACCAGACGTGTACGTGTGTGTGTGTGTGTGAGAAAGAGAGAGAGAGATAGAGAGAGCTGTGTGTGTATCTGTACGAGTGTGTGTCCACATCATCCTCTTAGCTGTTTGCGTCCTCTATCCTGCCGTCCATATGCACAGCAGTAAATTCATCTCTACCTCAGCTGGGCTCTATAATCACACTATCCCCCCTCTTTCCTCTTTTATCACACACACATACATACCCAGATTCCTTCCATATTTTAACAGTAACTATTGTGTGTGTTTCAGACGTATGTATCACACACACACACACACACACACATGTCTGCAGATTTGTATTTTCTCTTATCTAACAATGCGTAACAATCATGTGAGTTTTAAACACATTTCAGGCATTCACACAGCTAAAAGTCGGCTCTGCACATTTCTGTTTGCATTTTCACCGCATCTGAAGAACCATGAAGATTAGGCAAATTAGACAGATAACGGACTAAAAATCGACTGCTTTGTTTGAGATGCAATTTTTGCACACAAGACAGCAACAGTGTAATCATTTTTGTAATTTACTGTGTGATGTTTGAATTGATGTTGTTAAACACCACAAAGGCTCGACTGCTGTCTTCAAAGTCGCAATAATGTGCTGAGTTTTTTTCTCCTGTCATTTTTCTGCTTCAGTATGTAACCGCGTTAAAACAATTTTTTTTTCTCTTGCTGATTCTCTGTGTGTTTAGCCCACTCTGTATTTATCTCATTCTCTTTCAGAGTAGTCTGCAAGTCGGCTTTACTGTTTAAACGTCAATAACATTACAGGGAATTCCCATCCCGAGTCCTGATACTGATATTGCAACAGCCAGTGCTTTCTAACAGTCTGAATCAATGCTGTACATCAGTTGTTGCACTCTTGAGGATGGTGTTTAATCATTAAGCGGTGTTCAGCGCTGCAAATTCTACCAGCAGCATCTGAAAGTACTACCTTAGAAGCAGAGGGGGCAAAAGCTGCTACCGAGGAACCAAAACTGGACCATGTTCCTGCTGTCAAAATGCAGGTAAAGTTCCTGGGAAAGGTCCCTGCTGTGGAGAAGGGTTATTATCAGATACATTTCCTTCTCCTCACCCTGCTGATAGTGAAGAGCAG
Organism: Macquaria australasica; assembly: GCA_005408345.1. NCBI lineage: Eukaryota > Metazoa > Chordata > Actinopteri > Centrarchiformes > Percichthyidae > Macquaria > Macquaria australasica. The sequence goes on from SEMN01000231.1 coordinate 379,175, forward strand.
ACCTGGCCTCCCAGTGCAGACACCAGTGAAGCAGTATCTCAGCCTCCAGTAGAAAAGATGCTCAGAGATGAAGGTGAGGATGGAGAGGCCCATGGCTGTGGCCAACATGTAGAAGACACCCGCCATGTTGTCCACGTCCAGCTGGCTGGACATCACCTCGTTCTTCTCATTGTGGCAGATCCCAGTCAGCCACTGGGCCTCTAGCTCCTCCATCTCACCTGGTGGAAAGGTAGAGAAAAAGGCATAGTGGAGGTTTAAGATGGTAGCAGGTAGGGGTGAGGAGCGACGGAAAAGAAATAGAAGGAGGGAGAGAGAAAAAGAGAGGGAGGGGGTGGGCAGTAGAGGGAAAAAGAGAGGTGTGGTGGGAAAAAAGGCGTATCATTACGAGGAAAGATGGAGAGGAGAAGGGAGGAGAGGAGAGAGGTGAAGTAAATACATCGTAATGGAAAGGAGACAGGAGGTGGAGTGAAAAAACGGTTGTAGGAGGAGGGGGGAAGAACTGATAGTGATGGAGTGATAAGGAAAGCTGGGAGGAATTATTATCAGACTGAGTGTGTTTGTGTGTCGCATGCGCATGCGGGTGTTTGCCCTGAATATAAAGGCCGGGTGTGAAGCGAAGCGCTTTAGTGGTTTCAGCAGTTTGATTTCTGTCTGGCTCATTCTCTTTCTTCCATTCGCACCATCTCACAGCTTATTATACAGAACAATTTGGAGGAGTAAACATAACAGGACACGGTGGACACACACACACACACACACACACACACACACACAAACCCACACAGAGTAATGATGATGAAATGGTGTGTTAAGACTAGCCCCTGATAGCTTTCTGACAGAGGGAGGGAGGAGAGAGGGAGAGTGTTGGGGGAGGGGGAGGAAGGTGGGAAAGCTGAGCAATGGCACAGCTGTAATGACACTAAAGGCCTGGAACAATTTAGAAACTTAAACTTCAATTCAGCGTCACTGAGATGGGGCAGAATGTGGACGCATGCGAGCGCCTCACCATCTCCTATGATGCCCAGTATGGCCAGATCAACCACGCGTTTCCAGTAGGATCCTTTCTGCAAGGCGATACCATAACCTGTGGTGGCAAAGATGTAACCGCTGCCGATGGTGACCAGCTTACAGCCGTCGTCTCTGCCCGCCATGTAGTTCAGCACAGCAGCGTCGTAAATGAAAGCATCCAGCTTTCTGTAAGAGAACCACACGTTCTGGATTTACTATCTAGACCAGGGGTTTCCAGCCTGTCAAAAGGTTGCATGATAAATATGAGGGGTTGTGACATGATTAACATATTTCTGCCACACAAAATTAAGGTTAATTTCTTCCCACTTTATGATATAGTGAATATTTTTACCTAGTCAGACTTCTAAAAACTATTTAATTAAAAAGGTCTGGGAAGGGGACATTACTTTGAATGAACTGCTTGCAGCTCATAAACATACCCAACCTGTGACAAGCGGCTGCGAGTAAACATTGGTATACTTTAAAGGAATAGTTCGACATTTTGGGAAGTATGCCTTTTCACATTCTTGCAGAGAAATATGAGGGCACTCTTATATCTGTCGGTTAAGTATGAAGCTACAGCCGACTTCCTGGAGTCTCGTCATCACAGTGAAGTTGCCATGCAACCAGTAGAGACTCCAGGAAGTCACTGTGCCAGGCCAAGAAGTAGTCCTGCACAAAACCCCCCATAAAACCACAAACTGTCATTTTTACACTGTGTTTTGAAACAAGGACAACTTTGTGGCGGTCTTATCTAAAGAAATGGTTCAACATTTTTGGAAATAGGCTTATTTGCTTTCTTGCCAAGAGTTGGATGAAAAGACTGATTGATTGTCTGTCTGTCAAATATGAAGCTAAAGCCAGGAGGCAGTTAGCTTAGCATACAAACCACAATGTGTCCTTTTTACACTTTTTAAATAGATTAAACAAATGAGATATTAGTGAGCTGCTGGTACTTGGATTTTGTTACAGATTTTGGACAGAGACAGGCTAGCTGTTTCCCCCTGTTTCCAGTTGTTATGCTAAGCTAATAAGCTATTTAGCGTACAGACATGCGAGTGGTATCAATCTTCTCACCTAACTCTCTGCAAGAGAGCAAACAAGTGCATGTCAAACTATTCCTTTAAAGCAGTGTTTCCCAACCTGAGGAACCTTTTTTTTTTTAACAGGCGATCACCTGTGACAAGGGGTCACAAGAAGACATTGCTCACAAGCCAGGTGGAAACCACTGCTTTAAGGGGGTTGCAAACGTTGGGGCTTTTAACATAAAAATACATTAAGAGGGCGTCAGTTAATGAAGGAACATATTTTTCTGTCTTATGCCTCAATATGTCTTTTTTGAATGTAAATCTATTTCAATTGAAAAAGCGTATTAATTCCATGTAATATTAACAACAATTATATTATATGTATTGAGGGTTTGTGCTTATTTGACGATAAAAGAAGACTATGTGAAGTTTGATTCATCAGGCTTCAGAACCAAAGACCACAACACTGCTGAGTCTCCACTACTGAGTCTAATGAGCATACAGTGTTGTGACAGTAACAATGTTCCTCAGATCCATGAACTAACCACTTGGTTTACTCACAATGCTCTGTTTTCTTGGAGCTGGACTTCTCAGCTCGGACTCGGGCTATGACTGAGAGAACTCTCTGGTGTGCATGCTGGTACAGTAAATATTCACGCACACAAAGGTTCGTCTTTGTTCGCACTGAGCTATAGTCTTTGACTCGCAGGTTTTGTCATTATTCTTACATGACAAGCTGAATTCAAACTAAGGGGCCACAATTTGTATCTGATGTGACAATCCCCCTATGTGGGCCTGATACATCTGAGCTCAGAAGAAACAGAAGCTTGATGTATGACTTTTAACCAAACACAATGTAACAAGGAGCTGATATCACAAGCCTATATAGCAGCAAAAACCTGTTTATAACTTTATTATGAGCAAAGAAATTGTTTTATATAACCCAATGGCCCTCCATGTGAGATATATTCGCATAAAACATTGAATTAAACTGTTCACCACAGGGCATGTGTTAAATGCAGTCATTGAGTTTCTGTTGCACAGAGAATTTCAGACTAATGTTCATTTGTTTGAGTGCACAGAACATTTGAAAACAATATCCTGTAGATTCATTAAAGAATACAGCTTTTTAAATGTGTATTTTGTGTCACAGCCTGTTTCATGGCTTGACTGAACATTTGACTACAACTCCAGTGTTTACATTGTCTTCCATGTAAACAACCACTTTTGCTGAAGAATTGAATTAAACACTGATGATTCTGCTGAACACATTAATTATACAGTTTTGATGTTGTATAAACAATGCCTAACATACGAGACATGAGAAACAAACCTTATCTATTTGATATGCAGTATTAATAAGGTAATTGCGGAGAGGGAAAAGCAAAAAGTAAAATTATATTTGGAGAAAATACCCTAAAGATCAAAGCACACAAAACTAATGAACAAATAAAAGCACTGCAGCCATCCTTCCATTAGTGTTTGTTTAATAAAGGTAGCAAACTCCAGAACAAATTACTCTCTCCCTGTTTTGGCAGCTCCCTCTTTACAGCAGCAACAAGACTCAATAATGAGCACTAGTGACTATTAAAAAAATGACTATTTTACGGTCAGTGACAGAAACACTGAGCACAGTTACTGCAGCATTTTAGTATGAGACAGTGCTGGGCCCCATGGGGCTTTTTTTTGTTTGTTTTCACATGTTAAGCATATATGCTGTCGGCAAACAGAATTACCCTCTCAGGTGTAATAAATCTCAGCTTGACATGAGTGGATTTGAGTTTACAGTACCCAGTCTTGAGGCTGACCAACGCATCCTGGACGCCACTCTGATGGTATTTGGTCATGTACTGATGCATATCTGGATAGTTTTTCCTGATGTTGCGCTCGGTGCTGCCGTTAGGAACCGTCCCGAAGCGAAATGGAGGAGAATAGGAGTATGGACTCTGGAACTGCAGGGAGAAAAAGAAGGAGAGCAAAAGAGAGACAGACTGTTTAAAGAGGGAACTGACAAGAGGAGACAGGAGCGCAAAAAAAAAGGAAAGAAAAAATAAAAAAAGGGCTAAAGGCTAGAAGACAAAGAGCCTGAGTGAGAGACAGCAAGAAGAGACAAAGTTAGAGAAAAAGGAGGGGAAGAAAGGGAGTCCAAGTTAGAGAGAGAGCAAGAGTGTTGAAGTGAAGGAGAGACACACAGAGAGGAGGAGAGAGGAGGAAGAGTGACAAGAAGAGACAGAGGAGAAAGGAGGAGGGGGAGACAGTGGAGTGGACTCATCAGTCATCATCATTGTGTGTCCAGTCTAGCGTAAGACTGGCTGGGGTTCTGCTGACACTGCCAGCCTCTGCAAACTACACACACACACATCCAAACACAAACACACACACACACACACACACACACACACACACACACACACACACACACACACACACACGTGTTTGATCTATGCAGCCTGTGTGTATGTGTGTGTGTGTGTGTATGTGTCTGTATGCACCCCTGGGTCTGCTGTGCTGGCAGTGTTAGTGTGGTGACAGCTACGGCCAGAGGGTTTGGGCTGTTGAAGCCCAAGGGCACTCCCCGGAGAGTCCTGTCTGGCCGCAGGGCTGGCATCCATTACAAGAGCAACCCTGACTGTGAATGCGTTTAGTTTCTTCTGTGTGTGTGTGTTTCTGCGTGTCCATATGTGTGTAATCCCACCTTCTTGTCAGACAGTCCAGTGACTTGGTCCACAAACTCTTCCTGGATCATGAAGGCAGCCAGGTTGGCAGTGTAGGAGGCCAGGAAGATGACGGCAAAGAAGGCCCACACTGATACGATGAACTTACTGGTGGTGCCCTTTGGGTTCTGCACAGGCACAGAGTTGTTGAACACCAGACCCCACAGCAGCCATATGGCCTTTCCGATGGTGAATGATGGACCGTGTGGGTCTGAGAGAGAGAGGCAGGGGGGCAGAGGGAGAAATAAAAAAGAGAAAGTGAAAAAAAGACGCTGAAGTGCTGAAAAACCAGGAAAGGTCAAGGCAGGTAAACCTTAAACTCACATTTTCAGATGATAGTATGAGGCTGATTTGGGGGTTACAGCCAGCCATGTAATAATGTACATTATAACATTAATTCTTGTGTTTTTCCCTCAAATTCCTGCGTTACTGTTGCCTACCAGCACCTGAAAAAATGATGAAAAGTGCCATCTTTTTAACTACAAAAATATCTTCTAAAAGTTCAAATAAAAATTCTTGTGATCCAGTTTGAGGGCCTCATGCTTCCTTCAGAGGGGTGACATTGTACATATAATACCCTAATAACCTAACCCTTACCCTGACCCTATAAAACTGTTTTATTGGCTTTGATGTTTATTTATGCCTAAAGCTCACACATTTTGCACCCATCATTGTGGACAACTGGCTTGGGTTCAAGCATGATCAATAGGTGAAGACCAAAACTTCTTTTGGCCAACTAGGTCGACCTTTACTGCTAGCTGACCAAAGCCATAAACTAATGTAATAAGTAAATCACTGTACAGCCGAATCTAAAAGGATGTTTTTCAGAGTAATATCTTACTGAGAAAATAATAAAACAAAACTAAAACACTGCTTGTATGATTTAGAACTGCTACTGTGACGCTGCACCATAGACTGTATATAAAGATGGACGACGCGTCTCCACTTCCTCTCACTGTGCAAAAATGAAGCCAAAATATCCCGGATATGGGAGCTGCCGTCTTGCACTGGTGACGTCATTTGGAGCCAGAGTCTGCGCAGTAGTGATCCACGGTGGAGGTCCCGCCCATACAACCACCTGAACCAATCGCGAGCACACTCACAGTTGTCAATCATGACGTCTTAAAACCAAACTTATCAGAAAACACTTGAACAAACATCAGCGTGATAAGAACTACCTAAAATGACAGAAACCATCTTTGTGAAAAATATATTTGATGTGTACTTTTATTTCTCAGTTTGGCCCATGTCCCATCTGCTAACATGGAGGGGGCGGGGTTTATGACCTATACTGCAGCCAGCCACCAGGGGGCGATCCAGATGTTTTGGCTTCACTTTTGGGGAGCTGCACACAGTAATTTGCACCACAAACTGTCAAGAAGTTCAACCGTCACTAAATTTCACTTGAATTTCAACAACAACAGGTCAGTTTATTTTAAAGTTGAAATACACTTATTTACTTTCTTGCTGAGAGTGAGAAAATTGATACCGCTCTCACTGAGCAAAAGCCAGCAAAACCTTACCTTAGTTTAAAGACTGGGAGTCAACCTCACAGTGACAACAGCACTCCAAGAAGTTACTCCTCACAGCTAAGAAAGTCTGCCCAACATGTTTTAACTTTTCAGGTTTTGTATGGATTAAACAAATGATATATAACATGTTCTTTAATGAGCTTTAGAGGTGCAGGTAGACCGATTTAGTTATCTTGGATAAAGCCACGCTAGCTGTTTCCAGTCTTGAAGGTAAGCTAACCGGCTGCTGGCTCCGGCTTTATATTTATCAAGTGGTATCGATCTTCTCATCTAACTCTTGGCAAGAAAGCAATTAAGTTTATTTCCCAAAACATTGAACTAATCTTTTAAAGATACACTGTTCTACCCCTGGAGGTGAAACTATTTGTAAATGAAAATCTCTAAATAGAAAAATAGTTTAACATTTTTGGCATTTGTTGTGTGTAAGATGAAAAGTTAGGTAAACATTGTTTTTAGAATTATTGAACCATGTTCAGGTGTGCTAAAAGGAAAATCAAAGAAAAAACATAATTCACTTGCTACACCTTTAGCTCATTTAAATGTTAAATTAATCTGAAATGTAATTTTATGTGAACACATTAATCTCTAATTCACAGCCAGCAGGGCAGCTGCAGGTTCTGACTTTTGATGATGCCTCAGATTCCAGTGTTGGTGACTAGCTTTGGGAGAGAATTGTTAATGCTCTGTAACATTAACTGAACTGTCTAAAGTCAGGGTAATAATAGGTCACTTCTTTTGCTCCAGGGGAAGCTTGGATTTGTGCTTCTTGCTCTGGGGGGAAACGATTGGTGTGATATTCCTGATTGTGTGTGTGTAAGCCTACCTTTGCCTTGGGCCAAGTTGCGGTTGAAGCCCAGAGGACTGACAAACTCAAAGAGGAAGACGGCAATGGCTGTGACAATGAGCAGCATCACAAACATCATCACCCAAACTGATGCACTGAAGGGCTCTGAGAGGAAGGGGGAGAGAAAGGGAGAGAGTTAAAAGACAAAACAAGTACATGAGACAGAGAGACACTATGGAGGAGCAGGAGGTGCATAAAAAGTGAGGGACTGAGAGAAAGAGGAGACAGACGAACAGGGACGAGGGGGAGCTAAAGCGAGGAAAACGCGATAGAGAAGACACAGAGGGGAGAAAAGGGAGACAGACGGAGTGAGAGAGGAGGGAGGTAGGGGAGAGGAGGAGAGGAGAGGGAGAGTTAGTCACAGAGAGTTTGACGGAGCACATTTCCATATTTCTCATTATTCCCTTGGATGAGAGCTGAGAGAGGGAGAGGCCTGGGGCGGGGGAGATGGTGGAGGAAGGGGGGAGAGAGAAGGAGAGAGAGAGAGAGAGAGAGAGACGAATCAAACTCCAAGTGATCTGATGTGCCCTGCTGTGGGCATGTGTATGTGATCTATTTGTGTGTGTGTGTGAGAGAGTGTGATTCTGCATGTGTTTGGTGTGTAGCAGGGCAGGAGTTCAGAGACCAGGATGAGTGCCAGAGACGTTGAACCCAGACAAACTGTATGTGTGTGAGCATGTGTGTGTGTGTGTGTGTGTGTGTGTGTGTGTGTGTGTCACTATATTTGTAAGTATGTGACTGCCAGGGTTAGCCAACCCTGAGAGATTGTGCACTGAGGTGCCTCTAATATGAGTGCGAGAGATACTGAACCGTCACTGATACCCTGGCCCAGGCTCAACACACACTCACTCACACACACACACACACATTACACACTTTCATACACACACAAAGTCTTCACCCCTTAACATACATACGGCCAAAGCACATTCATTCTCTACACACCCTTTACTCAATACACAAACATCCTAATATATTCGTGCAGTATCACACACACTTTTATTTTCTTACACACACGCATACTGACACATGGCTTCATACACAGGGACCAACACACGCATGGTCCAATACATCCCCTCGCTCCCCTTCTCGCTCCATTGACAATACAAGACATTAGGTGAGCGCAGAGGAGCGCTTCAGTTTCTAGTCATCTGAACAACTGGAGGAGAGGAGGAGGAGGAGGAGGAAGAGGAGGAAGAGGAGGAAGAGGAGGAAGAGGAGGAGGAGGACGAAGAAGAGGAGAGTATCAAGAATGCTTTGTCTGAGCTGACTTTTCAAAAAACAGCTGGCACACTCCACTTCCTCTGCTCTGCTAGAAATATTAATGTGCTTAGGGTATTGAGGCCAGGTAAAGTCAGGGTACAAGTGGAATTTGTCCAGCATGTATTGTCTGAATAAAATATTCCATTTTATGTGTGGGATTTTGCCAACATGTAAGCACCTCCCTTTTTCCCTGCTCCCAGTAGTCGGCTCGCTGGGGAACAGACGGAGAAAAAGAAGAAAATATATGGTTAAGGAAGACAAAAAGAAAGAAAGATTTACCGAGGAAGGCAGAAGGAGAGACGGTCCCATTGCTACGTGACACCATGACGCTGATGCCCGTCTCCACAAAGGGCACAGAGAAGTCAATGACCTCTGACCTCTCCTCATTGATGGTCAACGAACCGACTGCCATCACTGCCTTCTTATACACTACCTGGTAGACAGAGAGAACAATAGTTATAGTGGGTGCATGACTCACTGCCTGCACTGACAGATATAAATATAGTGAGCTCAGTAAATATTTAGACAACATCCGACAATTTGATATGTTCCTCCTTTTTATTTTGGATGTGAAATATCACAGTGACTGAGGGTATAAGCACAGAATGTCATCTATAGTTGGAGGGCAGTTTCAGCCATGTCAGATGAAAAGTAAAAATACAGCTGTCTTTTTCATAGTGCCACCATTTCTGGGTGTCTGAATGTATTCTGACAGACGGAGATTCTGCTCATGAAGATGTCGTTTTTAGTATGTAGTAAAATGTTATGTTTTTTCAGATTTAATTGTCTAAAGGCTTCTAGCGGCCTGCTCCCACAAACATTACCACAATCTATGGATCATATTGCCAGGTTACATTATCAGACGTTTTACGTTTCAACTTCAGCCTTTAAGGATTTTACTGTGACAGCACTTAGCTTTAATTTAATCTGATTGAATAAATCATTTCCAGAAAAGATAAACAATAGCGATATCTTGTTGTCTAGTGTCACAATGTGTATTCAAAGATCTGTGAATCAATTTAAAATGGATAGCAGGTTCCAGTCCTGTCTTTTAAGGTTTGGTGGTGTGGTGACACCTTTGTTTACAATTGGATTACAGATTGTAACTTTAAAGGATAAGTCTGACGATACTCCATATTTTTCTTAAAGTCAACAAATCCCATGAAAAGACCAAAACCAACAATGAACTGATTCTTCTAACACGTATTGTCTGTGTATCCTAAGCCTGATATAGATTATTCCTCTGTGCCACAGACCTCCACTGTTGTCTAAAAACTATTAAAAACACATCAGTGAGACACTTCTCTAGTAGGAACAAATGGGTTTAGTGCTGAGTGCCAAAGACAAGGTAGAGAATTTTTATGGTATTTATTGACAATAAAAAAATATACAGTGACACCAGCCTTATCCTCTAATCATTACATTTAATAATAATTCCAACTGTAGGAAGGACGAACAAACAATACAGTCTAAATAATGACAGACGGCATTATGCAACTGAATGATATATCTGATGTGACATTTTAAATTATTAGTAATGTAAAGGAAATAGTTTGACAATTTTCACTTTCCTGCCAAGACTTAGATAGGAGGATCAATACCACTTTCATATCGGTCCATTAAATATGAAGCTACAGCTAGCACCCCAGATAGCTTAACTTAGCATAAAGACTGGAAGCTATAGCTGGAAGACATAACGTGTTATTAGCAAGCTTTCGAGGTGCTGGTGGGTGTATCTTTGTATAGTTGGACAGAGGCAGGCTAGCTGTTTCTCCACTTTCCAGTCTTTATGTAAATCTTAGCTAATCGGCTTCTGGCGGCAGCAACAAACATGAGAGTGGCATTGATTTTCTCATCTAACTTGGCTTGAAAGCAAATAAGCGTATTTCCCTATAATTACATAGAAAGTCAGAGAGACAGACTGATATGGTATTGTAGTAAGAGACAGACAGATAGGAAGTACCTCTCCAACCATGCCGTTCCACACATTGTTGATCTTCTTGCCATGTTTTCCATTTGTGACCAGGTAGAGGTCATAAGTGAACTTGACGTTCCTAGCTATCTTCTTCAGAATGTCAATGCAGAAACCCTTGCAGCACTGCTTAATGTAGGAACCTCCTGACGTGCTGTTACTGCAACATACAGACACACAAAGGATAAGCACAACACAATATTTTTTATATTAGAGGACATTATCAGTGTTATACAGCCGAGTGTGTGGAGTGTGAGTGTAACTGTACTCTTGCTGCCTGCTCGCTCCACATCTGGTGGTTCCATCAAACTGTAAAACTAGAATTATGGCAATGCAGAGTAACCATAAATACTGCTGAAGGGCAGAGAGAGCATGTGTGTGTGTGTGTGTGTGTGTGTGTGTGTGTGTTTCCCTTAGTGCCTGAAAACACAGGGGTACTGAGCAGATGCTGCCGGGCTTTAAATAGAGCTGGGCTCTGCAGAACAACCAACCCGCATGATTAAAACATCAACTGTCCTTCCCCCTCGTCTCTCTCCTCATTCCTTTACACCGTCCTTTCCTCCCTCCCTCCTCTGTGTTTCCCTGATTCTGTCCGCAAGGAGGTAACTCTTCAAAACTCACAGCACACCTACACACATACCGCAGCCACACAGACAGGATGCACAGAATGGAAACGGATGTTTAAGTAAACTTTTCTGACAGCCATCCCAGAGGAACTCAGAGCAGCGAACTAAACTGAATTGTTGGATCAAATGATTCTCTAGTGTATAATCTATTATTTCCATGAAAACTTTATTCCGTTCCCATGTCAGCCATCTCTGTTGTAGCATATATGTATTGGAACAGTAACTCTGTGACCTTTTCACTTGCCATTTCAGCTGACTCCAATTCAAGAGAAAGTTCATAAAGAACTGAGGGATTCACACACAGGGAACACAGAGAACAACTGTCAAAGAATCGAACCATCAAAGGATTAAAAGATCTTTTATTAGCAGTCAACTGTATCTGTGGCACAGCATAATGTGCGTGTGTAAATTTGTGTGTGTGTGTGTGTGAGAGAGAGAAAGACAGCATAGTATGCATGCATACATGTGTGTGAGTCTGTTTATGTACAGTATGTGCCCCAGGTGTTCTAATGCACACATACTGTATACATTAGCTCTTCCCAGCTGAGCCCTCTCTGTGTCCTTATGTCACTATGTAAACACACACATACACACATAAACGCACACACACAGTGTCAACAACGGACTCCCAGGGATACAAATACAGTACATCCGTTTGATTCACATTGTACATTTGTAACAACAAACACACACAAATAAAATGTAAGCAGTGACTGAGTAAATGTAGCACTTATGGGTGGTTGGATGTATGAACGCATGTATGGACGCATGGACGGATGCATGAATGGCTGGACACAGAAACAGCCAATGTAACGTAAATGAAGACCTAGGAGAGACGGGTCATCTTGACCTGTGACCGCTCAGACTTCCTCAGCAATCGCTTCAGAGGAAGGTTGAGAAATCAGGTCACAAGTTAAACTTTCCATGCGCTGTGAATCAGTCGTCTAATTGTCCGTGCCAACAGTATAGCGTTGTCATGACTACGTGGATCAGAAACTCAATGGTTATTGTGTTGCATCTCCTGTCTGTCTTCTCAAGTCCATCTGACACAAAAGCTTTTAATATGGTGGATTCTGTTTGTTAAAAAAAAAGTAAATAAATCTTCAAAGAAAGTAATTACAGTTGAGTTTTTTAAACTTTCCCCGTGGCTAACAATGACTTTCCTTTCCTATCTTATCCTATTCTATCCTATCCTAATTGCTATCCTAACTATTTTCTATGGTCTGGTAGAAATTTTCATATTTATTGAAAGTATGACAATAATGCTGTCAGTCATGAGTAGAATACTTAAGAAAAGATGGATTTTAGTTGTGCATTTGGTCTGTGTTGTGGCCAAGTGATCAACCAGAAGCACAATACTGAGTGCAGTACTGAGCCAGTGACAAATACACCTGCAGCAATTATGATTAATGTTTATGTACTCTGAACTGCCTGTATACAGATGAGCTGAGATGTGAGCTAAATTGTAGAAATTAGCAGAGAGAAACAAAGCTGCCTTGTCTTGTCATGCGGAGGCTCTTATTGAGGTGTCCATATATCGCAGATAATTGGAGCAAAACCCAAGATGTCAAAGAATCCAAGGGACGTTTCTTTGAGAAAGTTTTACTTTTTCTGACTTTTTGAGAAATATCTCTGCATTGTTTACACACTCGAGGAGACATGCAACATATTTCAGCCACTATAAAAATGCCTTTTAAGTTTTTTTCAAAGAGAAAAGTCGACTGTATTGTTTGACGGGTTGTTGTTGTTGAAAGAAGGCTCTAAAGCTTTCTGCTGGGCTGATTTTTAAAAGCATACATGTAAAAAGACACTGAACTGATCTGAAATCTTAAAGTATATATGATGTGACAAAAATCACAATTAAAAAGTAAAATGATAAATTAAATGCCTAAATGAATTTATAAATGGTTAATTTGTGGCGAAATTAATGTTTTATACATATGAAAGTTAGTTTCATTGTGATATGAATTTAAATCAGTTTGAACCAATATCATTTGTAACAAAGGATGATTTCAGCCATTCAGCCCACTGCTATTGTTGCAGTGGAGAAAGTGATACATATGCAGTGAGTGGTGAGGTGGAAAAAAATGTATATATACATGAAAAATAATAAGTAGCACAACAAAGTCAATATGAATTTGTGAAATATTTCCATTACATTAGCTGGTACTGTTATCGCGAGCGACTGATAACAGATAACAAAATATTCCTGAGATCCTGAAGTGATCATGTCAGATAAAGACATGCTAAAAATAAGAATAGAAAAATCTAAGTAAACAGATACAAGGGAGGTTTTTAAAATAGCAGGTGCAGAGTGAGGATATGGGAAATGGGGATATTCAGGGGAAAGAGGCATTTTTCACTATAGAAGATAAGGAGTATTTCTGCTGTCCCGCCTGGAGTGGGAAGGACATTTCACTATTGGGGAGCAGTAGAAAGCGGAGTCAAGGCCAGGTGAAATGATGATGTAGCTGCCGCAGGGAGTGGGGAGCTAAGTGGCCGGTTGTAGCAGAGCACAGAGCACAGGCTGGCGGGTACGGATAGACCGTAGCCTGCAGATATGCGCGTGCAACTCCCCGAGGAGCCTTGAATGCCAGGACCAGAATTTAGATTTTGATGTGAACAGCCACCGGCAGCCAGTGGGGAGTAGGAGGGGGGGTGCAAGTGGGGAGGTGACAAAGGAGAACTTGGGGAGGTTGAAAACAGGGCAGGCTGCAATGTTCTGGCTGTTTTGTAGCTGCTGAACCGAATACTTTACGAGCCAGGCTTGTGGGAGTTACAGTAGTCCAGATGGGGGATGACAAAAGGTTGGGCAGCCTCCCACATGAAACATCTTTTCATTTTATGTCTCCAGGTACAGCTCAGGTAGGGATTTATTTGTTTATGTATGACCAGGTTTTTTTTCATCAGGGATACTGCACATTCATAGATATAACGGTAAATGTGTCAGAGTTAGCCAAAAGGGTAGTTTTCATGCCTGGTATGGAAGCCAAAAAAAGGCCATAAAGATCTGAATCTTATAAGCAACTAAACACCTAACTGTGAACTTTAATCACTGCTGAATACTTGAACAATGAATTCATAGCACTGAAATATTTTACTTTGAGAGCCATCTATCTAAATGTATGAAGTTTCAGTTCTCCTCTTTGAAACAGGTTATTTCAAGTTGTGCAGTTAAGGGCTGCAACTAACAATTATTTTCATTATCAATTAATCTGCAGATTATTTTCTCAATTAACTGATTAATTGTTTTTTCTATAGAATGTCAGAAAATAATTAAAAGTGCCCGTTACAATTTCCAAAGGCCAAAGGTGATGACTTTGTCCACCCAACAGTCTAAAACTCAAAGATATTCTGCTGTTACTAGACAATCCTCAAAACTGAGAAACTTAAATTGGGGAATGTTTGGTATTTTTGCTTGAAAGATTACATTAACGATTATCAAAACAGTTGCCAATTAATTTCCTGTTCATCGACTTATCAATTAATCAACTAATTGTTTCAGCTCTAGTGCAATTTCAGAAACGTGTTTTTTTAAAAGTACATTATTGTAGGGTTTACAAATTCAGTGTCCAATATACAAAAGAAAACTATATTCAGGTTTCTCAGATTTAATTGATTCATTTTCGGATCAAAAAATTCAAGTCAAGCTGAGTCAAGTCAACAAAATTCAAGAGGAAAAGTCAGACTTGAACATTTGGGCTATGCTCTGTCAGTCATATAATCCAGGAAGGAGAAGTTCAGAGTAGTTTTTAAAATTGCGCAACTTGAAATTACCTTCTCGAAATTTTAACAAAGGAAATATAAACCACAGAAATTCAGATAAATAGTTGTCACTGAAAATTATTTCAATTCTACAAGTTCAGTGGTATTTAAATTTCTTAACTTAAACATTAAGTATTCAGTAGTGGTTCAATTTCCCAATTAAGTGTTTAGTTGCTTATAAGATTCAAATCCTTACAGCCTTTTTGTTTTTGGCTTCCATACCCGGCCACATTGTTAATAATGTGGGTACTCTAAAATTAGATAAAAATAAAGATTGTTAAGCAGCATTACTAATTAGTAATTGTAATATTTAAAACAAGCAACACGTTCAGTACATCTAAATCGAATGATTCACACTGGATTAATGGAACAAAGAAACAAAGACCACAATGGGAAACACAAGCAATTACAGTGGTAGCAGAAACAAAAATCAAGTACACCGACAGATTGGCATTAGCGAGCTGACAGCAACAGAGAGCAATTAATTATTAATGCTGACAGAACTGATTATCCAAGAACCAGATGAGAACTACTTTGCCGGTATGTGTTAAACTCTCTGACAGAAGTTGGGATGGAGTTTTAATCCTGTACAATTTTGACAAAGAACACAAAATAGCAAGTAATGTGTGGGGAAACTGATGTACATCTTGGCTGCCTTAGTTGACATGTAGATTTGTTATATATGAATCATCATACATTGGATTTGATTTGAACGTACCTCATGATAAAAAAACAAACATCTGGGGGTACAAAAGAGCTATTTGTCTTAGTAAAGCACATGTATGCAGTGACAACCAAGTTGTAAAATGGACCACTGAGTTTGTGAGTTTAATATTAACTTGTGTTTCAATACTACCATGTGCATTTATTACATGGTCGGCCACATACATTTGGATTTCAGTCTCGAGGACAAACAGATGGTGAGTCATTATTATATAAAGTAAAAATGAGTGGGCCCAGTATGGATCCTTGTAGAACAAAAGTAGATAAGCAAAGGGCAGCTGATTGACGATTATGTTCTCAGACAAATTGAGACCGGTTTTAGAGGTGTGATTCTATTAATTTCTTTCTACTGAAAAAAGTAAAAGTAGATAGATTACAGGGTAACTAATAGAGAGTGTCAGATGCCTTCCTGAGATCAAGAAACAGCTTCGCTAACACCACCTTTTTTATCCAACTGAGATTTTACTTAGTAACTTTGAGCAAGTGTGGCTTTTAAATGGCTCTTGAGCAGTGGGTAGATGCTGTGTATTTGTTCACATAGAGTGCGTGTCTACTTACTCTTTGACATGCTTGCGGCAAGGCACAGAGTTTCTCATGCAGGTGCCGGTGAGGATGTCCACATTGTCGACAATGACGAAAGGCTTCTCCTCCAGGGTGACAATGGAGAGATGGTTTTCATCTGCATCCTCATCCCCGAAGGAGTTATACCTTGGCCACACTGGGAACATCAACGACAATGTCCCGTTCTCCCAACGGCCCATCTGCGTGTGTACAAACACACACAAACAAAATCAGTAATAGCCATCTTAATTAAGGTGTTTTGACTTTTTAATTTCCTTGCTCCAAAATCACTGTGTTCATTTGTTACCTTCTCCCACTTCCTTTCACTATTCAGGACGATGACAACCAATTTGGGGTTGGCCTGGTAACCATCTGGAGTAAAGGATAAGTCTCGCCCTTCATTCCATACATGCATCATGTGTCTGAAACACATGGGAAAAAGAGAGAGTAGGTTGTTATTTGCGTTTGTTTTGCATCTGTTTGAGTGTTTGTATCAAGAGCAGATACATTTGAAATAACAAGTTAAGCACTCCGTAATCACTGCAAGAGTATCCTCTTCAAATCAATGCTGTCTTCACCCACTGTGTGTTCATGCATGCCTGAGTGTGTGTGTGTGTGTGTGTGTGTGTGTGTGTGTGTGTGTGCATCTATTTGTGTGTAGGAGGGATAAGAGTCAGAGGCCACATATTTCTCCCATCAACATTCTGCATTGATTTCTCCACAGATATACTGAAAGACAAGCCACTGGTGCAACAAGGCTGCCCTCACTCTCTTACTCACTACAGTTATCTTGCATACGCAAACAGATCCTTTACTGAAACATTTACACACTCGCTAAAGTGAAGCAGCAGAGAGGAGTAAATGAACCAGTATCACGCACAGTGATATGGGATTAAGAATACACTCACTCCAGTAAAACAATTTTCAGAAGGCGAGGAGTTAAGACTGGGATAATAGCATGAATTCCCACCGGGGGAGCGGAGGGCTGTCTAAGGAAGTTTACTGAAAAGACCAAATCACAAGAGGGACAGCAGCTGCCCAAAACAGACAACACTTTTTCCTTGATGCCTTGTGTTCTGTTGTATTAGAAATGGTTTGATTCATTTTGACACATTGTCAAACACGGTTGGTCGAGTGATGCTATACGACTGAAATAGAATATTTTTAAATGCCAAAAAAGTCCAGCTTTACATCTGCTTCACAAACATTTTTGAACTTTTTGGCACAAGAGTCCACTTTCATATATACAGAGAATTATTTTCTTTACAAGTCTTACTATCATTTATGTAAACACACATTTAATACATGCATTCAAAAGATTCACAGCTTCGTTATTCTAAAACGGTGAGTTAAAAAAGGACGCTAAAATACACTGCTGTTTTTTATGTGAGCAGGACAGGGCACAGGGCCATGAAGGATTAATGCATAAACTCAAATATTGCGACAGGAAGTCAAGATGTATAAAGGGGATCGTTTGAGTGCTGTTTAGCATGCGCCCTGCAGGTGAAAACTATGATAATTACACTCCAATTCAAACAGGTGGGATTTTATGTTGTCTCATCTGCAGGAGAGGTATTAGAGTCGGCACACATAAATATTGTTGTTGGACAGTGGATTAGCGAGAGGTACATTAATCATCTGTTTTTACAAAGACTTGGAAACAGGCCTGTGCTCTTTCAAAGCAGGCTCCATTCACACTGAGTAAAGAGTAAATAAAAGGTCCCCGTCTCCCTCGCATGCAGGCACTGCAAAAATACCAAAGCGCTCTGCCGTGGGTATACTCTCTCAGCAAACTCAAATAATTAAATATAAACCTACAAAGTTACACATAAGAGACACTTCTGTGCTATATAACTGGAAATGCCGTATTCATTATAGGTTACAATGCTTTTGACTATTAGTGACATGTCAAGACAAATATATATTTTTGTGTTTGAAAAATCTTCATTGTGCAGCAGGTGATGCCCTTGTCACAGTGCATTGCCACAGCTGAATACATATAGCGGAAACACTGTTGCAGTCTATTCTGGGAA
This sequence comes from Macquaria australasica, assembly GCA_005408345.1. Lineage (NCBI taxonomy): Eukaryota > Metazoa > Chordata > Actinopteri > Centrarchiformes > Percichthyidae > Macquaria > Macquaria australasica. Next base: position 397,244 of record SEMN01000231.1, read on the forward strand.
ACTACTGTCTCCTCCTATTTCAGGTTTGTTACCATTTTTGGGAAAATATTTTGATCTAAATGAATGAGGCTGGTGTTTTTGAGGCGTGTAAAAGATTATACATCATATATTCCTATTTATATTCTCATGTATATTCATGTCATTTTGTGATCCCGTGTGAAGTTAACAGAACAAAATGTACAGCTACATTAAAAAGGGGTTCAATGATTTCTAAATTACTGTATGCATATTCTTTGCAAGTTTTAAATAACAGCATCACAGCCGCGCCACAGAAATATAAAAAATACCTGCTATTGTAAATGCCATCTTTAAAATGTGGGTCGCTTTACTACTATGTGTGGAACATTTTTCTATTATTGAAGTACTTGGGTAGCCCTTGTGTGAGCACTTTCTAAAAGTATGAATAAAGAAGGAAGGGAGGCTCTACTGAAATTCTGTATTATGGCAGGGAGCATCTTTTCAGAAAAAAGTGACAGCTTAGAGGTTTGCATGGTACAGTGGTCCCATCAAATAGGATAACCTTTTGAAATTCACTACAAGGACAAACCTCAATAAAAACCTTTACCATTGTGGAGACCAAATACGCTGAACTAGAGTCTGAGATATTAATGCCTGTCAGGCAAGAATGACAGGGGCTGATAGTGTCTTTTAAGTGCCAGATTATGTTGTCCCATTCCTCTCCACCTCACGTTGTTTATATGCACACTGCGGCAAGATTGTATCTAGACTAATGTATGCAGAATTCTGATCACAGTCTCTCCACTTCCAAATCAGGGTAGGGAAATCCAACCTGTCAGTTTATTATCACAAAATTGGCTGCAGTTGTTTTGACAAATATGCAAAGTATATCTAATAAGTTAGTGAGACAAATGAGGTACCTCTGACAGAAAGAAAAAAAGATTGTTTCCGAAAAAGGTTTGAGCTCCTATTGAGGTCGGAGTTATATTGGATCAACCTGTCAACAACGCCGGTATTGTATATGCTGTGATATATACTGTAATGGGCTAATAAGAGAGAAAAATGGGATAATAAAGCCATAATGGTGAAAATCACACTGTGGCTCTCATTCTAATGAGGCATCTCGTAAGTCATCATAGATGTGCAGAGCCTAGCAACCTGACCTCCATGTTTTCAGTCAGTTCTATATAGATTTATCATATTTTAGCCACTGCATGCCTCATATTCAAGATGCAGTCACAATATCACACCAGAAAACCTCACAGGAAGCAAGACAAATAACAGATTCTGTATTTGTGCTTTTACGATTGAGGACGTTCAGTAAAAATGTGCTTGCATGTGTGTCTGTGTGTGCCCATTTGTCCCCCGTTTCTTGTTTGAAGGATTTGACTGTTTCCTCATCACAGAGACTTCAGAAGAGAACATACGTACACACATACTTGTATGCATATGTGCATGTACACACACACACACACACACACACACACACACTCACCTACCAACACATACGTACCACCCACAGAGCCACGTAACAAGAAAAAAGAGAGAACAAAGCCAGTAAAAGCTGCTTTAATCCTGACTTAATGACAGTGAATTCAGTCATGTGAAGCAAGGTGCACACACAGAAATACACAACAAATACACACACACCAGACACATACTAGGCTCTAGTTAACACAGGGCAGCAACAACACAGATGTCTGCCTGAAGTTCAATTCATTGTCTCTCGGCTAAGGCAGCAGAATGACCTCATACACCGAGCAGCCATGTACACAACAGCTAATAGTGTTAAATGTCATTAGACATCACAGTGTTTAACACTGCTGTCATCACTGCTTCCTTTCTCCCTTCTACCCGTCTCATTAGTACATTAAAAAGAGTTATGTAAAACTGCTCAACACTCTGCTACAAAGACAAACAGAGTTATGCAAGTCCCTAGACCTTGATCTCCTCACACTCTCACACATGCATACACAGTACACACCTGCGCAGGGCACTAGGTGGGAGCTTCCCCGGGCTCCTGTCTGACGGTGTGCTGTAGCAGCTGCTCTGGGCCTCTGGCAGCTCCCCCTTCTCCCGCAGCATGGAGGTGGCTGCAGAGGAAATTATGCCCACCCCATCCCGCACCCGCGTGTCCAGCGGGTACTCCCAGTCGTCATAGGAGACGGAGATCATACCCAGGGGAAACATCTGAGAGGAAAGGAGAGGAGATCTGAGAAGTGGCACATATGGTGTGAAAGATTCAATTTCACTTCAATTTGACATTTTTTACTCCAGTTTTAAACATCCATATGTGTCTCTCAGATGTGTCAAGCAGATGATTTATTGGTTCTGTGTGCCTTCCTGAAATAATTCATATCTGGCTATTAAATAAGTGTGAACAGACTGCATGTCCACAAACTGAATTAATTCACTCATTCAGGTATAGCTTACAGCAAACATCCAAAAATGCCAGGACACTAGTCTATCAGACTACCCTACAATACTTTGTTTTTACATTTTAATTTGGCACAAACTGTACAATCAGATCTTTGTCTAAGAAAGAAAACAGAGGCATAAAAACCCATAAAAACACAAACAGGAACTTTGAGTCAAGGAGAATGATGGACAAGGAAAGGAGGAGAATAAACATTTGAGAGACTTTTAAGAAAAGGTAAGCAAACATTGCATATGTTTCCATTCTTAATGTGAGGGGGACATTTGAGCTGATTATACTTTGAATTATTTATACACATGTTTATATGCTATTTGGATAATAGCTACCTTGCTGTCCTACATTTTGAGAGTGAATGTGTATGTAGTGCTGTCAAACATCCTGTTTAGGGGCTGAGCAAAAGTTTTTAGGTAGAGAGAGAAGGATGTAAACAAAGCAGTAAACTAAAAATATGATATGATATAGATTAGTTTACCAGTCACCATGATTTGTCTCTATACTGTCTTAGGCTTATGCTTATGGCTTAAAAAGGAATAGTTCAACATTTTGAAACATGCTTATTGACTTTCTGGTTAGAAGAGAACATTGATACCAGTCTCATATCTGTCCATGTAATTTGAGGCCAGCCGCCGGTTAGCTTAGCTTAGCACAAAGACTGGAAACGTGGGGAAACAGCTGCCCTAGCTGAGTCTGAAGGCAACAAAAATCTGCCTACCAGCACCTCTGAAGCTCACTCATTAACACGTTCAATTTTAATTTTAAATGACAAATTGTCTTTTTTACACTTCGGATTTTGATTCCTTCAGACTCGGTCAGGCTAGCTGTTTCCCCCATTTCTTTATGCTAAGCTAAGCTAACTGTAGCTAAGTGCTGATATGAAAGTGGTATCGATCTTCTCATCTAACTCTTGCCAAGAAAGCGAATATTAGCTGTAGAGAATAAAGGAGAGGAGAAATACAGCAGATGACCTGCAACAGCCTAGAATCAAAAGCACGGCTTGTCTTGTCAAACCACTCAAAAGTGGCCACCTGTTACTACATATGGGGCCTCACTACCTCGGGGGTAAAGTCTGGGTTCCCAGTGGTGAGACTGGACACGATCCAAATGTAACCAGCTCCTATCAGGCCCAAGGACCGAGCTTCCTCTAGTATATACCTGTCGAGGAGTAGAGTCAGAGAGTTAATAAAGATTCACTACAGAAATTTGGCAGTGTATGACAGAGAGACAGAAACAGAAAAAGAAAATGAGAGACACAAACACTCACAAAGCCTCATCCTTGGAGCAGTACAGCAGTATAACGGGACTCTGGATCCTCTTGAGGGCAATGTGTGATTTAGAGTTTGGGTCGCCGTCTACAGCATCTAGAGTCACCACACTCTGCAGGTCCCAGCGCACAAAGCTGTAACAATACACCATTAAATAATACAAGGTACTTAATCTTATCAGCTGCCGTAAATAAAGGTTAAGGATGAAAACAGATTGTGTGTGTGTGTGTGTGTGTGTGTGTACATGTGGGGGAGCGTATTCATTACCTGTGATCCACAGTTATCCTTAGAGTGCTGATGAAGTCCTGGTACCCGGGGAACTTGGAAGTGACGATAGAAAAAACATGCCAGTCATACTCCTCCATGATGGCAAGCATGAGCAGAGCCTCCTGCTGCAGGGCCGCGCCGAACTGGAAGAACGTGGACTTCTCATCCTGCAACGACACACAGGCCGGCAGCAGAGACAGTCAGCAGATTTGTCTGAGGGACTGAATTAATTGCAGAAAAGGAAAAAAATAAATAAATAAAACAAGAGCTGGAGTGAATGAGTGCAAATCACGACTCAAAAGCCCGATAGAATTAAAACCATTTTCACTTTTGCAATCAGTGAGTCAGACCCGGAGAGTGACAGAGATAAGAGAGAGTGTAAGTGTTAGAGAAACGAACGAGGAGAGAGAGAGAAAACGGGAACGAGAGGAAGAGGTACTGAGATACTGAGAGACTACACTGCAAGAGAGTGACTGCTGACAACAGGGGGGGCCTAATGGTTGGATAACTGCCTCATAACTCACAGGTTTGATTCACTTCCACCCTCAGTTGCCAATATAACAACAGCCGTGCATTGTCTCAAAAGCTAATTGAGCCAGATACAGAGGCTATACCTGCTTGCTCATTTTCTATGGTGCTGTATTACTGAACTGGTTCAATGTTTAAAATTTAACCCAGAAAAAAAAATCTGAGTCATTAATGCTGAACATAATTTATCTGTGGTACACTAACTGCAAAAAATATGGTGTCATTTTATAGCAGTCTCATTTCAAAGTCAGGGGATATCCTCTGTAAACTGTGGCTCCAAATATTACAGCATTAATTCAAAATGCCATGTACAGTTAAATCATTTAGTCTCAGTATTGGAAGGAAACAGGGGGTCAGTGTGAGAGTAAGAGGCAGCAGTAAGCATTACCAAAAACCAAAGCAGCTATTAAACAGAATGAAACCCAAAGTGAGTGTGAAATAAGTTGCTAATGATTGCAGAATGTATGTTTGCATAAAGTGTAAGCTGAGTTTCCCCCTGGGGACACAACAAATAGACGGCAACACCATCTATTTCTCTCCTCTCTCCACCAGAGAGGAAGGAGGGAGGGAGGAGGAGCAGACGGGGAGAAAAAGAAAAGGCTGAAGGGGGAGAATAAGAAGGAGACAAATGCCACAGTCTTGTGAGTGAGATTGAGATACCTGCTGCAGAAAGAAAAGGAGTGAGAGTCTTGGGAGAAAAACTAAGAAAGACACGGACATCAAACCTCCTCACAAGGTCTCTCTTTTTCCCACACACACACACACACACACACACACACACGCACACACACATACATGCTCTGACACCCCTGCTGCAGAGGGCATCAAAGAACGTGACACATTAAACATCAAAGCCCTCATAAACACACATGGATAATCAGCTGTCAGCTCCTGTCTCTCTGCCCCCACCACCCTCACCTTCATGTGCATGTAGATGTGTGTGTGTGTGTGTGTAAATATGCATGTAAACCTATATTGTGGCTCTAGTTTTGTCCCTTAGTTTAACAAAAAGCTCTCAGCTCTGGTCGTCACATACATAAAGCAGGCCCCGCAGAGATTTAACTCCCCTCCCTCCACCGCTACAAAAAGGGAGAAAAGTAGGAAGGAGAGAGGATGAAATTGTACTTCAAAAAGATCTATCTCACTGTTTCCATCTGTGTGTGTGTGTGTGTGTGTATCTGACTGTAGGTGTGTGTGGCTTTATACTTTACTCACAAGAAAAAAATCTCCCTCTGTGTGGCAACAGGCACATCCACAGTTTTGCCCAGATAACACCAACACACAAGCACAGATACTAACACCCACTCACCGCCTCGCACATACAGTGCAAGTGTACAACCGACACTCACATACAAATAAGTGCTGAAACAATCACTCGTTTTACCAATTAATCAATCAACAAAACAATCTGTTAATTATTTAAAGGATAAATCCGGTTTATTACAATCCAGTTTTGGCCATTACTGATTATCATTACATTGTACTCCAAAGTAATTGTTGAGATCTGGGAACATCAGTACATTGCAACAACGTCCAACGAGATCATCTGAGCAGTCAGATGATTAGACTGGTTGTAAACAAGACAACAGTTTAACCAGATGATCTAAAACACTTTATTTGGAGGTGTGTGAAAGAGTGAGAGAGAGAGAGAGAGTGAATACAAATACAGTGATGGTGGCTGGATAACTGAGCCGGCCATGGCATTCAGATGAAGCTGCCTATCAAGCCAGTGGGGCCAGCCATGGCAGTTTAACCTGAGCAGATACAATGTAGATATAAGGCCGGGTCAAGCTGCAGAGCGTCTGCTCTTTGCTTGGGTGAGAGTAGGAGTCATCGGCAGATTAAAGGGACGTTAGGTCAGGGCTAGAGAATGGTGTCACCTGTCAGAGGGCCCAGTATATTTATGACAGCACAGCCTGATACCCACTGCAGGGCCCAATGATAGGTCAAAACATCATTTAACATGAATACTGGGCTTCCATAGGAATGCTCACCCAATTTTTGTGTATTGCGCAGGAAAACTGTGTGCGCACAACTGTGGCCAGTACTATAAGTCAAAGTTGAAACAGGAAGTCGGTCTGTAAACTGTAACTGATTTTACAACAAATTTTCGTCTCTGTTTCTTCTTCCAAATAAGTTTGGCTAACCTGAAGGTTTGTTTAAAACCAGTATGATTGTGTTGCTCTGATATAATATAATAAGCCAGAATTATCCTTTGGGTCATTTATCAAGCAAAAATGTCAAACATTTGCTGGTTCTCAAATGTGATGATTTGTTGCTGTTTTTTGCTGCCATAGCCTTGGTTAGTTAGTTGGACATAACAAGATTTTTGAAAATGTCACTTTATGCTATGGGGACTTATTGTGGGCATTTTTTACTACTATTTTGACATTTTATGCATTATAATGAAAATAATAATGAAAATACTAATTAGTTACAGCTCTAATACAAATACACACATTGTGTTACCTTCACCTAAGGGTATATAGATTGAAAAGCCTAGCTCTTAATGTAATTTTATAATTGTGAAGAATGTTATGAGCACACACACATACACAGTGACTTTTATATGGTGACAGGCTGAAGATACTGTGCTACATATCATAACATGCTTTAAACAAGTTTAATATTTACACCTGTCACCGTGGTCTAACCCACACACTTCCTTTTAAATACCTTCACAATCTAAGGAGGAGAGGAGAGGAGAGGAAACACGAGGAGAGGAGAGGAAACAAGAGGAGAGGAGAGGAAACACGAGGAGAGGAGAGTAGAGGAGAGGAAACACGAGGAGAGGAGAGGAAACAAGAGGAGAGGAGAGGAAACACGAGGAGAGGAGAGTAGAGGAGAGTAGAGGAGAGGAAACACGAGGAGAGGAGAGTAGAGGAGAGGAAACACGAGGAGAGGAGAGGAAACAAGAGGAGAGGAGAGGAGAGGAGAGGAAACACGAGCAGAGGAGAGGAGAGGAGAGGAGAGGAGAGGAGAGGAGAGGAGAGGAGAGGAGGAAAGGACAGGAGAGGAGAGGAGAGGAAACACGAGGAGAGGAGAGGAAAGGATGAAGAGTAAGTGGAGAATGAACAAGGTGAAAGTCTTTTCAGAAGACTGAGGGGTAAAAGGGGAAGATGATAGTTGCTGGTGGTTGCTGAATTATAAAGGATACAAAGAGACGTTGACACAGACCTGCACCTTCTCATCAAATCACACAAGTCCACCCAGAAGCTCACACATGAATAATGCACACACACACACACACACACACACACACACACACACACACACACACACACACACACACGCACAAACACATGTATTTCCACATTATAACCCACATACCTAGAGATTTACTGATGACATCATGCATCAATTATACAAATACAGTGAACTTCATGTACACTTTCACATCCACCCACGTGCATGCACACAGCACATACATATGTGTACATGCACAAAGAACCTTCAAAATATGGCTTTACTCATGAGCCAGTATACCAATAAATAATACACCACCAAAACCAAGACAGTATCTCACTTTCTCTCTCTCCCCCCCTCACACTCACACACACACACACACACACACACACACACACACACACTCTCGCTATTTCATGTCAAATTTCATTTTTGTTTACAGCAATCAGATGAAGTAAATATGAAAGTGTGGAGAGAGCTGTACAGATCCAGGCTAATGAGGGACGAACTGACACATTTCTAGAAATTGTTGGGAGAAGGAGTCATGTGGGCTACAGGAGAAGGAGCTGTGTCCTACTACAGTACAAGCAGTGAAGGTGGATGAAGCGACCAAAAGCTAAGGAACAATATTTAAAAGGCTGGTAGAAGAGCACATGACATGGGACATCACAAAAGAAGAGGATGGAGCTAGTATGCAGAATAATGAGAAATAGATGAGCGTAAGGAGGAGGATGGTGATGAGGCCAGCAATGTGCGATATTAATATTTAATGCTGTAGGTCAGTTAGGATGGCGCAGCCACATTAAGTTGGCCTGACAAAGTACGGCCCCTAGATGCTGCTAAGTACCATCCCTCTTAAGTGCAAACCAACTAGCATGGCAAAATAAGTCATGTGTCAACAAAGTGAAGCTCGCTGCGGCTTCAAGGGTCACAAAATAAGTAAATTGCAAATAAATAAATAAATAAAAGAAGTGTCCCAGTGGCAGTACTACAAATGCAGTTTTTCAGAATGATATTCTGCCCAAAGTTGAGTTGTAGAAAGATAAAATACATGCCCACATTATTCTGGTAAATTGAACATTAAAATTTACTGGCTACACAGTGCAGAAAAAAGTCCCTTAGGTTTCAGGTTACAGGTAACTGACAAAACACCAAAAACTAATTTGGTATACAAATTATATTAGTAGGTATTTCCAATGGATGTGCACCTTTGAGAACAAGGTTACCGCCACAGTAGTTAATAGAAATGTCCCGTCCAAATGAAAGTGGTGTGAATGTGCTTCCATCACGATGAACATAAAATAAAAAAATCCTACTTGAACTTTAGGTCATGGCTGTCTCATTCACCGTGCAGGAATCCAAGTGAATACATTCATGGGGCATTTTGGGATGATATTTGAGAAAGCCAACTAATTAGCTGTCCAAATAATTAGACAAGAGAATTTCTCATGGAAAAAATGCAGAAGTAGGACTTGTAGCTTTTAATGTGGTTTGCAATGTTCTATTAAGATAGACACAAGGCTAAGAATGTAATTTATGTCTTAAAAAACTGGTGCATTTTTCACAGTCCTGATCTGTCAGGTATGTGACAGAAAATGTCAAACAATATGGAATTAAAAAGACCAACAGTCATGTTGTCATGTGTACCCTGGTTCAAAAATATGATCACCCTAATTTTTGTTGGTTATTATGCTTTTATTGATTTACTTCATTTTTATTTATACAATACACTGACATACAATTAACAGTACATATAACAGTATGATTAAAAGATGTTAAATATGGTAGAAGTGTAATTTCTTATCTTAACAAGTCTTTATCCAAAACAGATGGGTGGTCTTGTAATCAGAGTTTATTTGGGCCAATAGGCTGTTTACATGGCAGACATTTAGACTTTTATGAAATTTACATCATAGCAGGAAAACCACAGGTGTAATTAATAACACTGATTGCATTCAGTTTATCCACCCTTAACATTCTTGACATTATTAATGACTGCTATGACAAGTCAAAATGCCTGCCGTGAAAAAGGCCTGTATGGTGTACAAAAGGGGTGTTTATTCAAACAACTTTCTATGGCACAATATACCACTGAAAGAGAATATGAACTTATTGTAGTAAAGAATATGATGTTATCTTTAATACATGCCCTGAAAAAAAGATGAGTGCATATGGGATGCTAGACTATGTTTCTAGTATTTAAAAAAAATCATACAATCCAGGCAAAGGAAGTCACCTCAGGTATTACAGTAGATATTTTTTAAAAGCTTAACTCTACCTGGCAATGTTGAACCACATCGGTGTAATTAGGATTAATTAAACACTGCAGGTTAGTATATTAGAAGGATGAAAGGTAGGTACACTAAACAAGGGCCTGTTAAACATTAAAACTGCTCCAAAAAGCTACACCAGTAGACAGGACACATTCTGTTGCAGCCTAATTCTGTGTAAATGCTCAGAAGATGTTCTGTAAACCCTAGTGCTAACAAACACTGCTCTAAATCCATCCGCTAACAAAGAATTAGCTCAGGAAAGCCACTTACAAACAAACACCTAGGGAAGCTGTTGTCACTTGACCAGCGTCAGAAGTAACACAGCCAAAGAATATCCATTCAGAGAGAGCTGTTTATGTTACAAGAGCTTTTGAGGTATCGACAGTATAATGGAACTTTCTTTTCAAGAAGAAATCTACACATACACATTGATTTATTGATTTTTTTTCTTGGTGTTTGAACTATGTTACGACTTCAAAAAACCTAGAAATAACAGTTTCAGAAGCATAATAGTCAAACATGTAACATCAAACATCATTCTTTGAACATTGCTGAAAGCTGTGAACTGGGACAGCAGAGTCAACAGCCTCTATAGCAGAGACATAGCATAATAAGTTCTCTTGACACTAACAGGATGTAAAGGCAGGACCCTCAATAGCTAACAAGAAGCGGTCCCTTAAGCACTGAAAGCTCTTCAGTTTTAGAACACAGAGGCAGGTCCCAAAGCCCACATCCACTAACCGAACATAGACTTTCTACATTCCCAAGATTGACAGAGAACTATAGCATTTAGTTTGCAGACACTGGCTCCCAATGCTAACAAAGACTACTTCAGTATTTAACAAGAGGTAAGTCCCAATGCTTAAGTCTACTGTAGTATTTAACAGCCTCACACTCCCCAGGCAAACACAGAGTAGCATTTAACACAGCGCAGAGCCCCCAAGCTAGCATAGCCTAGCTTAAACTAGTGAAGCATTACGTCTCACCACTAACTCAGACAAGCATGTAATGGACAGCAGCGCGGCCTGACAAAGCGCACACCATTACGGCATAACCTCAGAATGTAATATGGGACTGGAATACAGCATGTCTCCTGACACTTGAAAACACATTTTCCTCCTCCGGCCTAACACTTAGCTTAGTTTAGATACTTTTTCCCCACAAAATTTGAAATAGTCTTAACCTAACTTTACTACTGAGTTTTCCAACACTCTCAGTCAAAGTGGACCTACTGTAGAGGCCTGTATTTTTGTAGAACTGTAATAGCGTGATAGAAAAGTATGGAAACAAAGGAAGAGGAAGGGCCGTATTAATTTGAATTTTTTAAGCAGAGATAATTAAAGTAAACCTGCAGTAGAACAGACTATTAGTCTCTGACTGTGACAAATACAGTGGTGGGTTCAGAGTTTTCATGGCCATTAATGACAATGGGGGAAAAAAGTCTACTGATTTTCCATTTAGATGTTTTTCATTAAAAATGCTCAATGCAGCACATCCCAGACACAAATTAAGGTGAGAGGTGAACAACTTCTCTATGGAAGTAAAAAAAAAAAAAAAAAAAAGGCCATCATGATCTGAATCTTAAAAGCAACTGAACAGAAATTATGAAATTTAACAATTACTGAACTTTTTAAAAGTTTAAATACCACTAAACTTGTAGAACTGAAATAATTTACTTTGAAAACCATCTATTTGAATTTATGCGGTTTGAATTAACTTCTTTGAAATTTCCAGAAGGTAATTACTGGGTTTGCAATCCCTCCACACAAATTCAGATATAAAATTCAAGTGCGCAGGTTATTATTCATCAAGTCTGCTCAATTCCATTTGGGCTCCATTACTTCTTCTTGGTAGCCCGAATGTTCAAGTTTGAATCTTGCATCTTGAAATTTGGTGTCTGAAAGAGCTTGACTTGAATACTTAGATCAGAATATAACCTTCAGTGTAGTTTTTGTGAACCCTAAAAACAAAATACTGAAAAACAAGTTCTTGAAATTGCACAACTCAAAATTACCTATTGAGAATTTGAAAGAGGGGAATTCAAACTACATAAATTCAGATATATGGTTCTCAAAGTCAAATATTTCAATGCTATAAATGCATTGCTATTAAAATGATCAAGTATTCAATAGTGGTTGAATTAAATTTGTTCAGATCCTTGTGGCCTTTTTTTTTGCTTCCATAGAGAAGTAGTTTACCTCTCATCGAGACACTGTGTCTGGGATGTGCTGCCTTGAGCATTTTTTGTGCAAAACATTTAAGTGCAATACCAGCGTAATGTAACTTTTTTCCCAATGTCATTAATGGCCATAAAAACACTGAACCTACCACTGTACTTGCCACAGTCAGAAACTAATACACTCTGTTCAACTGCAGGTTTACTTTAATTATCTCAGGGAAGTCATAAACTCACATTTGTTTTCCATTAAAAAATGCTTGCAGACATATCGCTGCCTTGAAGAACGTACAGTCATCCATCATATCCCATGTAATATATTTCTTTCCTGTCAACATGTCAGTTGTGATGTTTTTTACAGTTTTGTTGGGATTTTTACTGTAGCAAAAACAAATTATCAGTTACTAATACATGATGAGATTAGCAGGAGATTAGTGATTTATTAATCCTGTGTCACACTCCTGGTAACGTGCCAGAGATGTACCTATAGTGATTAAACCAGGTAAGATATCTCATCCTCAGACTGGGAGTTTGTTATATGTAATACTGTGGCTGCTAATACTTTAGGTTTTCATCATTTTTATATTGACCACCTGACACTTGAGACATTGGACTTCATTTGGATCAAAGCAGTTTCTTTATCAATGAATGATGAATTAATCATTATCTAATAATTAGTGAGTAATTACGGTGGCACGGTGGTGCAGTGGTTAGCACTGTTGCCTCACAGCAAGAGGGTTCTGGGTTCGCACCCGCCGGCCGGCTGGGGCCCTTCTGTGTGGAGTTTGCATGTTCTCCCCGTGTCCGCATGGGTTCTCTCCGGGCACTCCGGCTTCCTCCCACCATCCAAAGAAATGCAAGATAGGTTAACTGATGACTGTGACTGTGTGACTGTGACTGATTGTGACTGTGAGTGTGAATGTTTGTCTGTCTCTATGTGTCAGCCCTGTGATTGACTGGCGACCAGTCCTGGGTGTACCCCGCCTCTCGCCCAATGTCAGCTGGGATCGGCTCCAGCCCCCCGTGACCCTCTAAGAGGATAAGCGGAAATGGATAGTGAGTAATACTGAATAGTTAAGTAACAGCAGGTTACTTGAGGTATTTTTTTTCTGAATTCTTGCTATTTCATCAAATTGGTCAGTTGTAGTAAAAAGTGGATATTAAAACATATCTCTATTTATTTTGTGTAAGTTTTGAGCATTCACAATGTATTTGATTTGAAAACAGTTAATATACAATAATTACTGGAGAGTAAAAAGAGAGCTGTTGTCAGACAATGACAAATAAGAGGTAAAAATATGCGAAGTGAAACAACCTACTTTAGAGTGTGAAGCACAAACAAGCTCTTACAACATTTTGATTTAATTAGCAAAACTTTCTAATACAGATGTTCTTAGGAGGAGTATTATTCCTAATTGGAACTGCAAAGCAAGCTGAGTAGTTGTTTTCTTTATACTGCAGATGAATCAAAGTGTAAACCTCTTGATCAAATAACTGCTCAGGTTAATATATTAATTGATATTGTAATTTGTTAATAAGTACCCCACACAAGGAGCTTTCCTTAAAAACATTCTGTGTGTTCCTACAAGTGATCCATCAACTGTCCTCTATAAATCAAGAGCCATACTCTGCAGTGCTGACTCTATCACATATGGTGCTGCATCAGCATGCAAAGAATCAACTAGAATATTGTAAAGAAACTGCATAATTATTTGGCTGAGGAAAGAAAAATTTGTTTCTAGCAGAACTTTTTGACAAAGCACATTGTATTGGATGGCAGAAGTGCGCATTTTGCCAAGCACTGCCGGTTAAATCTGTCTCCTGAGTGGTAGCCGATGGTTGTGTGCATGGTTGGCCCTGCCTATCCAAGTGTCAGAATGCTGCTCACGGCAGAGGCTAATCACAACACCTGTTTAGGAGAGATTACAGCAGGATCCGCCAGAGTGCTGAAAGGCCTCTGCTTTATTAAAACTGAAGTGTCTGTCCAGGCTGTGACATCCACGTACACACATACACAAGCATCTGTGAGGCAGAAAAAGAATAGGATGTGCGTCTATATATGGTGTGTGTGTGTGTGACTCTTTGAGTAATAATAACTGTTTGACTTATAGAGCTTCAGAGAGAAAGAGATGTTAATGTTATTTCATCCCCCTACATGGAAAAGTAATGACACAGCCATCCTTATTCCCCCCTCAGTTTCTCTCTTCCCCTATCGGTGAATGAATTTAAAACCGCTCAAGAACTGAGCAAGACCCTGCATCCTCCTCCCTCCTCTGGCAGCCTTCATTGGCAAATCAAAGAATTGCCAGTTTGATATTTATAGCTGAAGCGCCTTTGGGTGAAAAAAAAATCCCACTCTCTCTCTTTCTCTCTTACTCTCTCTCTGTCTCTCTCAACCCACTGATGGTGACTCTGTTGGACTTTAGAAACCTTAGGCCTGGTGTAAAAATGGCAGCAAGCGGTGAGTCAGCCCATCCCGGCTGACTACCTCAGCGTTGATTGCTGGACCATGCTAAGCAGGCCAAGTGCCGCAGGTATGAGAACAGGACGGCCAGTCGCGGTTGGGGTCAGAGCACTTGTCCAGCGTCACTGCAAAACAAAAGCATCCGGCTGGTGTAGGAATGCCACAAGTCAGAAGATTAATTAGACAGTTCACAGTGTGTTAGTCTTTTAGCTTTTAGAGGAGAGCTGCAGGCCCTGCTGAACACTAAAACATTGGTTTATCCCCGTTTTGGTTAAAATTACATTAGCCCAGTGTTTCTTAAGTGAGTTGTTGACAGCCGAGGCATTGTGTTTACTAAATACCGCAGAATACGTTTGTACAATGACACAGGCTTCCAGAGGGCATGTTGGTTGGGTGCAGGGTGGATTCTGGGAGGAAAGTGAAGGGGGTTTTGCAGAGATTGTTTGCGGGGAAAGGAGGGGGTTAGACAAATCACTAATTCTGCAGAGGAAAGAAAAACGGTAGCTGAAGGGGGATTCATTCATTATATATAAGCCTTACTCAGGTCTGTGTAAGCCTTTTTATACCAAAAACACTCCCACAACACTATTGTGCACACGCTCTTGCTTTCTAAAATACACACATAAAAATCTTGTTGCTACATTTAGTTAAGACCAGCAACAGGCTAACGCGTGTTAATCCTCTCTCTTCCAGCCTCTGCTGAGTTTGTCCCCATGTGAGTCCATTTCCTCCAGTTTAAGACCACCACTGGTCTCCTCTATTCCCCGTCTCCCCCTTCTCCTCTCTCCTTCCCTCTCCAATCCAGCCACTTGTTCTCATCGCTTTTGTTCACACGACAGTCACCATCCACTGTTACCATGGCAAATCAATGGTCAGTCTACAGATGGAGCAGATTCATTTCTCCCTAGCACACA
The DNA here is from genome assembly GCA_005408345.1 of Macquaria australasica. NCBI lineage: Eukaryota > Metazoa > Chordata > Actinopteri > Centrarchiformes > Percichthyidae > Macquaria > Macquaria australasica. The sequence continues at coordinate 412,709 of SEMN01000231.1, forward strand.
CACACTCATACACACACACGCCTGAACACACAATGTGTTTGCTTCCCGCTCTGGCATTCCACCACACTGGTAATGGATAGGTGTCGATGTGCTGCGTGGTTGAGCGCACACAGGCAGGCAGGTGTGTGTGTGTGTGTGTGTGTGTGTGTGTGTGTGTGTGTGTATGTGTGTGTGTGTGTGTGTGTGTGTGCGCGCACGCGCGCGCATGTGTGTTTGTGGCCAATGTGTCAAAGATCAGATAAGTAAATCTATTTCCTTTACTAATTAAAGGAAGGCAGTGCTCCCCAAGGAAAAGAGAGCATACCGAATGTAAGGCTACGGTGTGTTAGATGTGATAACCACACACACACACACACACACACACACACACACACACATACACACACACACAATACTTCGGCATGCACCCACACATGCACAGACACACTTACATATGCACAAATTACTTTTGGCGGTGTGTATATTATCTCTGCTGTGCATCCGTAGGGGTGGGTTGTACATGTGTATGTGTGTGTGTGTCTGTCAGTGTATGCGCTAAGTTGCTAAGTGTCCATTGGGGGAGTTAGAGCAGCTACATGGCAGATGCTTAAAGCCAGTGGCTATTAGACAGCAGAGCAGAGATAATAGGCTACGGCTGCCATTACCTACTACGCCCTATTAGCCAGTACCCAACATGGAGACAAACAGACAGACACACAAACGGGGCAAATCTGTACTTGCGCCTATGTATTTTTATGTCTGTATCTGTGGGTGTGCATGAGTGCACGCTCGGAGAGATAGACGAGGGAAGAAGGGAGGAGACAGGAGCGACAGAGAGGAAGGATAGAAGGGCTAATTTACCAGGCCTCCTATTAGCGAGACAGATCTTTTCCAGATGGGGAGGGAGGGGAGGAGAGGAGAGGAGAGGAGAGGAGAGGAGAGGAGAGGAGAGGAGAGGAGAGGTAAGGCAAGACTCGGAGAACGGGAGGAAGTAGAGGAAGTGCTAACACATTCAGAAAACAAAAGTGCATTACAGACCGTGTAAGCAAGAAGATGAGCTGAGAGTTGACAGGGAGAGCGGAGGGGAGGAGGGGAGGCAGGAGAGAGTGACAGAGAGAGACAGACCGAAAGAAGGAGAGAGAGAGATACGCGAGAAAACCCCTTTGTGTGACATTCAATAAAAAGAAACAAGAGAAAAACCTCAGTTCCAATATCTGACTGTCTGCGGCTGACGTTTCCTTGTGTGCATGCGTGTGCTGAGGAGAGTGCGAGTATGACACACATCACATGCCGGCTCTCTATATCCATCTGTCTATCCATCCACCCCTCCTTCCATCCTTCTGTCACCAGCCGGTTTGATGCTGCAGCTCTCGATGCAGACTTTGCTAACGTGGCTGCTCCGGCTTGAGTGGAGAGCTGTGCAGATCATGATAGGTGGAGGCTCTGATACTTGTGACTGGAGGGGGGGGTTACACTACAAGAGCAGCGTAGTGAGTGTATTTGGGGGGTTAGTGATGACGAGGATGATGATCACGATCAGGCACTGTTCTCTGTTCACTTACACATCCTCCCCCCCCCACCCCCCCATCCTCCCTCCTCTCTCTGCCTCCCTCTTTCTCCCTTCCTGCTCAACACACTTTACAGAAGTTTGAGCCACTGGGAGATCATTAGCACAGGATCAAACCCCAACACTCACTGTCCACACACACACAGAAACACACACAGGCTGGCAAAAACACACAAAGCACACACACACTTAGAGAAAGAGTACACAGACCACACACCAGCACACACAAAAACAAGAAATGGGGGCACACAGAAGAGCACTGCAGCTTAAAATCCAAAACGCAGAGTGAGGGAGACAGTGTGTTATTGTGTGTGTGTTCGTGTGTGTGTGTGTGTGTGTGTGTGTGTGTAGCCCTTTTTAAACAGAAATCCCGCAATACTGCCTTAAAGAAGACCCGTCATTACGCAAGCTTTGCCTTTTTACACTGAACCAAACAACATTCCGGAGCAACAGCGTCGACGTCTAGTATGATGTATAACATGCGTGTCGTTGATCTCGTGCTCTGCTCGGAGGATAAGGAGCTGTGTGTGTGTGTGTGGTTGGGGGAGGGACATTGACAAGCAGTTTGGTGAGATTGGGGGAAGAAAGAGGATTGATTGTGCACTATTTATTTTTTGAAGAGGAATAAAAACTAGCTGAACCACCTAATCTGAAACACAGAAAATACACATTTACTTCAACAGACTTGACAGACGTGTGTGCACACTTCGCCACATGCACATAAACTGAGCAGCCACCCACACATCGCAAGCCCATTCAATGACTCCAAGCAGCCTCTCTCTCCTACATTCTTTCTAGCACACAAATAAAGAAAAGTTGTATTCACACACAAGCACACAGAACTTATATTCTTCTCTCTCGCTCTCTAGACAAATGCAGTCATGCATGCACATACGTGCACACATGCACCACAGCACCCAGACATGCAGAGACACACACACACACATTCACAGCCGGTCTCTCCATCAGGAGCGTGTTGAATAATTCAGTCTAAGGGAAGTACACAAGACTTTTAGGAGTGTATTCAGCGTTGGCCTGAGGGCCGGCCTCTGCTCTAAAAGCATGATGTCACTGCCAGCCTTCTCCTCCTGTCCCTTTCCGTGCTCTTTTCATCCGTTCGACTTGCGTTTTACTCCCTCTCCCCCTCACTATCATTCCACTGGTTAAATTTGGCTTTGATGGCACTTTTGATGCTTAATTGGGTCCAAAAATCATGATGTGTGTATCCAACCAAGCATGTGTGCACAAAAAATAGAATAAAAAATAAGTTTAAACAGTATTAGGAGTTGTCATGCTTTAAAAAGTTTATTTCAACAATCTGTTCAGAGTCAGACTGGCCACATTTTTCTTTCTACTGCATCCACTTCCGTCTCTCCTAATTTCTCCCTCATTGGTTCCATCTCATCCTTTTTTCAGTCTGCCCTCCCTCCCCTTCTTGTTGCAGGTTTGCCAGCTGTTCTGCTGATCCACCGAAGCCTCTCTCAGATGTAGGTCACTCTCTCAATTAAGGCAATTAGCAGCAGCCGGGCGAGACTGAGAACGAGGCGCTCTCATTACAGCAACAGGAGCCATAGGCCCGCATCACATGGCTAGCACTTAACACTTCACTTGGCACCTGCATTAGCCTTGCCTAGCGCAATTCTGCCAGTATTGGCGCTAATTTACTTACCAGCACCGCATTGGCCCCTGCAGAAGAACCGAGTCACGGTGTTCAAACAATAACACTCTTCAAACTGGATTAGTTTTACTTGGTGCATTATTTCACGGACCATTCATACAGGATAAAGGATCTCTGCTCATAGCCCCGATGTAAAAAGGTCCTGATCATTTCTGGTCTGTCACAAAACCAGAAAATTCAACACTGCACCAGAGAGGAGACACTTACACCTAACAGAGGCGATGCTTGTCGTTGAGGTGAAAAATCTTACATGTAATGACAATCTGCTGGCTGCCACACAGGAAACCCATTACTGAGATTATAGTGGTGTCACTTTGAACTGGATTGCTATTATCAGATGACATTTGAGTTGGTTGTTCCATATTTTTTTTCAATTTCCATGCTGATAAAAAACACAGACAAGACAGGCAGACCGTGAGATGTGGTTGAACTCTTCAACAAAGCTGGTAAATAGACTTTTTAGCTTTGATTATTTTGCTACACATACTGTTCCCAAAGGTCAAGAATGAACTTCCAAACAGACAAGACAGATTTGTACAATGCAATAATTTGTAATTATTGCATTGTACAAATAGTTGCAATAATTACAATTTCATAATCTCTTGCAGAAAAACCAATCAAATGCGAACATAATCTATAGCTAGCTAGACATGTGATGTAAGCATCTGCAGTGTGCTGATCTGTAATGCAATCTTTGAGGACGTGTCAGACTTGTAGCACCACTGGCTATCATTAATTGGCTGCAGTGATGTAGGCCTCTCTTAGATTACTCCAATCCAAATCTTCTGCTAGCCAGACTCGTAACAATAACAGCTGATTAGTACTGGTCTGAAGAACAATGTTCTAGGATGCATCATCATCAGCTAGCCTAGCAACACCTCTGGCCATCATTAAACTGCTGCAGTGAGGTAGGCCATTTTGTTCCATATTGCTCATTTGCTCCGCACACACACACACACACACAATTACACACTGCTGTGGTGTAATTAATAATGGTTTCATTTTTGTTTACGACTCCACATGTTCACATAGTTATGATAAATTCTTTCCTCCAGACACATTTATATAAACAAATGTACTTTTACGATTCACTAATCAAGAATGTTTAAATGTTTTATATTACCCACACTACCTAATTACTAACCTCTATTGTCCAAAACTGAATAAGTAACATTCACACAATATGACTGGTAATGGTCAGCTATCTTTGTTTTCTGACTTATCACATTCAACAGACCCTTCTTCCAAGAAATTAGATGCATGGAGAATAGATATGATGTAGGATATACATGAAGCTGAGTGGGAATTTGCATGTTTTAAGACACAGACATAGACAATTAGCTGAAAATACAAACTGTGAATGACAACTTATCTCAGCCTAAATCAATCAGACATTACAGATGTTTGTGTTAAACGTATGTATGTAGGAAAAAGGCACATTAATATATTGTTAATTGCAATGTCCATAGTGTTGTGTCTCGTCGGATTTGTTTAATGTATTTCATGTCATGTCTTAGTTTTAGTTTTATGTTAAGTTAAAGTCACTCACGTCTAGTCCTGCACTTCCTGTTTTATTTTGTACTCACCTTTCCCTCTCGTTTCAGACCCTGACTTCCTCCCTTTGTGTGATTTTCCTGCCGTTGTGATTGTCTACCTCGCCCCTGATTGGTCTCACCTGTTTTCCCCTACCTCATGTATAAATAGTCCTTGTCTCCCTTTGTCCTGTGCCAGTTCGTCTTGTTTCGTCCATAAAAAGATTTGAGTCAAGCGTACCAGCGAGTTTCCATGCACCAGGTTTTGCTTCAGTCTATGTTATTATTTGATCCTCCTCGTGAGCGTTTTTGTTGTATTCTACTTCAGTAAAAGAATATTGATATACCATACACGGTCTGAAGAGTCGTGCACTTGAGTCCACCAGTTTTGTGTCGGAGTTCGTGACACAAAGCTACAGTGATTTTGGAAGATGGTTGTTGAATGTAAATGTAGGAGAAATTTCTTGAAGAGAAGTTAATGTAATATTGTAGCACCAGTTTGTACACATGATGTCACCTTGTTTTCTGGTCAATATAGGTACAAACTTTGAATCAGGTGCCAGGTGTTGCTAGACAGAAGGGGACACCGTTTTTGACCGTCTTGTTGGGAAAATGGTACCATGAGGCATTTGTGAAAATGCCGTGATAAAATCTTGAATCAATACTTGACTATCCCGGTACGGTGGACAATGCCACATAAAGCTGAGGAATGAAAGTTTGGACTGTGTTTATTTCACTAGATACGTGGGTCTATGCAGCCCCTGAGTGGCATTACTGTAAATTTAGGCTTAGCCACTATAGCATAAGCCTTGTAATTGGTTCCTCTTCAAGCTGTATACTTGTAATGTACTCAGGGGACAATGATTTTATTTTGCAGCAATCATTGCTCTTGGAGGATAGTTGCACAGTCCTGAGAGAATATGAACATTCCTCCTACTGTATACGGTACTGTCAAAGAGAAAGACAAGAACTGCATGATGACTTTATGATAGCCTAATAATCTGACTGTATTGCCGTCTTTAATTTCAATATGTGGCATATTGGTGCTTTACTTTTATGGGAATATTACAATTTGTATCTGGTGCCTTGAATCTTTTTACAATTTTAGATCATTACTAACATGATTTTTGTGTGTGTGCATCAAATAAGTGCTGTATGATCAAAGTGAGTTTCAATATTGTGCCATTGGTACAATGTTGACTTAATTATTTGGAGATATTGTGGCAGGTATGGGGAGGGTTTGATCCCCAGCAGGATGGGGGTGGGAGGCACGGTTTTGGCTCCTACCCCCATAATAAATCACAAAAAAAGGACTGAATTGTCATTTTCTTTCACTTCACTATTCAGTGTGACATCATAATCATGTTAGTCTTTTTCTGTTTGGGGGCGTTATAGCAATCTGTCCAACCAACGTCATTTTCAGTAGCAGTTGCTTGGGACAGTTAACATAGGCCGTATTCAGGCTGTGGCGGTGGGGGCCGCAGGGGGTACCGCAAAAAAACGCAGCGGCCTGCGGCAAAAAAGTTAAAACAGAATCAACTTTTGGAGAAACGCAACCCGACGTCACGCTGCGGCGGCCAATCACGCTGGCGATCAGACTGGCAGACGCCCAGGTGAAGAAGAACTTGGTTTGCCATGTAGCCTTGTAGCATTAGCCATTTACCTTAATATTCCACTGTTTACCAAGCAACTGTGAATATGGAAGAGAGACTGATCGATCGCCTCCGTGATGACTGTACATCAGCTGTTCAACCCTGCCATGAGGGAGTACAAAGACGTTAATCACCGTGCAGTGGCTTGGCTTGTATTGGTCTTGAAGCTGGGATTATGAGACACTCCCACACCGCCGCACAACCCTGCGGCAAATTGCTGCAACACCTGATTCTGTCTGAAACCGGCCTTAAGGTGCCAGTATACTCCATAAGAACTGCTTGTCAGATGGTCTAAAAGCTTGGATACCCTCCACACCCTCCCGCCACACCTGTCCCGACATTGCAATTGGGTGTCCGACGATTTCTGTAACTTCCCGAATCCAACATTCACACTCACTTCACGTCGTGATTGGCCAGCTGTGCGGAGGTGAGAAAGGAGCCAGGGTTTGAACTCAAGCTCTCTTTTTGAATTTTTGACTCAACTATTTCTGTCACATTTCATCTGAACAACCGAGTGCAACACTATGAATGTCCTATAGTACAGTCTGTCTGAAAATGTACGCTGTTATCGTTGTATTTAAAGGATTAACCTGAAAACTATACACTGCTATTTGTGTATGTTCAATATGTTGAGGTTGAATTCAAATTTAAAAAAAACTGCGAGAATTAGCTGTTGTGCTGTTTGGCAGTGATGAGCTGCTGCAGTATCTTTACACTATTAATCATCTTCCCCATGACTAAAGCTGATGGTGTCATACAAGTACCGCCTAAGACAGGCCATCTCATGACACACACACACACACACACACACACACACACACACACACACACACAACCTCTCCCTCTCTCTCTCTCTGAAGTGTTCATACTGTACATCTTCACATCCATTTCTGTCAAACACTTGTTCTTTCTCTCTCTCATCCTCTCAAATCGCCTCATACTAACTGTTACCATATATGGTTCAATTATTCTACAAGCCCTCTCAATCTCCTCTCTCTCTCCCCACAGTTCTTTTCTCTTCGCTCTCTCTTCCTCTTGAACATCTAATATCACTCTGATCAACTGTGTTTCTCCATCCTTCTCTTTCTCCCTCCATCTCCCGCTTTGCTTCCCCCATGCGTCCCCCACTCCTCCCCTGTCTCCCTCACCATCTCTTTCTCTGCTGTTATTGCCTCCCTCGTCCTCTCTCTTTTTCGTTCTCTTTCTCTCTCTGATCTGCTCTGAGAGTGTTATTTATACAGCAACAACCCACGCAGAGTAGAGCAGAGCAGAACAGAGCAGTGAAGGGAGTTTGACTTGCCAAAGTGGGCATCACCTCAGAAGCACAACAAAACTCTTCTCTCCTTTACTCTATATATCCTTGCACCACTCTGTTTTTGTCTCTTCATCTCATCACAACCTTGCTGTTCATACTTTCCTATTGAGGCTGTGCACAAAATATTTAATAGTTCAAGGGCAGCAGCTCAAATGGAGCATCAGTTGCACATCCAGGGCAGACGGGATGAAAAATGAAAACATTAAACATATTAGATTCAACAAGGAATGTTGAGCTTCCTGTGCTAATATAGAATGTAATATAGAAGGAATTGGGATATACTTGGAAGTCTCATAAAATATTATTTTTAACAATATTATTTTTATATATATATATTATATATTATCTTTATAATATAATATAATAATATGTGCCTACAAACAGTAAGGTTGTTACTGAAAGCATCTGTCATGTTACCTAAAAAATGCATTTGTAGATTGTACAGAAAATGAAGAGTCATTTTCTGTAGAACATTTTCCTGATTTGGATATATTATGTGAAGTGAGTCAGAGCTCTGTATGGAGGTCAGAGAAGTGCGACTCTGACTCAAAGGTTGCTGGTGTGAATTATTGACTGGCTGGGAAAATCTAATGAAAAATAACATGCATTCTCACTTAACTTTACCTGGGTGAAAATAGAAAAATAAATCCCAGTGCCTACCCTGACTAACATGGCTTCCCTGCTCTTACTCTCTCATCTGTAGTCTAGTTGAACTCTGCACATTTTCTGGTCTTTTTTCATTTGCATCTTTATTTTTTCTTTTATTTCTTGAAAATGCCACTTCTAGTAGGCAATTTACAGTACATGCTACAAGTAGTATTAGTAGGATAATGTGTCATTTAAAATAAATAAACTAATAAAGTGCATTTGAGACAGACACCATTTACCAGCTTTATATGTATTACAGATAGCAAACACATTTGGGATTGATTAATGTATAAATTATTAATTTGGTAAAACAAGTAATCATATAGTCTACAAAATGTCAGAAAATAGAAAGTAATGCCATTTTCTAGAGTTCGAGGTGACATCTTCAAATGTGTTGTCTGACCAGCAGTCTAAAATCAGGACATATTTAATTTACAATGATATGACAAAGAGAAACCAGACTAACCCTGAACCTGAAACAAGAGCATGTTTAGAATGTTTGCTTGATAATTGCTTAATCAATTATCATCATTGTTGCGGATTATTTTTCTGTCAATTAAATAATCAATCAATTGACTAAGCGTTTCAGCTTTAGTTTGTGTAGTTAGTAAAGCTTATTGCTTATATTGTTCACATGTAACTACTGCAGCTAATGCCTATGCACAAACTGATAACATCCATCCATTTTCTACAGCTATTGGTCCTATTCAGGGTTGTGGTTAAATTTGAGCAAATATGCCCGACAAGAGTTTTCTTTTCCCAGGTAACTCCCTCCAGTTACTCCTAAGGGATCTTTGGGGTTTATCAGGCCAGCTGAAAAAATCAACTAGCTTTCTTTTGTCTTACACAGATTCTCTTCCAAGGTGACACCTCCAATGGGAGGCACCAAGGACTCATCCTCATGACTGGACACGTAAACCATGTTGGCTGATCTCACTAAGAGCAAGGCCAGCAAACCTAATTTCTAAAGCATGTATCCACAATTTCTTTTTTTTGGATAGAACCTCCAGCTCGGCAAATTGTAGCGCTTACTTATGGATTAGCTCCTTCTTTACCACCACACCAGCTCCTACATTTCTGCAGAAAACAGCACCTGTCACTCTCCTGGCCCCTCTTACACTCATATGTGAATATGACCCCAAGGTATTCTAATCCCTCCACCTGATACAGCTGCTCCCCTCTCATCTAAACACAGCAAGCCACCTTGTTTTGTGAAAGAACCAAGACCTCAGATTTGAAGGTGGTAACCCTTTCCCCAGCCACTTCACACTCAGCTGTAAAAAGCTCAACTGCACATCAGAGGTCACAGGCTGATGAAGCCAGAAGGACAGCACCATCTGCGATTTGCCGGGAAGACACGATAATGTCCCCGAGCTGGAGTTTTTCCACACCACAGCTGCAATTCACTTCCTTTTCCATAAAAGTCAAGAGGGCAGAGGGAGCAAAGCAAATCCTTGATCTGTCTTGAACAGGTCAGACTTAAGGTCAGAAAACACAACCTTCACTTAGGTATACAAGGACCAGAAGACTTGGATTATAGCTTATGGTACCCAATACTCCCATATCACCACCCGGTCACTACCCGGTGTTGCCCATTGCGCCTGTGCCCATTACGCCTCCGTCCAATATCCCAGGTGGTGAGGCCACAAGACAGCGGCTTCCTGTTGCTTCTTCAGGCTGTGCACAGACAGGCTATGGGGGTAATGCGAACAAGAGGCGCCAGGAGTACAGCTTGGCTACAAGCTCCACTCCCCAACCTGTCTCCAAGAGTGGGTGCCAGTCTCCCCATTAATATGCACTAACTGCCACAATTACTGACTATAAAATTCCACCAACACAATACGGAAAAGACTAATTTAATAAGAAAAACTGAAGAGGCAGTGTCTCAAACTGTTGTAGCAGTGCCACTCACTTATCTGTGTGTGTGCCATGTAATTATTAGTGATGTCCAATTATTTCCAATGAAAAGAAGATTTGCTGATTGGAAAGGGGGTGATGATTTAAAACAGACCAAGCGGATAGAGGTTTTTCTCCCACCTAATGAATACATCAAGTGATTTTACTAATTAGCTGCACCCTCTCAGCTTGAAGGTAGCTATTCAGTGATATCAGCTGCTGTGGGGTGACTATAAGAATGCCAGAATGCCAAGCTACCGACTTTGTGGGGAAGAGCTATCCATAAATGATCCTGGAGAGAATGATCTTCTTCTGAACAAGTACAGTGATACTTCCCTGCATTTTGAGATGGGCTCTAAGCTTGATATTGTACAAGATCAATGACTTGCCATTTCAACTCTCTCTGCACTGTAAGCTACAGACTAAATAAAATGTCATAGGGGACACAAGAACAAATTTTGAGAAAGATCTCTGTTGTTTGGTTGAATGGAAATGCTGCACTTACAGAACTCGGCTCTCCATGGCATATAATTGGGCATCACTGCTGCATGAAATGTTACAGTATGTTAACAAATCTATAGCTTTCCTTCTGGTTTTCTATCTAATCTTGTACCTGCACTTGCCTCTCTATTATTTCTATTACTCTTATCTCCTCTTCTCTCTCTGCCTCTCTCTCTCTCTCTCTCTCTAAGGGCCAGCTGGTGTGTTTTCCCTCTGAGGGAGAGAGAAACTTCTTAACATGGAGGAAGAGGAGTGGAACTGACACCAACATGGTATGCCTCTGACACAAGCTTCACTCAAATTTCTACACCCTTTCTTTGTCTATTCCCCTCTCCCACCTTCTCTACCTCTCTTCCAGGAGAACACATGAAGCACATGGGTGGTGGATGCCTCGAGGCATGTGCATATGCTCTTAGCACATAGTGCTGCCTGTCTGTACAGTAGACGGGGGTGAGAAACACTGCATGTATGCAAGTGTAATCACTTATTGTATTTGTCTGTTATGTGGAGTGGCATAACAGCTTATCTGTGCAACTCCTTATGTCAATATGATGTATGCTTGTGTAACTACACATGTTATGAAGCTGATTTAGCAGTGAACTAAATATGCTACTACAACAATTTGCTAGTTTTTAACATCCTAATGTACTGTTTAGCATCTTTTGAGGATTTTTAAGGTGAGTTTTTAAGGTGAAGGTGTTCTGTACAATACATGGTTAAAATCTGATTTAAAAATAATTTTAGCAGAATTGATTTAACCTTTATTTATATAGGATAGGTTAGATGAGCATACACGGCCAGTTAACATTTACACTGAAAAATAAATAAATAACAAGGAAAGACAGAATGAAAAAAAAGAGCAGAATGATAGAGAAGAATGTATAGGCTGAATTAATGCAGATATAGGTACATGAGGGATGATTATTGAGAACTTTCAGAAAAAAATGATGAAATCTATTATTTCATCTGCAGCTACAGTTTAGAAAAAAGCATCTAAAAAATCCCACTCTTCCTCAACATTTTGCACTTGAGAGATGATTGATGTGAGACAGTGAAGCGGGGATAGCTACTGGTCCCTCAAGTCCTGCAACTTTGTCAAACACTTCCCTAACTATGATTGATTGGCTTGTATGCCTGTTGCTGTAATTGGCTTATTAGACAACTGAAAAGTTCGGAGGGTGTAGTGTACCTATAGGGAGTATTCGCTCTGGAGAATGCATCCCTTTGTTCACGTACCAATTACACTGAGTCAGTGCATCAGCAGTAGCTCTGCAGTAGTACTGAGAATTACAGAACTTTTAGCCATGCCACCTATCTTTGTTTCAGGTAGTTACACAATAGTCAGGTAGTCAATACCTACACGTCCCTGCAGGCAGTGTCTGTTGATGGGCTATACAAGCACAGGTTTATTACTTCCTGTGATTAGATTCAGTTTTCCTCCCGTTTTTAGGAGTTAATCTTGACTTTTACATTGGGTAAGATTATTTTTAACTCCATCAAGTCTTTGCATACAATACAATCCTAATGCTTGATTAGCCTGTTTGCAAAAGTTAATAAATATTCTAATTTTCATTGGTACAAATAATGTAAAATGGGGTAAAAGTAGTGAAAGTTTTGTGAAATTCCAAGACTAACCCAGGCTGTTTTATCCAAGCTTGAGCCCAGGCCAGGCCTGACGGCCAACAAAATGTTTCAGTCCAAACTCGTCATGAACCCTAAAGCCAAAACTTTTACAGTCATAAACTGCTAACAGTCTTGCTGCTTTAAAGGTCCCCTTCTGCATAAAATGAAGCCAAATTTGTTTTTAATTGTTTATTGTTTACATCCATGTTTGTTTGCTAGCAGTCTTCTTCATTGCCTTTACCGGCGCATTGCTACGTTTCACAAAAAAACTGCTCCAAAGGATAACTTTGACAACGTTGGTAAACCAGAAAGCAACTGCTTAATTAGTGAATCAAAACCAACTAACTTATGCATCAGTCTGCAACAGAATCCTTGCATTCTGCGAGGTTGAAGACCTCTTGTTGGGGTGTCATGGTGGCACAGTGGTCAGTATTTCAGCCTTAAGAACCATGGTTCAATTCGTGGCCCTGGTTTGAATGTTTTCTTCATGTTCATCAGAATCAGAATCAGAATCAGAAATCCTTTAATAGTCTCACAGTGGAGAAATTTACATCGTTACAGCGCAGATAAGAGGTAGAATAAAGAGATAGATAGGAATATAAATAGAATAAAAATAGAACAAAAATAATAAAACAAAAATAATTAAGAGCACGAATATCAATAAATAAGTAGTATAAGTATAATTATGAGTTGTACAGTGTATAAGCTGAATAAAGTGTATAGTGTTTATATTGCACATAAGTGTTTTTATGGCACGACAGTGAGACAACAGTTCGTGTGGTGGTCTACCAGGGTCCATGGTGGTTGTACAGTCTGACCGCTGCAGGAAGGAAGGACCTGCGGTATCTCTCCGTGAGACACCGCGGGTGAAGCAACCTGTCACTGAAGGAGCTGTACAGTGTAGACAGAGTGTCCTGGAGGGGGTGGGACGTGTTGTCCAGCAGGGATGACAGCTTGTCCATCATTCTCCTGACTCCCACCACCTCTACCGTGTCCAGAGGGCTCCCCAAGACAGAGCTGGCCTTATTTACCAGTTTGTCGAGTCTCTTCCTGTCAGCAGTCGAGATGCTGCTGCCCCAGCAGACCACTCCATAAAAAATGGCTGATGCCACCACGGAGTCAAAGAAGGTCTTCAGGAGTGCCCCCTGCACTCCAAAAGACCGCAGTCTCCTCAGCAGATAGAGTCTGCTCTGTCCCTTCTTATACAGAGCAGCAGAATTATCTGTCCAGTCCAGTTTATTGTTCAGGTGAACTCCCAGGTACTTGTAAGATTTTACAATCTCAATGTCCGTTCCCTGGATCTTCACTGGTGTGGGGGGAGAATGTTGGCGCCTCCTGAAGTCAACCACCATCTCCCTGGTCTTCCCTTTGTTGAGTTGGAGGTGGTTCCTCTGACACCAGAGGGCAAAGTCCTGCGTAAGTTCTCTGTACTCCCTGTCGTCCTCATCAGAGATAAGGCCGACAATGGCAGAGTCATCAGAAAACTTCTGCAGGTGACAGGTTGGTGTATTATGGGTGAAGTCTGCAGTGTAGAGGGTGAAGAGAAACGGTGCCAGAACCGTTCCCTGGGGGGCCCCCGTGCTGCAGACAATTGTGTCGGACTGACACTCCCTGGTCCTCACGTACTGCGGACGGTTGGAGAGGTAGTCCAGGATCCAGGCGGTGAGGTGTTGATCCACCCCGGAACTCTCCAGCTTGTCCCCCAGAAGCATAGGCTGGATGGTGTTAAAAGCACTGGAGAAATCAAAAAACATGATTCTCACAGTGCTTCCAGCCTTCTCCAGGTGGGAGAGGGATCTCTGAAGGAGGTAGATGACTGCGTCATCCACCCCGATACCAGGTTGATAGGCGAACTGCAGAGGGTCCATCGATGGTCTCACAAGGGGCCGAAGATAGCCAAGGACCAGCCTCTCCAGGGTCTTCATCAGCTGTGATGTCAGCGCCACCGGCCTGTAGCTGTTGAGGTCCTTGGGGTGGGGAGTCTTTGGCACAGGTACCACACAGGATGTTTTCCACAGTAGTGGTACCCTCCCTTGCTTCAGGCTCAGATTGAAGAGGATCTCCACTATCCCACACAGCTGGTCTGCGCAGGATCTGAGGAGCCTTGAGCTGATGCCATCTGGGCCCGCAGCCTTCCTTGCCTTACACCTTCTGAGTTCACTCCTCACCTGGTTCGTTGTGAGGGACAAGGTGGAGGTAGCAGGAGGGGGGGTGGGGGGTAGAGCAGGAGACAGAGTGGATGTGTGGAGTGGTCGTGGGCTGGGGGTTGAGGGATGAGGGGGGGTGGTAATAGGAGGGGTAATAGGACCTTGTCCTGGCAGTAAGGACAAAGGAGGTTGCAGCAGGGGGGAATGGGCCGGGGGAGGGGTGTCTGGCTGATCAAATCTTCATGTGGATTACCAGGAAGCCAAATGCCAAACATATGAAAGCTATGTGGATTTCAGTTTAAATTGAACCGGTATGACTGTCAGTGGCTGTGTTAACTCTACAATTAAGCTGTTAAAAGAAATACATGAATGACAAAACATATTTTGATGATTGGTATTCGCTATGGCTTCTTGTTTATTAGATATTTGCTTTTAATGGTTTGTCTTGATTTGAAATCCCATGAAAACCGCATATCGCTGTCTAACAACTTACTTTGGAAATTTATTTTCCCAACACTGATGCTTTGGGTAATGCTGTTTTTCATCTGCGATACTGAACACGTTAACACACAAAAAACAAATGTTTCTTGAATCAAATCACAGAGAATATATTCAAAAAATAACACTGAAATTAAATTAAATTCTACATGATTAGTAACATTTTGGATGTAAATCAGACAATGCAGACAAACACTGCAGCGAACAGCTTCATTTTTCAGGGAAGAGCCACTTTAATTATACAGCAGATGTTTACGTTATTAATGAAGTTGTAATTTTTCTGTACCTATGTTTACTATTCATTAGTATGTTTCCATATAATATGAATATTGCATAGAGACATAAAAAAAAACTACACCCGTGCTGCTGTGATGACTATTCCCTACATCAGAGATAAAAAGGGCTCTCTGGTCTTCACAGGAACTCCACTACTCATCATTATACGCATCATTGTCATCGTTATGATCATCACTGTCATCACAGGCATTACCATCTTTGACATCACTATCATTATTATCACAATCGACAACTGAGACTTATGAGACTTAAATAAGAAATAGTCCATATGTCGAAGAGTTGGACTATTTTGACATAAAAGGCTATTAACTTCTTTGTTCTGATAGGCAGTGTCAGTGGTGTGTAATCAGCAATGCTGGTTTTCTGCTGGTGCTTTCTAAATTCCCCAACACAAGTACACATAAAGTCACACATCTGTAAATTAAACAGAGTTTAACGCTAAAGAACAGAAATGGGTTTTAAGTCAAGTTTGATATGAGCAGATTAAAGGGTCAATCCTAATATAACAGAGCATTTCATTATTAACGTAAAGCAACAATAAAGATGCTTCCTCCTTGAGTTTGGAAAATCAAAGGGCCCCAGTGTGACATGAACTAAGGGCTCTAGATGTAGAGGAACCAGAGTCTAAAGGAGGGAAAACCCATTCAGAGACTCAATAATAAACAGCAGAATGTTAGTCTCGCATTGCCAGACTTTACACACCACATTTGTGTTATGGCAGTGCAGGAGAAAGATGAAGACAAGCCAACAGGGAAATGTGGTGTACCTTTCTGGATGCATTTGTAAGCCTGGCAGCAATGTACTGTTCTAGCAGCATGGAGGACATGGAAGACAGACCAATCCATATGTGCAAGGAATTACAGTAATCCGGTGGGGAAGAGATATAAGGCTGTGGAGACGGGCTGGAGATACCCACTGCTCCTAAAAAGGTTTGATGGGTCAAATGCAGCAGACACATTTCAACAAGACGATCAATAAAATGTAAATTGAAGTCCCCTTCTTATTGTTACCTTACTTGGATGTTTGACCTTCCCTGTGCAGAATGATTTGTGTGCACAGTTTGACACTAGAAGGCTGTTTTCACATTCATCTGCTGAAGATGGAAAGTTTGTCTCTGCTCGCCTTAAACCTGAGTTTCAGACGTGTTTGTGCGAGCAGGATTTTGTGACGTCACAACTAGTTTGGAAGCCAGTCGTGGTCCAATATGCAACTTACAGAAGTGTGATGTGGAAACCTGGAGCCTCCAGTGCACAAACGCTGAGAATGGACTTTTGAGTGAAGTAGGAAACATCTTTTGTCCAGCAGTTAAACCTTGAAATTAACGATATTTGCATATTCATACATTCTGGGTTTTTCAATGAGGGAGAAGGAGTAGACATCTAGAAAGACTTAAGTTACTTTAACTTTTTAGTGGAAAACCCATATCAGTCTCAAATTATTATTCAAACCAGAAAATGTATATGTATGTCATAACACATGTCTGGAGGGGATCTTTAAAGATATTATGTGTTAGTATAGATCTGAGAATCAGGTCTAACCTAGTTCAACAGCTTTCATTACTCAATCAACTTTTTTTTAAATTTTTTTTTTTTAAATATGAAGATGTTATCCTTAAAGTTTTAAAATGAACATATTGTTATTGCATATATTCTGTTCTGTATTTTCCATAAACAGCACAGTGAATCAGTTGTTAGCACAGTGGCTGCACACTCCTCCTGAGTAGTCAGGACGGGTCAAATGCAGAGGACAAATTTCCCCACTGGGATTACTAAAGTTTGACTTTAATTAACTTAGTTGGACATTATCTCCCAACTGTGCTGTTAAATTGAGTATGGAGAGAGAGTGTATTTTCCAGGTTTTACAATGGCTGATTAAATAAAAGACTTCCACAGTATCATCCATGACAAGTCAGCCGTTTTTGTTCTAGTTCAAACATCATTTCAGTTCTCTCGACACTGGAGAGGGCAACAACATGTGGAAAGTTACAGATTTCAGCTTTATGGGCTGGATTCATATTTTTAAGTTTTAGCACACCTGGCTACATAGTCAAAGTAATTTTTAGATGAAGATTTTTTTAGATGAAGTTTTGTGTCGGTTAACATTTATATTTTGTCAAAAAGACAGTTTTTTTTAATTGTACAGATCAATGGGCTTTAGCAGGACATACCGCTGGGTGTTGTCTAAATAACAGTGAAAAGAAATATAAGTCTCAATAATGTGACTCAGTGGTGCAGCAAATAATGCGGAAGAGATTTGGAATTGAACCCTGAGGGACCCTGTGAGAGATCCTAGACAAGGCAGATGAAAAATTGCCTAAATGGTTCTGCTCCTCAGTTATGACATACACTAAGCCAGGACAGTGCTGTTTACATCGGCCCCATGCTCAAGACAGTCAATTATAATGGCATGATTTACCATATTGAAGGCAGGAAAAGAACAGTACAGTCAGAACCAGCAGTCAGGAAAATGTTGTCTCAAATGAGCCAACTCTTGAAACCAGACAGATTTCCATATATGTTCCATATATTGTACACGGAACAGTTGTGACACATAGTACTGTGAACAAAAACAGCAATATGGAAATGGGTCTGAAACTGCTGAAAATTGTTTCATTTTTACAAGAGGCAGGCCTATTGCCTGTACGAAACAGGATGTAACAGCCCCGTTGGCCGTAAAGCTATTTACAGTGGAGATGACACTTGGGCCGACAACATCAAGAAACCCCTTAAGGAGGCTTGTGGGGATAATGTCAAGAGGCAGGTTGTAGATTTCATGTAGAAAACAGTCTCTATTAAGGAGATAGAGCTCAAAGCAGCTCAGGACAGCAGAATTTTCCAGTGAAATAAAAATGCAGGGGACAGTTGTAGGGTGCACACTGCTGCCAGTATAAAGAAGGAGGGCAGGACACATTTACTAGTGTGGAACAGATCCCACAAGACTGTCGACTCCAGAAAACAGCAGCACTGGTCACTTGTTTAAACAGCTTAAAACAGCCTATGTTTATGTTCAGTGCTATGTTCAGTACATTTACTCATGTACTGTACAATTTGGAGGTATTTTTACTTAACTGAAGTTTATCCATTTTCTTCTACTTTATATATTACAGGCAGCTGAACCTAAGGTGGTTGAGCAACCAATTGTATGGTTGGTTCTATCCCCTGCTCTTCATGTCCACATGTTGAAGTGTCTTTGAGCAAGAAACTGAACCCCAAATTGCTCCCCATGTGTGTATGTGGGGGAAAAAAGTGTATTTTTACATTGTGGTAAATGAATATAAATTAATATACAAAAACATACTGTATGATCAGTTTACTAAATATGATGAAATATGACAATATTATAGATTAAAGAACCTAACAGTATGTAAAACCTAGACAACAGTAAAAGGCTGTGTACATGTTAATTCAGTTATATTACTCCAGTATTATAGTATATATTGACAGGAGTATTGTGGTATTGTTTGTTTTACTTAAGTATCTGAATACTTCTTCTGTAAAGCAGGACTAACAACTAAGAACTAGCATTCAACATTGGTTTCTTTTTACAATCTTCTTAGCGATTTAGTTACCTAACTTTAACCATACCTTAACGCTGCACTAATCAAGGAAGATCTAGCGAGTTAAAGAGCCAGATGTTTCCCTCTGGGGTTGGCAGGCAAGATCAAAACAGAGATAAAGTAAATATTGGACTTATATTTGTCGGGTTGCCACACACATGAATCCAAATGAATGCTAATGTTGTCTTGTGCCTGCTGGATGTGTAAATAGGCAACTGTGTTTGCTTACACATTTGCTCTTACAACTTCATTAGGTGACAATATGTCAGTGTTGTGTTTACAGCTTGTCCTGCTGCCCACAAGTGGACTCAGTTAATGCAGCTTTAAGAATGATTCATTTGATCATCCCTAACACTAACTAAGCAGTTAACAGAGAGACAGCAGATCTTCCAACAATGTATTCTGAGGCCTGAGGACTTGTTGGAGTCCTTGGGTTTTTTCTGTTCTTGGAGGTGAGGTCAGAAAAGTGTATTTCTGTCATGACCTTCACCGTCTCCTGATGGTTTTCAGCAGCCCATTAAATAAGTGAGAATGTGTAGTTTTTCACACCTTTCCCTCCTAGGAGTCCAGGTGCAGGCACTGAGCCAGGGCTGACTTCTCGGTTCATGTTTTTCCAAGTTTAAAAGGGGCAATCTACTCAGAAATGGTAGACCAAGTGCTTCTGAATAGACAGAATAGCTCCTCTGTGCCAGACACAGATTTACATATGATGAAAAACAAGAGATCAGACAGTTCAGTACGGGAGATATTATATTGCAGTAGCAATAATGAGCATGCAATATACTTTGAGCCAGGTTTACTGCCAGGTTTATTGTCTGTTTATTGTCTGGAGATCCTGCCTGTTTTATTAACATGACATCGGCTGTGCTTCTATATATTCAACTTGACTTTTTTACTTGATATTCTAACATTCATGTGACCCAGCAGAAAGGAAAATGTGTCAGAGCTGGGAATAGCCTTTGAAAAAAATATATTATACAGAGCAAATCCCCAAAATGATTTTATATTCAAACCAGTGCAGTCAGACTTTTGTTTTCCAGCTATACAAATCTTCTACATCAAAATAGGCTTTAAATTCATGTCTCTATGACTCAGAATAATTTTAACTTGAGCCATATAACTGCTAAGAGTTATCAGCTGGTCTGACAGAAAAATAAACACACACACACACACACACACACACACACGCAAACATACCTACACACTCGCTCCTTCTTCCCAAACACACACACACAATCAGTACACAGTACATGGACAAGCTTTCCCCTTGAAGCTTCTTTGAAAAGGTTTATAGAATCTTAAAATAGCAGTGTGGTCTGTGAGCACAGGGATTAAAAAAAGAGAGAGATACTATAGACCTGCTGTAGTGTGACATCACACAGACAAACACATGCATACACACACACACACACACACACACACACACACACACACACACACCACAACCCTGTCATTGCCATCTCATTGTACTCCCCAACTGGGGCATGAGAGAAGGAGGAGAGCAGGGGGATGACAGGAGAAAAGGAGAGGGGATGAGGTCGGCAAGAGGTGACGAGAAGAAAGGAAACGAGTAAAAGACATGGAGGATGACTG
Source organism: Macquaria australasica (assembly GCA_005408345.1). Lineage (NCBI taxonomy): Eukaryota > Metazoa > Chordata > Actinopteri > Centrarchiformes > Percichthyidae > Macquaria > Macquaria australasica. The sequence continues at coordinate 433,191 of SEMN01000231.1, forward strand.
GAAAATAAAAGGATATAAGAGAGTGATACAGGGGAAAAAGCTGGAAAGTGTAGTGTGTGAAGGAGCGTGTGTGAAAGATGACAGCGGTGGAAGCAGGAGAAAAATGAAGAGAGATATAATAATATAGAAGCCCGGTTTGTGTGGGACTACTGCTGTAGTGTGTGTGTGTGTGTGTGTGTGTTTGAGGTTGAGTAGAGATGACTGCTGACAGATCTGAGTGATTCGTGAACACACACACACACACACAGGTGCAAAGGCAGCAGGTCCAGCTAAGGTAATTCTCATTGTGAGTGAGACAGAGGGACCTGTTGGCTGATAGCGACATCCTGCTGTTCCATCACACAGCACAGACAGACAACACAACACACCAACACAGGCCGCGATGTATGCTAAGCAGCTGTAGCAGCTCTGCTGAGGAGAGATTGACATCTCCAGCAGCCGTTTCCAACAAGCAAACAACAATAAGTGAGACTCGCTGCCAACACAGACAGATAAACAGAACGCAGAGGCACAAATAGACAGTTACACAAGTCCTCTTACACTGTCAAGATTGTTTTTTAGCCAGATTTGTTTTTTACCTTACAATCAATATCTTTGGACAAAACACACTCAAATAATGAGTCCAAAAATAAAGTTTGATATGGTTTTGAGTGATATTAACTGTCTTGATGTGTGAACTGAAGTTTACATCAGTGAAGTTTTATTTAATTTGATGTCTGATACATCAAGACAACTCAGATCAATCTGCAAGTTAATCAGGGCATCTCATCATGAATCTGCTTTTCTCTTCTATCTCATATCGAATCTGGACATCTCTTACACTACCAGACACTGCCTCCCAGTCAAGACTTCTAACTGTCAGGATGGGTATATTTCAACGAATCAATAACCCTCTGGTTCATCCCATAAGTGCACTCAGTGTCATTGCACTGATAATATAAAAGCAGTATTCAGTATCAACCCTTCTTGCTCTGTTCTTTGAGTTTGGTCTGTCTCTGATTTATGTTAACACTGCAATAAGTTAAAGGTTCAAATAAAATAATAGAAAAGTCACTCAGCATACCTACAGTGAAGCATTCAGATGTGTTCGGCTTTATAGTGACAGTAAATATAACAAACAGGTTACCTGCACTCTCAGATGACACATCTCTTGCCTCTTATCAGTGTGGCCAGATGTAGCGAGAGTACAAGAGTAGTTCAAATCCAGTGACATATTTTGACTTCAGTGGATGGTGAAAGAACTGCAAGGGGAGTTTTTGCGAGATAGCATTCGTCTTCCTCCCTCCAACTCTGATGAACTAGGGTCACTCGAGTTGACGTCTGCATTTCGGACAGCCAAAATGACTTCCCACTATTAGGCACACAGATGACGCTATAGATTATTTCACATTTAATAACATGTTGTCAGCAGTGCTTGGCACAGGCAGTTTTAGGGGAATGGGCAAAAAAAAAAAAAAAAAAGCCCTAACTCTAACTCAACTAAGCCAGAGAAGGTCACGCCCTATGAAAGGGCCAGGGCAGGGCCTGGAAAGTTTTGATTGCCAGTTGAAAAGGGCAATTTGCACCCAAGAGGAAAAAGGACAACCCAGTCCTGCCCCCATGAACGCCACTGGTTGTCAGTGTCAAAGCTGACTTGTGTGAGCCAGCATCACTGTAGGAATAAAGCAGAGGCTTAGGCTGTTGTGACTGGGCAGCCGCACCGCTAACCAGGACCAAAGACTGTGCTGTCAGATATCAGCTGTGACTGGCAGTATTTTTGCTCCAGTTGCATGGCCAGTGTCAACAGAAACCAACTCACTGTGATGCTCAAGAGTTTCACAGGCTGTTTTTGTTTGTGGACTGAGAATCCAACACCAGTGCATAGAAAGAGTGTTTTTGTGAAAGAGTTTTTGTGTTACAATGTGTGAAGTCAGTCAAGTTGCACTAAGTATAATAATTAGGAAAATTAATAATATGTAACATTATTAACATTATTGTATAAGGTAGTAGTATTCTATGGATTATATTGTATTTGTATGTCAGGGGAGCACTGCACGAGTGAATTGCTAGTGACGTCACCGCTCCGGAAGCATAGATAAAGGAAGTGTAGAATACTGCCCGAGTTGGAAGTGCTTCAACGTGTTTGAATCCACAGGGACGCTACTTGTAACACATCATATTCTGGTGAAATGTGTTACGTGTTATGTGTGCAGTGCTTGTGGTGGTTGAGTTACGCGATTCGATTCATAGATTATTAAGTAAGGCGTTCGCGTGGGCGCGGTTACATTGTATCATGTAGATCCGGCTACGTTGTATCTTTGTAAGGCGAATGTTTGTGCTTCATCGTATTGCACTGTGTGTATTTGAGTTATGGCAAACGCCCTGTTTATTTTGTGTTAAATAGTTATACAGGATTTGTACAGAGTCTTGAAAGTTTGGAAGATGCTTAAGTTTAACCATTATGGTTTCAAGGTTGTGAATCTGCTTGAGTTATGATATACCCCTTGAATAGTACTTGTTTCAGCATGATCTGGTGTTTCATTATCTACACAAACCAAAAATCGTAGTGTTTGGAGTGAAACGATTCCGTTGTCATATTGGTTTGTTGTCTCCTGGCATTTATGGGTGAAGGCTTTCAGAGTCTGAGTTTGGTTTGGGTACCTTGAAAGTGCTTGAAAAGTGTTTGAATTTTGCTCTTGAAAAGCTGTATGAACCCTGGTTTGTATTGTATTGAGTAATTTATTTTGTATAATCTGAAAATACCTCATTTATACAGTAAGCTGAGTTAATTGCTGTCTGTTGCCACTTGTTTCATTTACATATTGCTAATCCTTAATGTGATAGATATATTTGTTTATTTGGTGATATGAATGGAATGTTATATTGATATCTGCTTTATTTTGTGATAGGTATATCTGTTTATTTGATGATATGAATGATATGTTGATATCTGCTTTATTCCCTTTCTTTCTAAGGTTATCAACCTACTTGATTAACTAAACGAACAAATCTCATCAACTGAAAATCTACCCTAACTAAAATAAAAAACCAAAGAAGAATTGAGTTGGTCCATGTGTCCTCTGTGATCTTTCATTGGCTTGTCAAGTTCAAGCATACGCTAAGCAGAACACTTCAGGGAACTTGACACAATGGGTGGCTTAAAAAAAACAAACCATTTCACTTCAGTGGAGCAGTTTATACTCCAACAGAGAAGGTTAAATAAAAAAGGATGGTGCAACACAGCTAATAAGCTACAACAGCTTCTGCCATTTTGGACTTCTTGGAAAGCTCCATATTAAATACTGGTGTGACCACCAAGTGCTGTAATGCTGTGCATGTTTTAGTAGCCTAACATTGTTTGTGTATGGCCAGCAATGTAATTGGTAATTTGATGTAGTTGTAATTGCTAGAAATAGCTAAGACACGATGGTTAGTTGTGTCAACTGACCGTTCCCCAATGCACAGTTGTTTGGTTGCTGCGTGTGGTTGCAAAGCGTGCATTACCAATTGTGTCTGCATATTTGCCAGGCAAGCAGAAATGCATGCTCTCCATAGGTGGCACACGATTACCAGCTTACACCTGACAGCCAGGTAAACACACTTGTTCTCCAAATTGGCCTGGATAATCTTACAAACAATAAAAACTACAACACATAGGCAGTGATGGACAGTCTCTCTGTGAAGGTAAACTGTGATTTCTCTGGTACTAAAAAAGGCACCGCAGTGGTAACGACAACTTTAATGGATTGTGTTGACCCATCAGACTGGATGTCCACATTATTAGATGCACATTTCTTTCCCTTAAAGCAATAATGTGCTACAGGGTATGTGTAGAGTGGGAGCAGAGTGGTGTGATTTTGCCTGGAGCAGCTGTTTTTTGTTTTTTTTTAAGTCAAAGCATTGCTGTTCTCTCATCCTCCAAGACAGTGATCCATTCAGCAGCATTCAGATATAATGCAAAGCAATTTTTGTATTCTGTCTACATCTACCATTTTCTCAGAAAAGACAAAACGAATCTCCCACTGTTGGCCTGGGCAGGGTGTGCAGAAACATGCGTCTACTCTTTTTTTTAAAAGATTTTTTTACTTTATCATCAACATTTCAGTAAGGTTGGTTTTCATCAACACAATGAAAACCAATTCAGAGATAGCAGCAAAGACGACAGCAGCAAATTAAAAGATGTAAGTAAAGTGCACTTTACTGGCATTCTGCATTCAGAGCCATGGAACTACAACGCAAACCTAGAGACCAGAAATGCAATCACAGTATTATTTTTCACAGGGTTTTTGTTATCTTATTGCTGTCCCTCCTTTGCCTTCTGCTTGAATTTGTATTTTTCTTGGCATTTAGTAGCTCACAGGAGGTCCGGTCCAATGAAATATGATTGAATCAGCCAATCATATACTTAAAATACAGGATCTTGTTTATCTTTTCACAGGAGTAATCTTGTCAAAGGAGAGACTTCAATGTGTTTAAATATTTTGATATTTTGATTGAAATCTCACAATTAAACTTTAATAAATCTGTGAGTTTTGTCAATCATCTGTGTGGTTAAGGGCTTATATAACTGCTTGACAATTGACCTAACCAAGGCGAGCTAAATCTTTTCTTCTGTCAAGTAAGTGGAATTCAGAATCAGAAAGGTCAGGGATATTATAAAACAGCTGTTTAGGTTCAAATGAGCAGTGTTAGTGACCATGGTTGATGAGAAAGACAAGAGGGCAACGTATAGAAATGCTAACTTCATCAACAGAAAATTCAAGAAAAAGGCAAGGAGGACAGTGTACTGAAACGTAAAGTGACTGTCTCCAACCTAAAAAGTAAAGTAAACATCACTGTCCAAAGATGAAAAGCACTCAGAGTTAAAAAGGGATGATGAGGAGTGACTGTCTCGAAGCCAAAACTACAGCAAATATTTCAATTGCCCTCCAAAGATGAAAACAACAAGACAAGACATGATGAGGAGTGATGCTGTGGATTTATGTTTCTTCCCAGTGGTAACCTCCACAGAGTGCATATTGTCATAGCCAAAAGTATAAATGTAATAATAATTAATTGGCAGTGTCTACATATTTATTTATCTTTTTTTATTACATTTTATTCTATTTAAGGGGCGATATATGTAATATTACATAAGTGATGCTCTTTGATGTACTGTAGCAGTTAGCTGAGAGCTAACTTGGCAGATGTTTGTTTCCACTGCAGATGGAGATTTCATTGTGCATTTAGGTTAAGTCAATGTCTGTTCATCAAGTCTATGTGATATTCATCTACACAGTATAATGCAGGCTGTTTCAAGGGTAACCGCAATTTGACCCACAATATGGGGGAGGTTTTAACTGTATTTTATGTATTTTTTTTACCCCCCTCAACAAAGTAGTTCCAACCAGGGAGAAGTCCACACTAAGCCGACTGTATTTGAAAACCCATATTTTTCTCTCCATTTTTGGCCCTGTCTACACTAAGCCCGCATTTTATATTTCACTGAACTGAGATTTTTTAAAAACTCCTCTCCAGAGTCTAAATCAGAAAACTCTAGCTGTGCATTTTAGTGTAGACGAGGAAAATAGAGCTTCTGGAAAACAATGTTGTCGACCGAAATAAGACAAAGAAGAAGACATTTAACAGTTTTCCTATTTTTCAGGCATTTTAGTGTGGACGAAGACCTTTACAAAAACAACCTGAAAAGGCTACTGTGGACTATAATTTTCACACATGAACAGCATTTCAAAATTAGCCATCTTAGTGTGGAGGTTAGTAGAGTAGCTAGTGCAGTGACAAGGACATGATCTCTCACTGGCTTTCGCATCAGCAGCCAGTTGTGTTCGGTGTGTTGCCCAGCCAAGCTGGAAGGAACTGGGCATCAATACCTGAGGTGTAAACGCAGCCAGAGAATCTTAGCAGCAGGAAGAACAGAACTAAATGCTGTAGTCTAGTTTAGTCACCATAGTAACCATATTAACCCAGCTACTTTCTATTTCCCTCCCTCCCTTCCTCTCTTTCTCTTTCTTTCTGTCTCACACATACACACAAACCCATCATCCAATTTTGCTTCACAGGGGTTCAAGGCTAGCAAGATTTCCTGAAGCCTTCCAACATAGCTGGCTGTTCCGCTCACAAGCCGAGCCACCAGAGAATAACAACTGTGGATGCAAGAGCAGGAAGACACGAGAAGACTGAGAGACATGGCAAAATGAAAAGACAAAAAAGAAGGACAGGGTGGCAGTGGAAATGGAGGTGGTGGGGGGAGAAGGAGAAAGACGGAAACAGGAGAAGAAGACCAGACAGAGACACGGGGCTGGAGGAGACAGGGAGATGTGAAGGAAGTAAAAGCTACAGTGCGGGGAAGAAAAAAAATAGGTGAAAGTGGGGGAGGACTTAGTGAGAGAATGACACAGCAGTGTATCTTCTGCAAGTGACAGCAGGTGTGGGGAGCAGGTGTTAAATATTAAAGCGACTGAGCAGAGAACCTGGGCAAATGGCCCCTACTGATATGGGACATCCCAGGCTGGGACACACATAGTCACACGCACACACACACGCACACACACACACACACACACACACACACATTCATGCATGCAAATATGCAGACACCACAGTGGTAAAGCAAAGCAGAAAGAACATGCATGTTTAATTCACAACCTTCCATTTCAGCATGTTCGTGTTCTTATGCTACGCACTGTGACCCCCAACCCCCTACCCTCTATCCCCCACACACCAAGAAGAAGGAAGTCAAAAGAAGAGATAAACAAGGTTGGCGGAGAATGAGTGAGCACATATAGGGGTGAGGCAAAGCCAACAACATTTCTTATTTCCCAAAGCGGGTCCTCTGTAATGGAAGTACAACATTCCAAACTAATCCCGTTCCTCTCCTGGGCTTATACATGCCCCTTTCTCCCCATCAATTCTGTGTTCCCTAAACGTGTCTCCCTTCTCACAGCACACCATCAAACTTCCAGTAGATTATGCCTGACTGTTCCACACTGACATGCATTATAGGGGATGATGAGGAGGCAGAGACCGGGAAAGAGTGAAAGAGAGGGAGGGAGACAGGGAGAGAGGTTGGACCTGTTGTTACACTGATCCATTTGTTTTCATTTAGGAACAAAAATGGGTTTGGCATACAAAAATGGATGATTCTTTGATTTGTTAGGGCTGATCCAATTGGGGTGTAACTTATTTCGAACATTGCCGATTCTGGCAGAGGTACAAGGAGAAGTACAGTGCAGGCAAAAGCAAACACTGGAATGTAAAAACAATATCAGTGTCAGCAAGGTTTCCAGGGTTAGTCTCTGGCCAGTAGATCAATGTTTCATCTTAAATCACATACAACAAACAAACAAAGCTAATTTGTGCCTGTAGGTCTTTATTAATGCGCATATCCTTTCTTTTATTCATTCACTGGTTTATTAAAGTACTCCTCACACAATTACTATATGTGGATGTGCATGTATTGTGTGAGTATTTGAACATTTGAACATTTTTACACCAGCTCGGAGGAAAGTCCCCCCCCCCAAGACTGTTCATGCTACACATCTGTGAAAGCTGTTTATATGGGGGTCTGGGGTCTACTTCATGTGAATTGCTGTTTGGTCTACAGCAGGCAGCAGCTGAGTGGGACTTAATTCAGCCCAGGAGATAGATGATGGTGTGGACAAACCATGTAAAGTGGTGATGGTGAGCGTTTGTATTATGAGGCAACTGCTAAAAGATCCCCCAGAAATTAAGCTTTTTCTTACATGGTGTATATCAATTACAAATATATATACTTTTTAAATTTGCAATATTACTTAGATGGAGAAAGAATTACACAGTCAAGAAAAGGACCCCAAAGCAAAAAGGCCAAATCCGGTGCTGGTAATTGCAACCAAACCACACACAACTAAACAACAAAACCCTTTGTTTGACCCCACTTGAAATGAACACATCTATCCCCAACTGAAAAGCAGATAAAAATATTCCAGTTTCTGGGGGAAAAACACTCAAATTGCACCTGAGCTCAGAAGTCACACTGTGTGTAAACTCAAGAAAATCTTGACAAATAAAAACTGCCCGTTTTAAAACCTGAAGAGCTGCTGCAGTAAGTTACTGCTCTCCACAATTTTGTTTATCACAGTTTTCAGGGATGCCTGCAATGCCTGCTCCTGTTTAGGTGATAGAGTGTGATGGCTATACGGCCAGCTACTGATAAAAATGACAACTGGAGAAAGCCTTTCCTTGAAATGTGACATAATCATGACAGTTAAGTTTGCATTTTGGCAGCTTAACACTGCTTTAACACCAAGTATTTCACACTTGCTCTGCCCACCTCCACGTATATCCATTATTTTAGAGCACTTGCCTGCCTGCTGAAGTTTTTTTTCTGTATTTTCTTGGCACCATCTTCTTCCTTCTGTTTTTTGCTCTCCATCTAAAACATGATGTGAAGACTACTACTGGACTGAGCCAGGATAACCAAGGTAACAGGGGATGCGCCGCTCATTGTTCACTCCTCTACTATAGAGATGATTGCGACATTAACAGAGCGCGTGTATGTGTATGTGGCGACAGAGAGCACAAGGCTCTGCCGGCTCAGGCTGCAGAAAGCACAATATTGTTTGTTAGCCCGCAGTAATCAGGCTGAATTGTTACCAGCCCACTGGGATTTCTTTCGATCCTCCAGATTACCATTACACCACTGACAGCAGGTATGAGAGCAACAGATGCACAGCAAAGAAGTGTTACATGGAGCCAGATCTTTTTTTCATAGCAAAATATATTTGTTGGGCTTGGTCTTTTTTATTCTAACCATTCACACCACTGCCGGTTCCATGTGTATCATATTCTGAAATTAGTGACAGGAGCTAACATAGCTGAGAGCAGTGCTAGAGGAGGGTCAGTGTGATGAGATCACCCTCACAGTGTGAGTGTCAACCTCACTGAGGGTCCTCATCACCTCCTTAATAGTCTTGTTTGGCTCTGGCACCTGGCAAGATTGGAACATGCTACAGCACACCATCATGATGGGTGCTGAAACGATTTATTGATGAATCAATAAGTCAGTCAACAGGAAAATAATTGCCACAATTTTGATAATGAACTCAATTGTTTCAGTCATTTATCAAGCAAAAAATGTCAAATTGTTGCTGGTTGCAGCTTCTCAAATGTGACAGTTTGCTGGTTTCATCTGTTTTATATCATTATAGATGAAATTTCTTTGGGTTTTGGAGTGTTGGTCGGACAAAACAAGCATTTTGAAGATGTCACCCTTGGATCTGGGAAAGTGTGACAGGGAGTTTGTTTTCTCGATCTTTATATTGAGATTCTGAGTTATAACATTTATATCCATCTAGTCAGGAATACATATAGAACCCTTTAACAAAACAAACACAGCAGGTATGACACTGCAACACACCAGGTTTTGGTCTACAGTGTAATTAAAGTCGGACATAGTCAGTTCTGGGATTATTAGATAGACAGAAGGAAGTCCAGCTCAGAGGGGCCCACTTGGTCTATGCCATACCTTGATCAGTCCCTTAATAATGTCATGTAGGGTGCATTATGTTTTTTTGTTTGTTTGTTTGTTTTGTTTTTTAAATCCAAATTATATCCAATCAAGGTGACCTCTTCACTGCCCTCCAAAAAGTCTGTATCCTTCCCAAAACATGTGTGGATACGTAACAAATTCTATATCACATTTACACATTTAATAGATTGAGGAGAGTATAAGCCTTGCTTATTGCTTCTCAATACTGACAAATGATGCAGCCTGTTTGGTATTTTAAATTGTGTCTCAGTGTCACAGCTAAGAAAAGTACACGTGTTTCCTGCATATATGATCTTCTATGAGCAGTTTTAGCGATTTTGTAGCATTTTATAGACGAAACAATTAACTGATTAATCCAAAAATAATCAACAGATAATGAAAACAATCCTTAGTTGCAGTCGTAATCATCAAAAATTAATAAGAAATACAGACCCAGGACAAAGGGCAGGGACATCATCAATATCCTCTCACACCTTTTCGCCACATATTTAAACTACAATGACCACACACACATCAGAACTTCAAAAAAAAAAATTCAATCTACCTACCAGCAATGCTTTTTCAATGATTTGCTGACTCACTGAGATCCTGTACCTGCCTGCCAGGGGACTGCTTTTGCTCTTAATTCAAACCAGATAGGAAGACTTTTTTATTTACAGGACAGGCCTGCAGGAACAGTTGTGGGGGGCTGGTTAGTTACAGGCTACACACACTCAAGCTCACACCTGGGAGCTGCCAAGAATGGCCGCACTCTTGTACTTTTGGCCACTGAGGGGTTCAATTAGAGCAGTCGGGGGTTAAGTACCTCGTTTAATGGCACATCAACAGCAGCGATTGAAGGTGGGAAAAACACAATTGATTTATTTTCCCTATCATTATATACTCCATTCCAGCCAGTGACCTTCATGTTGCAACCTCACTCCCCTAACCTTCAAGCTAACTCTCTCTCCTACCTTCCTCTTTCTCTTTTCTTGTCTTTTCACACACACACACACACTGCATCCCCCATCATCTAGTACTTCAAAAGGCTGCTATATTGCTGCAGTTATTGGTTCCTGTGTTTTGGCTGCTGTGCCCTGAGAGACTTAAAAGCTAAAGAACCAGTTATGTTTTTATCAAAGCTTCTTCAGTCAGTCTGTCAGTCAGCGAGGTCTACAGAGGCAGTACCAGAAGGAGAATTCAGCTAAGAAAGAGATGTACATCCCTAACTTTGCTCTGAACATCACACCAAAATAAAACAAAAATCCAATCTTAAAGGATATTTTCTCTTTTTTTCTTTTGAAACTAGGAATCTATGTTTCTGGCATTCCACTGAGCACTAGACGTGACACAGCTACATACAGCCCAGAATTTATTTATTATATACATAAAATTGCACAGAGTGATACCAGCCATTAGTCCAGTGTGTTCGCAGTGTTTCCACTCTAACCTTATACAAAAAATAATCTGAAGGAGCAGCTTTCATAGCCCAAACAAGCTTCAAAAACCTCCTAGTGTGTCATTTTTTAATCTACAACATGCTGACTACAACGTCCTTGGACAGTTTATATAAGTGAACCATGTCCATTCTTAACTCAAAACAACCTCAAAATATCCAGTTGACATCCATTTGAAACAGTTTACAGTAACTCACAGGAAGCAAAATTTAACATTTATCAAAAGCTGTGATTTTAACCTCCTAGTCACGAGAGCCAACGTATATGGGGGCAGTGTAAGCAAACGTGTCACAGGGCATTTAAACATGTGACAATGTAGCATGTGACATACCGTTTTGACCAGAAGAAGCTCGATCAATGTCTCCATTTTGTGGTTGAATCGTAGTATTGACACAGATTTACCCAAACGCAGTACTTTCTAGAGGTCCTGGCCTTTCAATAGAGGAGTGACCCGTCCAAATCGACCAACGGGTTCTCGAGATATTGATGCGCGTTCAAGACAGTATTGCTCAGGTTCAATGAAATCATTGCACAGCAGAGCGCAGAGCACACAGTAGCAACATTATACATTCAAAAACAGTACGTTCATGTTCAAAAACATTGTAGGCTACATTCTTTGACAAAAGTGAAAGAGAAAGTAAATGAGTTTCTGTTTTTTTATCATCTAGACCTCGTAGTTTCAGACATATATTCTTTTCATTTTGGACATATCATTTTCGAGTAGGGGCCTGAGCCAGAGGCCTAGTGATTAAGGGGTTAAATTATTACATATTTCCACCACATACACAATATCTAAAAAATGGGTCTGACCTAATTGCTAACGTGCCAGGACACCTGAGTAAAGTGTACGTTGAAAAGATCTATCCTTCAACATTTAAAGGTGGCTGAGAGGAGGGATTACAACTCCCTAATCTCCAAAACACAAACATTGTGAAACCAAAAAAGCAGGAGTATGTTTTACGTGTGCCACGGTCACTCACCTTGTCAGCCATAATCATAGAGGAGCCTCCGTGGACCCCCAGGACTGGAAGTTGTGTCTGAACGGAGAGGAAGTCAAGGATCTGGGCAATGGCCTCCTGATCGGTGCCATCGGCAAACACAATGCCATGGAGACGAGTGCGTGACAGAAGTTCACACACCTTGAGACATGGTGAAACAAACACAGGTGTCAAACAAGACTCTGTGTGTGTGATAGACAGCATGAGTGTAGTATTGGTGAATGTTGCCCACCTGTGTAATCACAGACTTTGGGTCTGTCTGGTTGATCCTCAGTATTACAACGGAGACGTCAAGGGCATCATCAGGGCGCCGAGGTGGACGGAGGTCCTGATCGGAAACATGACGCGTCTGGCCCATGATCACACCCACGCTGAGACCTGGAGGCTTCTGGGACGCCACAGGCACCATCATCTGGGAGAGTAGGAGCAACATCCAGCCCACTACACCCATCATACCCTAAAAACACACAAGATCCGTCTCGTGAGGACACTGTGACAGTTTGTCTCACAAAACAAGACAATTTCAATCCTGAATTTATATTGCAAAGGTCATGTACTAAGACTGTAACAATACTTCTTTACCCTAACAGCTTTCCGCCTGCTATCAGCAGCCTGTCATAGGTGCAGGTCAGACTATACTGTATGTGGCTCAGGAGGTAGAGCAAGTTGTCCACTAATCACAGGACTGGCAGTTTGGTCCACGGTTCCTCCTGTCCACATGTCAAAGTGTCCTTGATGCTTCCGATGGTAAAGTAGTTTGGATAAAAGTGCTATATAAATGCAGCCATTTACCTTTTACCATGTTGTCAGGTGGTTATATGTTCATACAAACTGTCAAGGTAAAAAATACTGATATGTCTTTATTTTACGAACTGCTTAAATCTTATCAAAAAAATATTAATCCTGGATAACCAGCCTTCAAGGTGTTTATCTGTCTGTTCTGTTTACATAGAAGGCACGGGGACGGTTGATAACAAATCAGTACATGCATAATGGATAGGAAGGAAGACAGCATTGTATTAAGCTTTAAGAAATGTAACAAGATGAAACTTCATTTGTTGAAAATACTATTCATATTTTCCTTGTGTCCTACAAGACAAGCAAGATGGCAAGAACTGCAACTTCTTGCCATCTGTGTTTGTTAGATAGAAACTGAGTCGCACCTTGTGAAATGGGTTAAAAATCTACTGTACTGTGTCGTGGACAGAATATATTTCCAATCATCAGGATGTAAGAATCTTGTGTATTCTGAACATGTCTTCAAGTAAGTGCTGTAAAAATACCCACCGGGTTTCTCACAGATTGGCTTGTATTTATCTTTGATAAAAACAGTGTGACTCAGATATGTGACTCGAATATAATTATTAGTGAAAGTCTCAAGTGCAAAACCAAAGATTACATGATAGGCACGAACTGGGGCTGGGAGTTTACTGTCCTCTTTCTGTCCTCCACTATTCAAAAATCACTTAATTCAGTTTCATAGTGGGTGACCATTAGGGGACCAGGGTTAAACCTAACTTTAACCGCTAACCGCTTCATGAGACGTCCTAAATCTCTCTTCCACTGTCTGCCTTTATTTGAACATAATCTCTGCCTGTAGGCAATGTTCAAAGCAAAGTGCCAGCTATTAATGGTTAAAATACCCCTGAAATAAATGTAATCTGATTTTACCCCAGTCGTGGGGGTATGAGGGTTGACATTCCATATCGCTAAAGGCACACAAGTGTCTGCATCAATCAATAACATTCACTGAGATGAAATATAACATTTATTTTAACTCTATATCCTAACCAAGTTCCAGTCTAATACACAGGAGTGTAAGCTCCTGTTCCCAGTTCAGCTTAGTCTGTGTTACCTTTTCCTGTAAAGCAGATCTAAGAGCAGCAGATGAGTAGAGGAAATGCAGTGTGAAATGCCTTGGGCTGAATGAGAGCTAATGAAACTGTGATGCGAATGCTACGTTGCATCTAAGCCAATTTCTTACACCACCACAGTCCAGCAGAGCTGAAAAACACCTCAGGAGGAAACATCACGTCCACAAAATTAACCCACTGTCTCTTCATCCTTCATCCTCCCCTCTCCTAGCTTTCTAACTTCGCATCCATGTGTGCTAATCATCTTTATCTATTAATTTTCCCTTAATGTATTTAATTTTTTTACTCTCTTTTTCTTATTCTGCCAATCTGTCTTTCCGTCTGGGTTAGTATGTGTATCTGATCCATGTCATCTCACACCCGGTCTAATCAGGCCAGTTAGTCAAGTCAGTACTTTCCCAGCTTGCTCTCTCTGCCCTGGTGCCCACAGACTAGCCTGCAGCTCCAGCAGCACTTAGCATACGCCGCTAAATCACACACCGCTACACTCCTGTCCCAGACAATTAGCGTCAGCTCTAACTAATGGGACAAGATTACACTAACTTTCCCTGGAGTTAGCATCAGAGCTAACATAACTAGGAGCCGGAGTGTGCTGTGCCACAGCTTCCAAAATGGTCAACGTAGCTGGGTCACTGAGTGTTCCCGCTGTCTTACAGGATTTGCATTTGTGCTTAAAATCATATCCACTGACTCCTGCGATTAGGTTCCAAAAGAGATGTCATGAGGGGTAGCTGTTTCCCTGTGTGTTAGAATTTATGCTAATATTTCCATGAAACTGAAAAATGCAAGATCTTAATAATGTAACAATATTCAGCAGCATAATTCTCTAGTATCCAGCCAACACTAAAAGGGTGTTCACTCTTTAAAAATGTCTTTTAAAGGTAAGAGAGTATTCAATAGCTGATTTACTGCAATAAAATAGACTGAAGGGAGCTTTTGTTTGTGCTCATTTAAACATGTTTCCTAAATTGTACAAATGTGCCTCCAAGCAGTAAATTAGTCTTGTCCAAAAATGTTTTTATTTTCTCTGCTAAAGTTAAATCTAGATTTGTAAAAATGATGTCTCTGTCAAAGCTAGAAACAACACACCCGGTGCTCAAATGGGAGCTGGCATTCAGAGACCCTCAAGCTGCTTCAGCGACAATGAATCAGAGGATGTCTTTGTGCACAGTGTAACACAACCCAGAGTGATTTTCCTTGGATATAAGCACATTTTTTGGTTCAACAATGTTAGCCCTAACTCCTATTAAATAAAGCTCATGTGGGTGTAATTGCTTAAATCTATCAGTCCACAATTTCTTTCTTTCATTCATCGCCAATGAAGCAGCTCTATATAGTGTCTCTAGATGACAACACAAATTAGACTCGCGATTATGTGGGCCTTGTTTTCCCAAAATATCTTAAAGTGATAATCCATCCCAAATCTGTCTTTTGAATAGCAAACACTCCTTTGTAGGCTTGAAATTTGGCTTTAAAAGAGTGTAGTTTCAATGGATTTCAAAGTATCAGCGTACACTGAAACCTCTCAAACTTCTGCAGCACAATCTACTTTTCCACTGTCCATTCATGTTAATCATGTTGCTGTCACTCTTTTTTGTTTTTTGGCAAGATGTGGCTAAATTCACAAATCTATTTGGGTGGAGTATCACTTCAAGGTTACAATTGTAACATCCATCATACGAAACCTATTATGTTTGTCAAGTGTTTCCAAAAAGTATTTGTATTTTGCATTTGTGACGACCACCTAAGACCAATCTTGATACTCCTGTGTTTAGTACTATCTAATTTGTTTTCCTATTTTATTTCTTTGGTCCCAGTAATTATCTGCCATTTACCCACTAATGATCTCTGTATAAAACTGATGGCTGTTCAGTGCAATGTGAGAGCTGAACATTGAATTAGATCTTTGGATGCTGGTGAAACTATTAAACAAAACAAAACCAAAAGGTAGGTTAAAAATAAATGCAGCTGGAGTGGTGAGCTTCTGGCAAGGGATCAGCGGAAGTGAAAATGTATTTTTATACAAAAAATAAGTCAGGTCATGTACATCTTATACCATTCTTTTCATCTTCCTATGTTCACGTTGTGGTGCCCTTGCCTCAACAATGATGTTATGGTAGTACCTGAGAAATGTGTTGCTGAACCTGAAAACATTTTGCTCAGAGAGCATGTAGAAGTCATCACTCCTAATTCTAGTTATTTTATAATAAACATTTAGGGCAAGTTTCTTGAGTAAGAGAAAATGTCAAACTTACAAACCTACAAACGCATGCCTATTGCATTACATCAGATAACATTTGGCTGTAAGCTCTCTGTAGTCTGAGGGTTGAATAATATAGTTCTTTGTGCGCTGTGGCACAGCCACTGAGGTAGCATACGATAGCAGCCGCCACCCTAAAATAATGTCTTGCCACCCCATTTTCACAGTTTCTACTCTTAGTTCCAATGTGGTTTGTTAATCCCCATAATACCCAGTTCCAAACTCTGTGTGTCAGGGCCAGATTTATGTACATATTTGAGCTCACAATCTGCATGAAATTAGCGTCTGATTTACTAAAGCAGTTGCTAATTATCAGTAACTGGGACTGTCTTTTAGGTGCATTCTGCATATAAACGAGATCTCCAAAGATGCAGTTCAGTGGTGAAATGGGGATACGATGGGGTAATGAAATAAATCAAGGCCAGAAAAAGAAATCAAAATGTATTGAAGCTGAAATTATAATTCCCATTAAATGAAACTTTAACTTTCCAAACCATTCACTAAGGCCCTGATTAACCTCTAACTGAGAAAATAATTTGGGCATATTACTATAAAATAATCTTAAGGTTTGTAAAACCAATGCAGTAGGAGTCATTAAATGTGTAAAATGTTTTTTAAAAATACATACCTATCTAGACTGGTCTAGACCTGCTCTACTCGAAAAAGTGCCCTGAGATAACTTTGTTATGATATGGCGCTATATAAATAAAACTGAATTGAACTGAAATACCACCGCAGCTACGTGTCAAGTGTGCAATCACCAAAATGCATTAGCTCAGAGGATGTCAAGTTCAAGTTCAGGTTAAGTTACCACAAAGCAACAACTCTCCATCCCATCTTTGTCTATTGTAAAAAATTGTGCAATGTTTCTTTATTACTACTCCACTACTTTTCTTTCTAAGAAGCTGTCACTCTTAATTTTAAAATAATCCACTGTAGCTCTCCTACGCATTTCTGCTGTCATGGTGATTTTTGCAGAATGCAGGGTTATTAATTTTTGTCTCCCCCACCACAACCTTTCTTTAATATACTATTTCAAATCTGCACCTGCGTTGTAGAGGCAAAAAACTTTCCTTGTAAAACTGACCCTTGAATATCGAGTGAGCCTTAATAAATGTACCAGAATGTGCAGTCAACCACATTTATCAAATCTCCCCCTGTTATGTGTGCAATCCTCCTTCAAATGCTAAATGCATTTGCATGAAGAAGAGAGGCACACTTCACTGATTGCACGCAAGCCATGTCTCAGTTGACAGGCAAACTGCGCTTCCAGGCCAGTGCACCTGTTTGATGAATAACATGCACATCAAGTGAATTTTATGTTGCCTATTGCTGTCAGTTTTGTATTTGCTAAACAATGTAACTTAACAACAATGGCAAAGTTAGCAGTATTGTCCTAAGTTGCTAGCAGAGAGTGCGTAATGCGTGTTTGATGCTCATACAAATGCATGAACTGGAAGGATATACTGTATATGTATCACATGGAAATATACAGGTAAATGTCATTTTTTTCTGTAAATGAAATGTTTTAAATTATTATTTGAATCGTTATTAGAAAATTGGACATTGTTTTGTTTTTCAGATACATTCAGAGATCAGCCATAACTGAGCCAGAGTTTAGGGTAGAGAGAGCATTAACAAAAGGAATAAAACTAAGTTGAGAAAGAAGGAATGCTTTCCCTACTTGTAGTGTGGACTTCATGTCTCTTTTTAGAGGAGAGCAGTTCAGTGTTGTGTTTGTTGGCCACCCACCTTTATTGTTTCTTAGTTTTATTTGGCTGCATTAGTACTGTGAGAAGCTAGCCAAGCTTGTCACTTTACCGGGCAGTCTGTGCTACGTTGTGTCTCAGTTGGGTAAAAAAATTAAAACACATTGCAGATGGTGGTGTGACGTCTTCGAGGACATATTGGAAAATGTTTTAAAAGGTGTGGAATCCTTGGGGGGAAAAAAGCATTCTGCTTGCATTCTGTGTATTTTTCATCTTTTTAAATTGGCAGTCATTTTCCAAAATCAGATTGATTAGCATCCATCAGCAAATGAGTTGAATCATTTCAACAAAGTTTGCTCATTGCATAAACATGGTGAGACAGAAACACTAATGTGTGACTGATAGGAGTAGAGCTGCAAACAGTCAGTAATGTCTGGGAGCGCAATAGTGGTCGCTGCATGCCAAGGCAACTTTTATTCACTTAAAAATATAGAATTCTGGGATTTTGTAAATGTACATGTTTATGATTTTAGAAGGACTTCTAAGAGACGATGCTGAAAACGTATGGAAGACAATTGAATGTAAGTCTGTGAGAATACAATGTTTACGCTGAATATGCCTGTTTGTGTGTTTAGGCTGTATGATATGTACATAAACCTTGGAAGTTTTTGAGAGAGAGAGAGAGAGAGAGAGAGAGAGAGAGAGAGAGAGAGAGAGAGAGAGGTTTTGGAAACAAAGCTGACAAGTCTAGCAGACAAGTAAATATTGAGGGAAGGCACAGACACACACATGTGCACATACACACTCCAAACTACATCTATGTTTAATGGGTTTAATAATGTCTCTGATATTGACAGATTAACATTCATCCAGCTGTCATTTAGAATTTAACCACTTTGAACTGATAAAATTTATATAAAAAAAAGTCACTAGAAATATTGTACTTGCAGCTGACATATTCATATCCTACGATACTGAGCAGTTATTGCTCTGATGCTGGAATTATCAGCATCAGTTATAATTATCTTGTGACAATATGTATCAAGTGATTATTATATATTTTTTTAACTTTATGCAAATACTTTGCCCTTACTTCTTTAGAAAAATGCTGTTATTTCAATACACCTGCCTCAGTATATTCTTTAGTTGTGTATATCAAGTACACGTTTTTTTAAGACTTCAGCTGTAGTTTTGTATATGATGTATATGTATGTGCATAACAATTTAAGTACATGTATAAGAATTTTAGTGTATTTTTTCCAGATTTACTGAATTACATTTAGGCAAATACAAGTTTTACTATATGTCTTAAAGCTTCATTAAGCAAACATATTCTTTCTAAGCTAAAGGCACTTGATCACATGATGATACAACTCTGAGGTGGGTGGCTTCTTATCTGTCTGGAACTGCAGTACCACCCCAAGCCTCTGCCCATCACCTGTGGAGTGCCACAAGGCAGTGTCCCAGGACCCCTACTCTTTTTGCTTTAGACAGTATTAATGACATGAAATCAGACTACTCAAAATCTTTGTTCTTATATGCAGATGATTTAGCTATCCTGGGGTTGATGTATATAGGACAAGGATCTGGATGTTGGGCAATAGGACCAAATGTAACTTGTTTGGGTCGAAGATTAGGCTCAGGAAGGACCTTGACATCAAGATAGGAGGAGAATAAATAGTTTGCCTGTTAATAACAATTACTGCATTCTCGACAAAAGGGGTAGCGCACCTATACTAGGTTATTTAGTGATTCAACCGGTCTGGTTTGTGCTCAATGATGGCTGTTTCCGCCAGCTGGAGACACAATTACCCAATAAGAGCTTTGTAGGCAGGATTAAGAATGGAGATGTCATCTTCCTACCTAGCTAGCTACCTAGCTACATTAATGAAAGATAACGACAGAAAAATGGTGGTTGAGATTGATGCAGCTCTACAAGTTGTTGTAAGTGAACTTACAGAAATTACAACTCTTAAATAGGCATGTTTGTTTGGCGGGATATCATTGCCAGTGTTGGGCAAGTTCTGTGAAAACTGTAATCCGTTTTTCAATGAGTAATGTGCAATGAGTAACTGATTACATTACTAATTAATCAGCAGCAAAAGTAACTTGTTACTTTATTTTCATTACTCAGCACAGCTCTGCCAAATGTGCCTTTAAACAACTCCAAATCCTCCACACCCACATGTCAAACCTTTTGTATTTAACATGTGTAGAAATAGAAAACAAGACATTGTGGTTTAACAAGCAGGCAGCCCTACAATCTGGTGGGATTTTGTTGATCCAGTGTTATTTCAACAATGCTGTTAATCCATGTACTGGGCCCTTACAAACGCCTTAAAACACAAACTTCAAGTAGAACAAAACAAATGGGTTAGAGTCACCCTCAGGCTTGAAGCCTGGAGTCATGCTGTTGGGTGTCAGTTCTTACAGCCTCACAGGCTTCTAGTGGAGGGCCGAGCACGTCATACTCAATTAAATATACGATTTTACATGGAAGTGCTCCCAGCTACTTTTACAATTGTTTTAAGAAGGTATGTGAAGACTAGATAGTATTCCCTAATATAATTTGCATATCATGTTTTTTATGTTTTACTTTTATACTTGATATTTGAATCTTGAACTATGACATACAACTGTTGTCGTTTATGATGCGATTTCTTTTATGGGTGTCTATGGTACTTTTTACCATGTCTGCTTCCTGAAACAATATATTTATGGATCGTTCAAATGATTCAAATTTCAAATGTTTTAGTCCGTTTTCTAATATATCTTAATGTCAGACATTAAATGCCTGTCTCCATCTTAATGAAGGCTGTAAACTGCAAGCACCAGGGACAATGTAAGTCCAGGACTTCATCGTTATCTCCCTGACAAAGTCTGATATCTTGTATTTTATAAATGTATGAGAAAGGTTGTCAATAGACCAAACCAAACCAAAAATATTTGATGTTGAATCAAATGACTCCCTGCACTTTAGCAAACATATTTTGCATCATCATACCAGAACTAGGTACAATTTTTATGTTTAATTTGAAGGCACAACAACAGTATGATATGGAAATGTTGTTATTAACTGAGAAACAACATAAAACATAGTCCATAATTATTCACAAACTTAACATGAATGCACTGTTACCTGTACTACAACTACTAACATCAAATAAATGTTTTCAATTCAGTGCAATTGCAGTGCATCCCCTCTGAATAATCTAATACAGGTGCACTCTCACATCATGTGCTTAAATGTGCTTTTTCTGACCTGGGAGTACCAGGGTTTCTATTTTCCAGAGATTGCTCTGCATTTACTAAAGCACAGTGTGTATCATTATCCACCCACCCAGACATTGAATTGCAAAACACAAATGTTTGTTGTCTTGATTCGACAGCGAAATATGGTGAAAGGTCTTGTTTGAAATATCACATTTTTATTTGTTTTTAACATTGATGTAAGTTCCAAGTGCCTTCCTGCTTGTCCTCAATAAAACCGCATGCCTGCTAGACCCAGTCTCTTAACAGCCCTTTTTCCACATCAAAATTTCAGCAATGCAGAGAAATGTGTGTACATGTGTTAGGGGGACACACTTTTGGCCAATTCTGTCTCTTTTATTTTTGCATGCTTGTGGTTCTTGTGGAACCAGGGGAACAGAAAATGTCTGCGAGAGTTCTGTCATTCATATTTCATTGGTAATAAATATGAATAAACAAGGACAATGCCAAACACCAGAAAGGACACACTCCCTCATTCATTGGGGGACTGCATTGACTGTTCTTGTAACTGTGTTTGTGTGTATGTCTATATTTGTGTGTCTTTGTGTTTGACTTTGAGGGTATTTGCGTTTTTCTGCGGCACGATGTGAAGCAAGAGAAAGACACAACCCCTGTGGAGGAGACTAAAAGGCAAAAGCTAAGGGTGGGGCAAGAAAAGGGAAGAAAGGGTATGAAAATAAAGTTATTATGAAGCCCTGCCAAGGTGGAGAAGTTTATAGTCTTTTAGGCAGTACAGTTCTGACCTTGGAGAGATGGAGAGAGGCCATATTGTGAGGCAGTTTGATAAGCTCAATTATATTTTACATTAGAATTGTACTTAACTGTATTTAGGATTTGAAGAAGGATTAATTACAAAGCCATGCATGTATAATAATGACATAACCTAAGAAATAAGTTTTAGTCAACGAACTTGCAATGTTAGGTGCAGTGAAATGAAGGTAAATAAATATAATTACCAGGTAGCAAATCTTTGCTCAAGTTTGAAGGATTTGTTTGTTTACATGACAAATGTTCACAGTAAACTTGTATTAATTAAAAACTGTATGTTAAAAGTTTAGCTGACCCCAAACTGCATAAACACCAGGGTAACAAGAACATTACACGGTATGATAAGCTGAGACTGGGCCATCCTTATGAATATACAATGTGATTTCTCTAGCTTTCAATTATTGAAAGGACCTGAAACATTAAAATGACACGGGACGGTTGTAGACAATCATCTGTAAGCATTGTTAGACAATCTGATGTAATGATGGAATAAATTCTCCTTTTAATTTTTAACCAAAAATGGAATTTGTACTCATTTTAATGCATGGCAAGTGCACCACTCTCTTGAATAATCTATTATTGATGAAAGTGAGGACATTTATTAATCCACCAAATTTCTTCTGTTGCTGTAATAAGTTAAGGGAATAAAAGTACTGATATAACATTTTTCAAGCCAGACACATGTAGAATGACAAACAGTCAATAACTGTAGGTGAATTAAATTATGGACATATGAGCTGATCCTATTCTTATTTGAGGCCATATGTGGAAGATGGCTTGTGCACATAGCTGTATTTTGGTATATGTAATTTTATATCATGATATTGTTAAATATTGTAATATAGCAACATTTCTGGAAAATTGATTGAAAACTTGCTTATGGATAAAATAATAAGACTAATCTAGAGAATTAAATAACTAACAAATACTTCAACACATTGGTGCAAAAATCATGTAAAAATCCAATATTGCCATAAAGAAGTTCTGCTCATTGATTTTCACTATTGCCCACAATAGCCTGATACAACTAGTGATACCACGGGATTAACATTATGGCAACATCTCTGTAGACAAATTTATATCGCCCACTCCTACCTCAGGGAGGAGGGTACAAGAGGTAAAAAAATATATATTTATATCCTACAATCCGAATAATCATCAGACCAGCTTTTCATCTTTTAACAGGCATCAGAGTTCTGTATCTAATAAATTATGAAACTGATGTGAAAACATATTAGGGGATTTACTACTGAGAAGTACTGGCGAGCGTCCCTCATGCTCACAATGGTCATTAATTAAGACTTAAACGGCAAAAAAAGGATTAATATCCATCGCTGATGAAGCCTGTGAGAGACCAGACAACACTCAATCATTATTTCCATCTCATCCCTGTTCTCTCACGTAAAGGAGACCTACTGTATGTTCGAATGCAGAAAAACCCATTCATTTAACAGACACATGAAGCCAGCAGTTTTACAGATAAAATGTCTGAAGTATTATACTATAAAATAATTTAGGTTCAAGGTCAAGGCATACATTTGTTGGCAGGTCTTCAAAAGCTTCCAACATGGGATCTATCTATCATACATCTCTGCGCAGTGAGCCCCACTGTCTGGTCAACATATGTTTTTTGATGTGTTTCTGTTAAGAACTGCACTTGGAAGGAGGAGACAGAGGCTTCAAATGTTCCCACATCACCAGATACCCCGTCTGGCTGAGACAGCACCTGTCGCCAGCGTGGAAGGGAGCATTATACCTGGAGTAATATATTTTGGATGATTTGCGGATGCTTTGGGAATATTTTTGGCCTCCACATCTTGCTGCCTGGCAGAGTTCTCAACAAGATCATGTAGAAAAAATGAATGTAAACTGACTAGACGCTGACACACTAAATCATGGAGTGATCGAGGTCCTACTCATGTGGAAATCAAGTATCATTTTATTTGATGATGCCTTAAAAACTTGACTACATTTATGGCAAGATACATCTTGGTTGCTTTGCTGTCAATTTGTTTTTAATATGCCAAATAATAGGCACAGAATCAATTGCTGGTTGTCAGAATTCAGAATAATTGATTACTATGTTTTTATTTATTTATGGACATTTATTGGTATGCAAATGTTGTGTTTTACATTAGGAAACCAACTACACATATTGCAGGTTTCTGTTTTTTTATGTTTACATATTTATCAAATCAGTGTGTGTTTCTCCAAGGTAAGCAGCATATCCTTGAAAAATTTCTGCACTGGTGTGTGAGTATAAAAATGTACTTAAGCACCACTGTGCACCACTGAAATCAAGGCCTGGCCTTTATTAAAAAAAATGCAATTACTATCTTACAGATTTACTGGTTGATATACAATTCTATAATTATAATAATCATTTTTATATAGCACTTTTCAAATCACAGTTACATTGTGCTTCACAAACCGATGAATAAGACAAAAAAAATCAGCAGCAGAATCAATAAAAGTAGAGTCAGTGCTCCAGGAAGTCTCCTAGGTGCTGTGTTTGTACAAATTGGAGACAAGAGAGACCTATGACTGAGGCAAAAACACAGAGTTTATGTGGGAAGAGATAAAAGCATGGACGGCTTTTACCAAATCAATAATGGATAAAACAGCTTAACAAACATCTCAAACAACTCTTAACCAACACTTCCCAAAATGGAGAATTTATATTTGATCATTTTCTCATGAACATGCCCATGTCTGTGCATCTACCTGTAGATAAGCAACTTTCACGGGAATGAATGGGCCACCATGCTGGAACGCGGTTTTCAGTTTTTCTGGTTTCACAGGAAAAAAATGTCCTCACTAACAAGACAAGTGTTTTTGGCCTGTAACTCTTCCGTTCACAAACTTTTACCCCTATGCATAACAGTTTTAAAAGAAAACCTGTTTATAGTGACACACTTTCAAAAAATTAAACAAGATTATTTAAAAAATGTAATTCCATTCAATGTGAATTTGAGGATGATAAGGGGAAGATAAGAAAGCCAATTACTTGTTCTGAAGCTGACTGATGAAATTCCTTATGGACTTAACATCATTGGCACAGTTAGTACTGAGCACATATTGCCAGACTTCCTTTTAAGTAATGTAGCTTCTGGCTTATCAAGAGAATTACAATAACTATTCTTTTTACACCCTCTTTGGGAATGATGGTGCTACAGTAGAATATGATTGTGCAGCTCCATAGTACAATTGTTTAAAGAATGCCCTACTGTGCATTATCTCCTATGCTACAATAATGTCTGAATCATTGTAAAAATGTATTAATAATCTCAGTAACACATTGAGGTAATTGTGCCTTAACATATGTAATACACGAAATTGAGTAGCAACCATTTTTCATGGAATCAGTGAGACCTCAGCCACTTACAATGATCTCTGTTGGAGACCAATAAGATGGTGAAATAGTACTGATACATTTATATGACTGATCTGTTCCTCATAAGCATGGCAAACTGAATCAAATTGGATTTAAAAAGCTAAAGAATGTCTTAACTAGGACAGTGTTATATCAGTCTGAAGCAAAATCTGGTGTCTGTAAAAGCATAAAATTGGAATATGGATTTTGGGTGTTAAGTTGGCCAAAATGACAGGGCCAGGCTGGCCGCACTTTGGCACCTCCTAAGCCTCTTTTTTAGCTTGGAAAAACCCTCAGACTGACAAAGTGTAAAAGGCATCATTTAAGGTAACAGCTAAGCCTCCTAGGAAGCTGGAATTGGTCTCACTCTCAAAGCCACATGTTGTGCTTAATACTAATCAAGCTAATTCAAAAGCACACTATTCAAATAGACACAGCGGGGGGTTACAATCCAAAATGAAACATCCGCCATCTTTAAAGCCTTAAGCTTTCAACTGAAAGATGAATGCTGACATCAAAGGAGAGCACATCTGTGTGCATCTTTTTTTAACAATGACCACTGACTATCAATACTGTGGTTGCAATATTTACTTTTAAAAGGATGTAAAGAAGCACTAATCAATATTTTTATGTTAATAATGGATCACATCCCTACTGTATATGTAATGTTAATGGTGGTGCTTGTTGTGATGAAACCACAGACAATTTGTCATCCAACTCTGCAGTTCCTCTCAGCTCTATGGAGCGTTTTAGTGTCGGTTTTGGTTTTTCCGGCCCGCAAAATTTACTGTTTTAGTTCAGTCTCTCGACTCTCATCGATCTCGTGTCCAGCCACAATAAGCAGCTGTTTTAAGTGAGAAAGCTCTGATAAAACCCAATGTGTGCTACCTGCTCGGCACCACACAGCAGTTAAGAGACTAGCTAATAAACACACTGGAGCATTTAGCAGCTAAAAGACAGATATTTCACTCAGGAGTTGGTGTAGACTAGTCTGGGAACCAGACAAATCTGCGAGCTCATGTTTTATTTGCTCTGGCAGATGTGTCCGATCCCACTCCCATTCAGACAGATATCCAGACAACCTGGCCTGGGTCAGGCCAATCACAACCGTTGATCTAATGTGGGGCGGGTTTTATACGATGACTGTAGAGAGGAGTGCCGTTGAGGCATTTTCATAAACAACCAAGGTGGCTGCCGCTGATGTGGAACGTTCCGAATCCGTTATTGTGTCAGTATTAAACGAGCTGGACGGTATATTTTCTCTAAAAGAAGAACAAACAACTGCACTTAAAGCTTTTGTTGATAAGAAGTGTTTGCCGTACTTCTGACAGGATTCGCTCAGCGCTACGTCACACGTTTTGTTGCTCTGATTGGTTGAAGGTCTATCCAATTGTGTCCAGAGGCATTTTGGTCTGCGCCTGTTGATAAATCAAAAGTGAACTGAGAGGTTCCAGACTAATTCGCATTTGCCGATGTCAGGCTAGGTGTAGACCAAAACACAGTTAAAAGGAGTGAAAATACGACTTACATTCATTAGGTAGTTAGACGCACATCTCAAAATGAATGCTAATGTTGCTCCATGTCTGCTGGAGGTGTAAATCAGCAATTGTGTGCTAACACATTTGCCACAACATCTTTAAAGGTGATAATATGTCAATGTTGTATTTACAGCTTGTTATGCTGCCATCAAGTGGCCAAAATATTAATTTAAAGCAGCTTTAAGAATATTCCTTATTTCCCATGATCCCTAACCTTAACCAAGCAGTTTTAGT
The DNA here is from genome assembly GCA_005408345.1 of Macquaria australasica. Classification (NCBI taxonomy): domain Eukaryota; kingdom Metazoa; phylum Chordata; class Actinopteri; order Centrarchiformes; family Percichthyidae; genus Macquaria; species Macquaria australasica. The sequence continues at coordinate 460,159 of SEMN01000231.1, forward strand.
TGTAATCAGTAAAGAGAAATGTATCAACTTCCGGTGATTTATGCCTGTGTATTACATTGCCTAGAGATGGTGAACAAGGATTAAAAGCAACACATTTGGTTCTCAAGCCAATAAGGGAAATGACAAAGCAGTAATCTTACAACATTATTTTACCTCTTCACAGATCTTTCTAGCTTTCTAGCTTTCACTTTGACTGTGAAAATATGACTGTTGCATTTTGGTCAATAAGGTCTGACTAACTGCCAAATACAGGTCAATAAAAGTAATAAATTACGTAACACCCCTTTAACCTTTATCTCACTGTCTGTTAAACAAATAACATTATCAATAATAGCATTCTGCTAGGCCAAAAAAGATGTGTGAACAAATGAAAATGGTATAAAAGACTGCTTCTATTTGGGTATACTGTACACTGAATATAAGATCTTAAAGGCAACATAATCCAAAATAAAACTCCTATTCTGCAACGTGTTATATTGAAAAAAATAAACTAATATAACATAATAACCTTATAACAACATTAATTCAAACACCCTTATAAAAAAATAAAAGTTCACAATTTTCATCGACCATCCAGCTGGTCCATCCGTCTGCGACAGAAGCATTTGGGATATGCGACTGCTTTGACAGATTAAAATAGAAACATGAAATGCTGCTTTTAATTCATACTCGAGATGTATAGGTGGCAATATCTTGGTTACAGCTCTATTATGCTTGTCATGTCTCTAAATCCACCCTGAAACCACCTCAAGAAGGATCATGATTATCCTGATTTTCAGCATCAAAATGATCTGCCTTGAGTCATGAAAAACACAGACACAAGTTTTAAGACTGATTAAAAGTTGGATTTGATTTCCAAAACCTAGCCTGAGCAACGAAAATTATTATTTTTCAGGTTTGAAAAACCCAATTTTTAGATTTATTCCAATCCGATTACTTATCCTATCAGTAAAGTCTCGAAAAACTGGGCTGGAACTGGATAAGACTGATCTGGAATCTTGAGCAGACGGAAACACTTAAAACCCATTAAAGATACACACGAAGGTGTGTACTAGCTATAAACATTTAGTCACAGGCCCCTTGAATGTCAAACTGCTAACCAAGGCAGTGTTAGTGTTAGCGACAATGTGCAAGCTGCAGGACTATAAGGATGCAGCCACGGCTCAATATAATCAATGTGTGTAAATACCAATGTAGTGCAGTTCCAGTTGTTGTGGGTTTTTTTTAACTTAGTTATTAATATAAAACCAGCATCTTCTGATTTTTTTCTACTATAGAATAGGTGGGAGGTTCACTGGTGATTAAAGAGCAACTACTTATTAATATGGAGAATTCTAGCTGTAAATGTAGAAACAGAAGATTTAATATTCAAATTATGTAAAAGACTGAATACTTGTGTTTTAAGACATGAAATGGTCAAATTTACAGATGCAGAGCATCATCACAAAACATAATCTACTGACAACTTCATTCTAAAAATATCAGTTCAAAAACCTGTATTAGTCAAACCCTACTTAATATCACTACGGCTCACTAACTCATTAAATGAGACCACCAAGTGTGTTTTGATTAAATGATTAAACAGTGCACGTTCTTAAGAGGCTTTTGGGTTATTAACTTGTGTCTGAGACTGCACTATCACACAGCAATATACTGAAGATCAGCGGGGGTCAAATGGCTCATTATCATATGTCACTCAGTCCTTTACACTGGTAATTGCTAGGAACAGGAAAATGAAAACGCTCATTTTCATCCTCTCAAGCCTCATGTGCGAGACATTTGACCTGTGATTGTATGTTCAAAGACAGCAACTGTGAAGGCAGGGCATCAGCTCTTAAATTCTTCTAACAGCAGACAAGAAAATGTGTTAAATGCGTTAGCCACCGAGAGCCAAATGTAACCAAATTTTGGTGTTGGATGTTGTCAGGACAAGATTATCTGACGCTACACAGTACAGGCACAGTAGCAGGTTTAATTGACTTTAAAGAAAGCACTCACTCAGCAGATGACAGCTAAAGCTAAAGGCCACGCCGGAGGCTTGGTGGGTACACATGGTTTGGCTGTTAATGTTCGAGGCAGAACCACACCACCACGGACCTTATTTTCAAACATGCAGTTTGTCAACTTCAGTGGATAGTGAGCTCCAACCAATAAAACTGTGCAGATAAGGGGATTATTTGCTGTAGTTCTTATCTCAGGATTTGTCAATACCTCCTTCAGGACAAATACAGCTACAATGCAGGGCAGGAAGGTGCATATTCCACCCACAGGTTCTTTGGCTTTTCTCTTTTTTAAGCGTCTTTATAATTATTCTTCATAAGCTCTAGGTTGCAATCTTGTGTGTGTACTCCTACCTAAAATCCTCTATATGTTCATGGAAAAAGGAGTGGGAAAAAAAGAGAGGATATGAGGATTCTTAGTTGTTTTTATTCTAGTATGTGTGACTCAAATGCCTTTAACTGAGCTACACAAAACAACTATCTCTTGTACCATAAAATAACCTGAAAGGTACCAGAGCAATATTCTTATGGCTCAGCAATTATGTGTTTTGATCGAACATCCAATTTTAAGGTAAAGCTATTTCTTTGATAAGCTATTCTTTCACAGTAAATGCACAATAATACTTGCAATACTTTTGGATCACTTCAGTAACTGACGGTTCAACAGAGGTAAAAACTCTATGTATCTTTCATGAAAAGAAAGAGACTTCTGCATGAATGCTCTCTGAACCTTTCCCCACTTGCAGGCATATGTAGATTTTGGGCTAATTTTGTGCTCTAGCTCTAAAAATGTCTTGCACACTATTAAAAACCAAAACACTGAGGCCAAGATGACACAGTATACACAGAGTAGTCTGACTGCTCACCATTTGCAACCTTTTATCTGCAAGAAACCTCTCTGAAAATCCTCTTTTATAAATAAGTTTTACAAGAAAATTGTATTTAGCAGAACCATATGAGATAAAGAAACTTTTTGGATCTTTGTTACCAGCATAGGTAACAAACGTACTTAATGTTTGTGTGAATATCACCAGTTCCATTTAGGTGCCATCAAAATAATCTCAAGAGGGCCATCTTGTTAAAGGCTAACAATAACATGTTGAGAACAGCACATTTAATGTGAGGGATTAAATAGCTTTAACTGCAGAGAAACAGAACAACACAGTCTCACTTCTGACTACGCTGACAACAAGCTGCTTCGAGACAATGAATTCTGAACTGCAGTACCTGCTTTGCCAACAATAGAGATGGTTCAGTGAACAGCTCAGTGAGATGCATCTCGACACATAATTTCAACACTATGTCATGCTGGAACCAAAATGGGACTCAGAATATGGTATGAATCGCATCACTGAGAAATTTTCGTTTTAATGCTTTTCCTGTTTGGCTTTGTTACAGTAGTTGGTTAATAGCAGACTGTGAGAGATGAACATACAATGCCCAACTGACCAGGAAACCCTCTCTGGAGTGATAACAACAACAAAAAAGTGAATAGAAAAGTAGGCCCACTATAAAATACTGTTAAGGTTTTAAAGGTGTTATGACATCACACCCAGAATTCATTGCAGCTTTGCACAAGATATTTATATTAATGAAGATACCAACAGCTCTCGACATTCACTGCTCCCCACTCTATTGCGTTTATGCCCTACAGAGTTGATCTCCTTTTGTGTCATCCCACTATTCAAGAAAATAGACTACTGCTGAGCACATCCTCAGTCTCTCTCCCCAGTTCTCTACAACACCACAATGAGTCTGGTATGGCATGAATGATAATTTGCCCTAAATGATCATGACAAATGTACGCACATACACATATAATTAGGGGCATTGCTTTGCCACCAGGAATGATTAGTCTGATAGAGAATTATGGGAATTATGGTCTTATAGGCTATTCTGTCAAGTCAGACTCCTATATTTAGATATGTCAGACTCTTATAGGCCTAGTTACCCCCCCATGTAACATCTGTGTGTGTGCATGTGAGTGTGTGTGATGGCTTCCATGTCCCTGAGAGGAGGAGAAGACACTTCGTGTGTCAGACTTGGCACGGGAAGAGGGAGGAAAACGGAAGAAAATGTGTTTCTACAACGTGACTGCATTCAAAGCCTGAAAACTGTAATTTGAGATATGAATTCATTACACGGCCTCTCATCAGTAGCCGGGGATAATGTGATGCAACAGCGCCGCTTAGCGTCGCACAGCGCCCTGTCTGACAGTGTGTTTCCCCCCCTGCTCGCCGTCCAGCCGCGGTTCTTACCTTCGGTGTCACAAAGCGTGGCTGCTGCAGGTTTGCGGTCGCGGAGGTTTTGCGCCTTCTTCTTCGGAGTCCGTGCGATGAATGTTGAGTTTTACTGCCGTGGTGCGGGGGCCCGTGCAGGCAGCCACCATGACCTGTCCGTTTACTGGCATTTTGGTTCCTTCTCACAGCGTCAGTGAAACCAGAGGAAAAGTGTTCAAACTTGATCTGAAAAACAAGAAAATAAAAAATGCTATTGCTTATTGCATTGTACGCCTCAAAAGCTCGTACTTGTTGAATCTGACTCTAAAATTTGACTATAAAAGGACGCGCGCCTACAGGCTGGTGCCTAATTAGGCTACGAGCTATAAACATTATTACCCCATGTCACCTATATTCTTCCCGACTCATAAACATTTTAAGTTTAAATTAGCCTACATCAAATACCAGCTCATGCGAGTGTGTGTGTGTGTGCGCGCGCGTTATGTTATATGTATGTGTATGTTGTAGCACAAGTGCGTGCGCGCGTGTGCCTCTTTTGGGGATGCTGAAACACGGGCTTATTGGACAGAAAGCTTGCGTGACGAAACACAAGTTAAATTCAAAGGTGAGATGGTGTACGGTGAGAAAGACAAAATAGCCTAGTACTGTGTGTGTGTGCGTGTGTGTGTGTGTGTCAGAAAGAGGGGGGAGAGAGAGCGCGTTAAAAACAGCCTGTGGCTCCTTAGCGAATATTCCCATCACGCTCCTCTCTCCGGTGCCGGGCTCGTCTATGTAGGGCATGCAGCAGGTTGTGTGTCGGGGACTCGGGTCGGACAAACGAAGGAGCGGAGAGAGGAACACAAACCAGCCACCCCACCAGCCCGCCTCTGCTCCACTTTGAGAGGAGAGTGAGTGTGCGGCAGATATTAAACCACTGAACCCCGACAATTGCCCCGACAGGAGAGAGTTAGTTCTAATCTAAGCCAAAAAACATACTAATTAAAGCTAACTCACCCCATTCCCGTGACACATCTCTCCAGGCGGCCAGGTGGAGATGACATTGCAGCCTGTTACTCCATTCGGGTGCCCTCGGCTGGAGTGGGAATCACATACGACTCTCCTCCGTCAAATTAATCCATCAATTTCTCCTCCATCCAGTCCCCCCAAAAAACACACCACCACACGGATAAATCCACCTGTCTGCCTCTGAAGACCTCCCCCCTCCACCACCACCTCTCCCCCGGTAGATAGGTAGTATTCCTCTCGGTTAAGATGTCAAACACCGTCCATTCAGCGGCGGAGACGGACTGGGAAAAGGGGGAAGGAAAAAAAAGCCGTTGACGTGCGGGGATCAGTTAGACTCTAGAATCCAAAATAACCGTTGGTTTGGAATCTCCAGCGGCAGCCCCGCGCGTTCCGCAGTGAGGGCTCGTGGACAGGTCCGCGCGCCTCCTCCTCCTCCTCCTCTCCTGTCCTCCTCCTCCTCCTCGCGCCGCTCGCGGATTCTTGAAGACTGAAGGGGGGATTCCGTCACAAATAACATCAAACACACACACACACACACCACACACACACACATATATATATATATATATATATATATATATATTCACACACGCACACCCTCTCCTTCTCCCTCACGCGCTCTCCGAACGAGCACCGCACTCCAGAACCACCTGAACAATTCGGAACAAGTTTAAACGGGTCGAGTTATTTTTGTAGCTTTCTACGCCGCACGACGGAGGTGATGCTCCGGCAGCAGACCAAGCGTCCGGGCGGAGAGAAATAAGGAAATATTCTCCGGCAGTCTCTTTACCCCGCAGCCCGGCCGCCCACGCTTCGCTGGCTGAAGGTACTTACACATCAGCCTAGTTAATTAAACATTTGGGCAACGGGCCTGAATGAGAGAAGGATGGTGTGGTGGAGGGGGGAGGTGGGTAGTGGTGGCGGGCGACTTGGGTGACTTCATCTTCCCATTATAAAATATCAAAAAGATATGTGGCGAGTTAAGAGGGCGCGCGCTAGGGAAATTTCGCAATGTCTACCCCTCCAATAAAAGCGACTCCAACTTAACAGCTCGTTAAAACTGATATGTCTCTCCCTTGTCTGTCTCTCTTGGGTTTTTCTGCCTCTCTGCGTGTCGCTTTTCCTGGCGTGTCTTCTCCAAAAAATGAAGACGCGAGAGAGGTATGGCGCACACCATCATTCGTCGTTTATGGCATCACCTGGTGCCACCTCGCCAAACGAAACCGTGCGCGCGCGCGTTCGTGCAAGCATCTTTCTTATATCTTTCTCGGCGCGCGCGCGCGTGTGTGTGTGTGTGTGTGTGTGTGTGTGTGTGTGTGTGTGTTCTGTGACGACTGTCTCGGCGTCAAACAAGTCGCCTCCGCTCCATCAGAGCATCCACTGCGCACAGATAAAACATTTCAATATCCGCTGAACTGTTGTAACCCAATCGAGTGGTCCCCATGCAGAAAATCCCCCTTCCCCAAAATTATCCCTTCAAAATGAATGCACCGAAACGTTTATTGCCGATGATGTGTATGTTCCCCCGTCAGCGCCAGAGTTTGTTAAAAGCTACGGGTGAGATAAGGGGAAATAGAGGCAACGCTAGTGAATTACACAGTCTCAATTAAACATAATTAGCAGATCAAAACTGCAGCACAGGGGGTCCTCGGGGAGCGCTGACAAAACTCCCCCCTCTCCCTCCATCCCTCTCTCTGCATCTCCCTCTGAGTGTTGCCTTGGAGTCCCATTGCAGACAGATGGTGTAGATACTGCATGGGGTCATGTTAGCAGGCCAGGGATCTACTAGGACTGGCTGCCATAAGCTGAGTTACACTTTGAGGCAAAAAAAAAAAAAACAGCGCAGCATATAGCAGACCAGAGGGCTTCTTATTAAGGAACACTTCACTACCCTCCTCCTCCTCCACCACCACCTCCTCCACCTCCTCCTCCTCTATCCCTGGAATAAAAATCTCCACCTGTTGAGGTCCTCTATCCTCCTCCGTCAGAGCCCGAGCCTCCAAGGCTTGGAATAAAAGAAACAGAGGATTGCATAACATGGACATAAAAGAGATGGAGACAGACCACACTAAGAGTGGAAGATGGTCTACTTTTCTTTTGAGGAAAAAATCCTGGGGTTGCAAATACAATAGCTCTGCCTTTCTTTCATACCATCCCACCCACCACCATCTCCTCCTGCTATTTACCCATTAGAGGCACCCTGATGGGACAGGCTGGACCCAGGACACTCCCTTGGGGACTGTAGAGGATGCAGTGTTTAACAGTGGCTTTCATTTTTAGTCTGTTAACCAGAAATTAGCCCCAATGGAGTATGGCTATGCTTGTCTTATTCTATATTTATACATTAAGCTGTTGCCAAGGAAATAAAGACATCCGTTCTTCCGATCCACCATAAATAGGGTTTTAAAAGCTGTCCTTTTCTTTAAGTATAATCTCATTCAAGGGTATGCATGTCTGCTGACCTCCCTAAAGTAATTTCTGGGACATGACCTTTTTCAGGATCCTGCATGTGCATAGACTCCAGGATCTCTCTCTCTCTCTCTCTCTCTCTCTCTCTCTCTCTCTCGCTCTCTCTCTCTCTCTCTCTCTCGCTCTCTCGCTCTCTCGCTCTCATTTAGTATGCATTCATCTGGTGCACACCAGCACAGCACTTGGACAGTATAGTGAGTCAGCTCTGCTGCCCTGTCTGTAGACAGTTGTAGGTATTTAGGCAGTAGGGGAGGAGTCCACAGTGTTGGAATTGTCTAAACATGCGTCCCTGTTATTATAACTGATTTATAACCGCTGGGCTCAGTTGTCATGCATCTTTCATGGGCCAGCAGCACATTGAACAGAAGTTACCCAGGCATGTCGAACTGCAGAGACAACGCCGGACACACTCACACATGCACACGCTCAGCTCAAGTTCAAATCTGGCTTCCAGCATCCAAACACCTCAACGGGCCAGATGCCTTTACGTCTTCATCTCTGCTGTCTGATTAAATTTCACAAGGCTGTTGCTAATAGCTCATATTGTGTGATTACAAAATATTTGAAAAACAAGGGAGACCCATTATCACTTTGTAGTGCGTCAACAGTGTGCTAACTATTTTGTTATTACTCTGTATAATTATTGAAGACAAAAGCTCATTCCACTAATGTTGTTTGGCTAATAGTCAAAGCCCAGTACTCCAATATTCCTGGAATGAATCAGAGGAAAAGAAAAAGAGTCCAATTAAAGCAGCTCCAACTATGAAACCAGCAGGCAAGCTCACAAACAAACTGATAAATAAATAAATAAATATGTAAATAAATAGATAAATTACAGGGAAGAGAAAACGATTACACAAGGCCTCTGACAAAAATGATGTGGGCAATTTTTGTATCCATGGTAACTGACTTTTTCAGAGTGTCACCACTTTTGTTTTGGCAGAGACGCAACCCAGATTCATATGGTTTATCTTTTGCAAACGGTTCCGGACAACACAAGTCCCCATTCATAAACAACTGGCCACGCTAACTGCTACAGGATGCCAGCCACTCATTCACAGACTGATGTACACCGGCGCCACTGATCACACATTACCCAGCACATGCAGCCCTGCTGCAGCCAGCTCACTGCTGATGCAACTAATATGGAAATCTTTTAAAGCACACACTGCTAATTAGCTGCATAGCTAACTAAAAACCCAGTCCATAGAAGCCTGTAACTGTCAACTTTGCTTAAAAATCTTTTTAGTATAAAACGCATTGTTTCCATGAAAACAAGACCTGATGGCACACTTTGGGTTGTATTTTTACTATCAATTTGTACGTGTTTTTAAGAATAGCCTTGTGGATTTTATGCTTTTTACATTTTGAGGCAGTTACACCAAGTCCTTAATCCTGATTACCCAGTCACGCTCACATGGTTGGCTACCTTACAGCAGTTCCAGTAGCAACACCGACTTGCCCAGTTTTTAAAATGCATTGGCATCTTCATACCAGCACACACTAGGCCTTATCTGACAATCATCAGGACTTTGATTGACAGGCAAACACAATAGAAATCCACAAAAGTGTGATTCACTGTAATGTTTCTATGCAACTGAAGTAAGCTGGTTGGTAAAGAAAGTAGGTGGGCTGCGTTCAGCCTAATGACTGTATGATGAGCCTACAAGACAAATTCCTGTCTTGACACTTCTTCATTTTTTTTCTCAGACTGAGGCACTGCCATAGCAAAGACACTGCATTGTAGCTACAGTACATGGCTTTATATAGATTCAGGAAATGAATCACACCGTCAATAAATGGCAACAAAATAAACAGAAATGTATTCAAGGCTCTCAATCTGGAACAGAGCGGTGTGATAGCTGGCATTTATCAAGTTATAGATATTCTCTCTCTCTCTAGTCTGTCTTTTTACTTTGCCTCCCTCCCTCTCTTGCACTCTCCACCCTCACCCGCTCTCTCGCCCACAGAGAGTGGGTGACCTGGGATGAGCTCTCCTACAGACGGCACTGCTTCCTACAGCCAGACAGGGGCAGTATGTAGTGCTTAGATCTCAGGTGAGTTTTAGGCTGACTCTCAAGGGTCTACCTTGGCGGTATCATCATCACCCCATTCAAACTTATAGGCACCTTTGAAAACCACTCATCTCAAAAATTGATAGGTGATTACTTCCTGTCACAGTGCTGATCACAGTGAAAAGTTCATGAGTGCAGCAGCCAAATCAATTAGTTGAAAGTGATGCACTGCTGTGTCTTTTTCACTTGGCCACACCAGCAATTATCTTTAGCTTGAAAAGGTCAGTCAATAATTTAATAATTAATTGCAAGTAAGGATTTAGAAAGTTTTGAAACTCTCATGATGAAAATCATCTGTCCTCATTTCCACAACAAAAACCAGAACCATTTTTGGCTGAAATGGGTGAACTAAATATGCATAAATATGAATATCTCTTCATTAATTAGGTAAAAAATTCAAACTTTATTTTACTAACGTAAGTCTACTTTAAGTCAGCACAGGTAAATTTAGGCTTTTGAATAATTCATATTTTGAATAAATTAGGGCCAAATAAAATAATATATATTACAACAACTGAACGTAGTTAAGACAGAAAAGACAGTAGCAGCCGATCACACTCATGTTAAAGAAATAATTCAAAATTTTGGAAATATGCTTGTTTACTTTTTGAAACTACTGCCAGCAGTTGGTAAGCTCAGCATAAAGACTGGTAACAGGGGGAAACAGCTAGCATGGCTCTGTCCAATCGTAATAAAAGCCGCCTACCACCACTTCTAAAGCCATACAATAATCACAGTGTAAAATCGACGTGTTACAGGGTATTATGTGCTGGACTATATCTTCCTGTCTTGGTGTCTGCGTGATGTTGCCCAGCAACCAGCGGACACTCCAGGAAGTTACCGCACCTAGCCAAGAAATAGTTGGGCACGTAACCCCCTGTAAAACCACAAATTTAAGTTTTTACACGGATTACAAGATATATGTTAATTAGTGAGCTCTAGAGGTGCTGTAGGCAGATTTTTTTTACATTTAGACAGAGCCAGGCTAACTGTTTCCCCCTGTTTCCAGTCTATGTGTTAAGCTAAGCTAATCAGCTGCTGGCTGTAGCTTCATATTTGACATGAGAGTGGTATCAATCTTTTCGTCCAACTCTCGGTACAAAAGTAAATAAGCGTAGTTTCCAAACGGTCAAACTATTCTATTGACTAACACTCAAGAACTAACCTGCAGGTTTCGTAAAATTTTGACTTGGGCATCCAAGCATGCACAAGTTGACAATCACAACAGTGAAATGGAGGTCACACACTGTCCAACTGCAGCTGCAAGCAGAGAGTAAACTCCTCAATATGACCCACCTCGTGTAGTAACCTGCAACACACACAAAAATGTGAAGAAATGATGTCATCAGTTGATCTGGGGAAGTACACATTTAGACTGTGTTGGTTAATTTGCACTTAAAGCACCAGGGCACACTCTGGTACCCAATGTGACAGCTCGGAAATTCACAGTGCTACAGGAAATCCCATTTGTATATTCAGAGTGTAAAAGTCTTGGGGTGCTCAGTGTACATTGGGTACTTATGGAACTGTGGCTAAGGAGTTGGTGCAATAGAGCGGTTCAATGTTGGAGGCTGTAGCCAAATCAAACTAATTGGCCCAGTCCTCAGAACAATTTAAAATTGTCATCTTGAGGCTGTAACTTTTTATGGCCTTTCTATTATCAGCATAGCCAGAGGGTGCATTAAATATCTTACTGACAATAACAAAAGCCTGACTGTGAGATTGAAGCATTGTTCATTTTCAGATTGACTGATAAAAGGAATGACAGCATAACCTCTAAATACAAGATTTACTGAAATGTTTAAAGGTTTGTAAGAACTTATTAGCTGTTCAAGGTGGAAAACTGGGAACTGGGCTCTGTTTGTTTTTTAGTGTTGGTAAGGCAGTTTGTCTGTTTGCACACAAGATCAACACCAGTGAGAAGCTAGATGGAAGTGGGAATGAATATGTGAACCTGCAAATATTTACCGCTGAACTATGCCACTCCAGTGATGTATTTTTAGGTCCCCTTTGAGCTCCTAAAAGCCACAAGCACACTTGTTTCACTTGTTATCCATTAACATGAACTCGAAAACTGAAAAAAAAAGTACATGTAATGATTTCAATTAGCAGACTAGTTTAAAAATGTAGTGTTGTTGATTAAACACAGATCAGAACACAGGCTGACTGGCATAGACTTTATCTGGGGATAACACCTGATTATGGGGATGAATCCAATAATCAGACAATAGCATAAACTCCCAGTTTGGCCATCAGCCAACTGCTGATCAGGTCTTTATCCTGGTGGTGGTGGGGAATGCTGTGGTTGGATGCTGGCATCAGCATATTGCATTAATGAAGAGAACAATGATCAGTTATTGGCTCCTCAGTGGGTAAGAAAAGGTTTATTTGTTTGGATGATGGGAACCAGAGGGACTAGCCTCTTGTCTTTTGAAAGTCTGTGAGGGAGCAATTATTGAAAGAGTAAAGCAGAAAGGATAGAGGGATGGATTGTACATTCAGTCAACTCTGAAATACTGTCAATAATAATTCTCTCTTCATCGAGACATCATCTTAAAAGTCAGCTTATGTTTACACCTACAGTAAACCCATGCACTGTGGTGTTTATGTGCCACTCAATAATCAGTTGATCATTTGATAAATCAGCTGACATGGTAGCTGACAATAACGAATCAATGATTTGAAGATACACGTCTGTATATTATATTTATTCTTATTATTTTTTTCGCACATCACTGTGGGGGTAAATGGGAGGGTTTTGGAGATTAAGATGCGAAGAGTAGGGGAAATGATCTGCAGTACTGTTTACAGCATGATGTGATATAGTGTTTCAGTATATGCGTATGTGGTATATTCAAGTTAACTGTTACTGTTAAAACTTGAAAGAAATAATTGCAAAAATATTAGCATAATTCATTTGATAATTAAAAAAAACACATTATAATACCACAATGCAGTAATTTATAATTACATTTGTTTTGAACAATTTTGAAAATCCCACCAAGTCTGTGTCAATCACTTCCCAGATATGACAGAAGTTGTCCTTCTTGCTGATGTTCCTCATGACAAACATCATCGAACCCATGACTGAGTCGGTCTAGACTTGCTCTACTCGAAAAAGTGCCCTGAGATAACTTTGTTATGATATGGCACTATATAAATATAACTGAATTGAATTGACTGAAGTGGTCATTCATCAAATCAGTGTCAGTCAATTAAATTAATGATTTGCTCAAATGGGCCCTCATACTGAATGTGTTGGTTTGTGTACTAGCATGTTTTAGCCCAAGTCTCTGTTTGCTCGTTTTGTAATCTCATGTTTTTGGGACAAAATTGTTTTTGGGACAATTTTCTCCTGAATGGGAAACTTGTCTATCTGCTGCGTCTCCTGAAGGACCACCGAGGGAGAGAGTTGGGTGGCTACGGTCTGGTCAATGTGATCAGTGAAGGCCACATTAACATGGTTGCAATGGGACTATTTGTCTCTCATGGAAAGCAGCGTGTTTTCCACCTGCTGTGTAATTTTCTGTGACACTCTGTACTCCGAAGCCCACTGGCCAATATTATCCTCGTTACACCAAACCCATGAGAGCGGCACAAACAGGCTGTTATAGGCCATCAAACTGTTAGTGTCATTATGGCTCCAATATCTTAGACAATAATGTCAGTGTGGGGATTTCACTGGTTATGATTGATAACAGTGGAAAATGAAAACTAAAGATGCTGTTTAAATGAAAAAATGTGTGTGCAATTTGTTTTTAAAAGAATGTGTTTGTACATGTAGAGTACAAACAATATGTGTGGATTATTTAACTAGGGCTGTGTCCAAAATCACTCCCTTGTTCACTCATTCACAACTCCTTATATAATGGACAGCCAATAGTTTACTCAATAATGAGCAGGAAATTGAGATTTCAGACACTTAATTATCATCATCATTTTGTGTCATCACTGACAGCTGTAGAGCTGCACAACTGTAATTTTCGCATCTACAAAACGCAGTGCATTGCATTGTGGGATTGGTAGCAGAAAGTATCGTACATGCCATGGACACTATGGTCCATTGTTGATTTTTTGAGGGCACAATACAGTGGATACATTTACACACTCAGCATTTGGACACTCAGTGTCATGTCCATTTTCAGGATCAGGGCAGCAGTTGATGGAGCATTAGTCATTGTTAATGCCCTAACAGTACTATATTTCTAGATATTTAAAAGTGGGTATTGGAAATTTTATACTTTTGTTTTAATTCCTCAAATGTGCAGAGCCTGTCGTTGTTATATAGATCAATAATCTTGGTAAGTGCCCTTTCAGCACATTTCTTTAATCCAGGCTTGAAAGAGCCAAGTTTAAAGTGGGCATTCCTCCAAATTGGAGAGAACTGGGACAGTTGTAATGTTATTCCTAAAAACTTTTGCACTTAAAACCCAACCCCAAATGTATTCATTACAAAGGTATTTTGAATATCTTTTTTTTTTTTTAATGTGACAATTTGTTTGGAGTGTAAGTATATATAGGAAGGCAGAGCAAATGTTAAATCGCTAAGAGTGGTGTTCAGGGTGAAAATCCCACATGTCTGACTGAAGTCCTGCTCTCACTGCTGGTAAACTCTCCTGTTAAACATGCTGATGTACACACACAGAATATACACAGCAATTAAGTAATTAGTTGGGTGGAATTCACACATGAAACAGCAACATACGCAAACATGTGTGTTTGTGAGTGCGTGAGTGAATGTGTCATGCCTAAATAAGGTGAACTGACTCCAGCTGTGTCTTGACTTTATCTCTGACTTTCTCCAGCTGCTCCTGGCAACACCTAATCATTTACTCTTCCCACAGAGGGGGGCTGCGAGAGAGACAGACAAAGTGGTGAAAGTGTAAACAGCTTTCGCAAAATTATTATGATAATCAATCATGTGCCAAATTCAGTGTTGTGTGTGTGTGTGTGGGGGGTTATGTAAAATTTGCCAAAGAAATACATGTGTTGGCGTCCTCTCCTCTGTATCCTGATTATGATTATTGTTGCCTGTATATTTCTGCCACTGGCAACAACACTCATAGGCGTAGGTGGACTGACCATCATGAGTGCCCAACTGGGACCTGAAGGCCAGCAGTGAGCCGAGAGAGACCCATGCCTTCCCCATAGAGAGAGAGAGAGAGAGAGAGAGAGCATGGGATGTGGGGGTACTGAGTGCATCACTGGTCCACGATTCTCCCCTTCCAACGATTGTTTAGTTGCTGTAAATAGAAAGGAATATGTGACTGATGAATATGAAACAGTTAAAAAATTCAAAGACAGTCTGTAAAAATCAGAGAGAAAAGGCCATTTCAAACAGATATAAGAAAAACTGCAACTAAACAATGGATTTAGTGCAACAGGTGCAACAACTGTATATTTATATTAATATTAATATTCTGTAATTGTCATGACAGCAACTTCCTCTTCACAATCATCTTCATCTGATTAATAATTCTGTTTATCAATAGGCCTTTTTCACAGCCGACATTAGTACATAGAAGACAAAGTAGTAGTAGGAAATATACAGGTGTTACTAATGACATTAGCAATGGCTCAGTTCTATTCAAGTGTCCCAGTAAGCCATGACAGTGTGACAGTGAGCCAACATGTGCAATACCAGGACCCTGAAGCAGCTAAATGGAATTCAGCCATCATTCATTTCATTATTTATACCTGTGCTTTTCCTACTGTGATATGTCAAAATGTCTTCATTCACAAAGCCAGATTTCTTCAGTTTCTACCAAACTTAACCCAATTTTGTATGGAATGTCAGACTTTAGGGACTTTGACCCCAGCTAGTTTTTTGACTTTCTGGCTGCCTGCCTGGTCCCTTGGTTTTGTTTGCCTCCTCTGACTGCCTACCTGTTTCCGACCTATATCCTGTCTGTTTTTGTTACTACTCCTACCTACTGATTCTGCTCCTGGGTCTCACTCCAGAATTGTTGCATTGATACGTACACTTATAAGGCTGAAAAATTTGTCAAAAATAGCTAGAGTAATGTAGTTTAGTGTAAAAATGTACTGTATATTGATTTTTATCCATCCTTCTGCTAAGGTTTTAGACAGTGCCATTCCTCCACCGTCTCCACCTGTCGCCCTCAGTGTGTTCCAGCCATTTCCAGTCACCACATCCTCTACATGTCTGCATACCTGTAACTGATTACCGACACTATATCAACTTTATCTGCCCAGTAATTCTAATCATGTTCCAGATTGTCTATTGCAGCCTACCACAGCTAGTTTTTGGACTTTTGGCTGCCTGCTTGATCCTGCTTCTGGTCTTATTTGCCTCCACTGACTGCCTACTTGTTGCTGCCCTATATCCTGCCTGTTGACTAGTAAAGCCTGCTTTCGCACTACCACTCCTACCTGCAGAGTTTGCTTGTGGGTCTCGCTCCAGATCAGTTACATAACCCAAATAACCTAAATTTTGAGGCTCCAAAATTAGGATGTTTAGGGGGCAGAGCTTGGAAACCATGCCAACAATAGTGAGGATTTGTAGTTTAGTCTATGTATGTACTACTGTGCCATCCCTGTTGCCTTTAGTGTATTCCCACCTTTGATAACCTGAACCTCATTACCCCATCAGCCCCACAGTATATATACCTGCCCAGTAATTCTAGTCATTTACCATGTTGTCTATTTTAGCCTTGTTTTCCTGTATCTACCTGCCTGCCTGTGTTAGTGACTTTGAACCCAGCTAGTTTTTGGACTTTTGGCAGCCTGCCTGTCCCTTCTGGTCTTGTTTGCCTTCGCTGACTGCCTACCTTTTGCTGACCTATATTATGTCTTTTGACTAGTAAAGCCTGCTTTTGTACAACTACTCCTACCTGCTGATCCACTCCAGAATTGTTACAGCGATAACCTAAATTTTAAGGCTCCAAAATGTAGGGCCAGAGAGAATGGAAACCATACCAACAATGGCAAGACTAATCTAGTCTAAGAATGTGCTGTTGTATTGATTTCCATCCATCTATCCATTCATCGCTTATCTGGGTCCAGGTCTTGGTGACAGCAGGCTAAGCAAGGTAGCCCAGTCGTCTGTCTCCCCAGCCTTGTCCTCCAGTTGCTCCTGGGTATTGATTTGCAATCTTTATTTAACCTTTAGTTGTCATAGACTGCTTATGGACTACACTATCTTCTGGCTGATAAATTATTTAAGTTAATATAACATTGCATGACACCATAAAACAAATTCTGGGGAAGGGTTCACTTTTGTTTGAGGTATTTTTTTCCAACCAAAATTGTTTAGCCACGTGTGTTATTTGCGACTTCAACACAGTGAAGTAGGAGCTTATAAAGAGCACTGGAGGATAGTATTATATCCTTCCTGTTTTACTGCAGGCTGTTAAGGTTAAATACAAAATAATCCAAACTCAGCCAAATGTTTAATTTCACATTAAAATTCATCACCCGTTAAGGTTATTAAAATGCCAAAATTTTCAAGTATTCTATTTAAAAATAGATTATACAATATCTTTGTAGACCATACAGGAATACTTTGTTTCAGTGTTTCCACAGTGTGAGTGGCAGGGTGTGGAGTGACTCCAGGTCTGTTGAAGTCAGCCCTTCTGAATATAAACTTGCCTGCTCACAAAGCATCAGTATGCAAAGAGCGAGAGAAAGCAATTTGATAAATTACAGCAGTACATCTTCCACATATTATGTATAATATGAATAAATGCCTCAAATTGCAGCACAATTAGTCAAATAACCAAGTCTGCCAAGTCTGAGGCCACAGGTGTCCCCTCTGTCACGTGTCTCTGCTTTGTGTCTAAATAGGGAAATATCAACTATGGGTGGAGTGCCCACTTTCCTCTATTTAAAAAGGTCTTAAATTGTAATTTGGCATCACCTAATAGGCTTATGAGATGCATCAGCTTTCATATAAATTCCATTTCTGTGTTTTTGAGTGCCAAGACAGGTGTTATCTCCGTTCTACAGCACCAACATGAAAGCATGATCTCAGAACCAAGTGGTTCCTGATGATCAAATAATCACCTGCTGTGCAGAAAACAACATGATAATCTTATCTCTGTTGCCCCTTTGCTCTCATATACTCAAGAGTGGAATAGATCTAAAGCAGCACTAAGCGAAATCCTCTGCCTGTTGTGTTTTCAAATCGCCCAGGAGGAAGAGATGTTAAATTTTTTAAGCTGTATCATTATGTTTAGCAGCAATTTAAATAAATACTCTCACATCCTGGCAGATGTGGTCTTATGAATGTTTTGAATGTGGAGAAATACCACAGATTTTTTATAAATGAAAGACTATTTCTGAAACCTGGAGAGAAGACAAATATTGCCACTTTGCATTACTGCCTTGCATTTTTATCTGTACACTATAATCAATCAATCAAATAACATCCAGTAATGGGAGGCTGCCATCCAGTAAACAAACACAGCCAAATTGTCACAGAAATATAACATTAATGTTGCTGTGAAGCTACTGGACATCCCCCACATCTACTGTACTTTCAGTATATTGTCGTCCCCTCTGAATATACTCAAGCTTCCTGATGCTCAATGTCAAGACAAAATGGCTCATAATTTAATTTATTCCCTTATATTACAGACTACAGTGAATTAAAAGCCCTATAAAGTTTGCATAGATTTAAAAAATATATTTTTTGTATCAGCTGATGATCGTCAGGATTGTACATTGTATTTTGTTATGTTTTAAACGGTTCTATCGCCCCCCTATTAAATGATTGTAGCTCCATACTTCCATATTGTATATGTTAATTACCATGTTTCTATGTTCTGTATATAGCAGTTTAGTATGTTTTGTGCAGCTCTGTCATATATGCAAGACATTGTCCACCTATGCCCTAAAAATCCAAACCAGAGTTCATACAACATACTTTTGTACAGCATATGCAAGGTGACTACCACGTTTTATGTTTGAGTCATATATGTAATAAAAGTTGGTTTTGCTGTATCTTGTTCATATTTGGATTAATGTCCTGCGTTGCTCTTACAGCACTTTCAGGCTTTGTGCGATTTCCCCTGATACACATATTTTACATTTCTGTCCTATAAGGCTCCTATAATTCATCATGCAAGTCCATGAATACAATCTGCTGCTATACTCTGACTTTCTATCTAATATCCCACAAATGCAGCTTCTTATCCTCTTTAAGACTATTTGTCATTGTCAACTATCCCTTACCCCCCCTCACACACATATACACACACACAGACAAACAAACATAGGAACACACACACTTACTATATCCATCTTGGAGAGGGTATGTTGACTGGATTTCGCAGGTTGGGTCCATGCTTGTACCATTGCTGAGCTGCTTGGTTGGCATAATCTGGACCGTGGATAAAAGACAAGATGCACAAAAGTAGCATTTTTGTGAGTGATGGGAACAAATTCACTGCAGTTTGGAGTGCAACAGCAGTCAGGTGTGTCTCTGAGCAGGCAGGGGTTCAGTGTGTGACTCAAGGACACTTGAGCAGCAGCAGGAATTATTTGAAACTGATGGACACACAGCAGGGCCCTCGCTACTCCAGCAGCCTCGTTATCCTCCACTATCCGGCCTATCCAGGTGGAGCCTCCATTAAGTGGATGTGGATGGATATACCCTGCTGCTTTTCTGTCTTTCCAACACTCTGTTTCTCTCCTATCTATCTATCTATCTATCTATCTATCTATGCATTTGTATTTTCTCTCTCTAGCTCTCTTAGACGCACAGACAAAGACACACATGCACAGGTCTCTCTGTCCCAGCAGGAGCTTTCTACAGTCACCCTCTGACCCACTGCAGAGCCCGGGTGTCTCGGAGCAGCTGTTCCAGCTCCAGACTCAGCTGACTCCTTCAGGAGAAAAACTAATGTTAGTGATCCGCTCACTGATCTGCTGCCTGCTGTCCGACCAGCAGAGCCTGGTAGTGGGAAAGCTCACGACTGCATCCACTACAAACTCAGACGCAGCAGGCCGGGGCTACTTTTTCTGATTTCACGTCACTAGTGTTTGCATTTTTGTTTGTCATCTGTTCATTTTAAAGTTTAGGCTTCTTACATTTTAATTCTTCGTTTCAATTATCTCTGACATTTCTCTTCTCTGATATTTCTTTTCTCAAATAACAATGCAGGTCTAGCATGCAACATTTTTCCTGCAGAAACATCACCACCTTCCTGAAACAAGGTTTCGCTGTATATGTTATTTAAAAAAAGTAGCTTGTGCCTGCAGGATGAAGCCATTACTCTCCTTGAATGATTCAGAGCCCAGAGCTGGACTGGGGCCCTGGAACATGCCAAGTATTATAGATATTTACTGTTTCAGAGCCCTAAGCGAGATTGTTGTCATGGGGCAACAATTTGTAGCAGCAACTCCTGGTTGCAACACTACCTTCAAAAACCCAAATAATTCAGGTAAGACTTGCTTCCAGAAAGAGTAAAATAGCTACTACTCTGTAGCTCTGTAAAATCACACAGAACTACAGAGAAAGAAATAGAGTGATACCCTTCTCTATCATTTATCTAATCGATTGGTTCTCAGCCTTTTTGGCTTCTTAAAATGAAGCCATGTCTACTTGTGACCCGTTGTCACAGGTTGCATACTGTACGTCTACAGTTGTGACCAGTTCAGCCATTAAAGAGAGAAAACAAATGTTAGAGGAAAGGCAGAAAACAATGTGTTTCTGAGCACACACATTTTTGCATTTTTTCTTAATCTTCTCACAACCCCTTTAGATTTATCTTGCCATCTCTTAAGGGAGCCTTGACCCCCAGATTGGTTAACCACTAATTTATTCTAATCTATAGTATGACTAAAAGAGAGATGGGCCTTAAGTTTTGGATAACAAAATTGCACATCAGTTCAAACAACTGTCTAAGTAGCTTACTAATTGATCACGTGGCTGTTTAGTGGGCAAAAAATAAAATCAGTGTCCTGGTTTTGGTTAGAAATCAAGCTGGCAGGCTGGAGAGCTGCCTGCACTGGCCAAGACTTTGGCTGCCAGCTGCAGAATGTATAATATGAAATGTGTTTATCCAAAACACTGCAAATGTGCCGATAGGTTGAAGTCTGTGTAAGTCACTGTTTCAGAAACAGCTCTAAAAATAGCTCAAACGTTGCCAAAGGCTTGTTTTTCTTAAAAAAAAAAAAAAACGAGGTCTTGCATCGTGGCTCTCCACAGTTGGTTCAATATCAAAGCCAAAACCTGTTTTGATACGGGCGGCCAGCCGGTCATGTGGGGGAGACGGCAAGGTCGTATGGGTTATGGAGTGAATCCAGTGGAGATGCAGCAGTTTGTGGCTCTCTGCTGTTTGTCCGCTGTCAGGCGGGTCCATCTGGCGGGCAACAGAAGGATTGCTCATGCGGAGACGTCAACTGTACATTTCCTTGCTGTAGCGCTCACCTTCATCTGTTATGCTCCATTTTCCCCTTGAGCCATCTCGTGACACACTTTCCCTTCGAGTTCAATCCCGGTGAGAGGAAATGTTAAATATCCGAATTAAGGTAGGCTATATCATCCAACCGTCAGGCTCAGAAAGTAGTCTGTAAGGCTAAAACCATATCACGCTGTTAAGAAAATACTTTTAAAGTGGCATTAGACAACTTTTCAGCGTGTACCTTTCCCTCAGAGCCCACCTACTACCAACACCACAGGACACACTGCATTCGTTTTCAATTTTCCGTGAAGAAACGATCAACACCACTTTGGAAATAAAAGACAATAAGGCAGCATGTTCACAGGAGAGGTAAAGTGAAATTGCCATCATTTTATATTGAGTAATAACATAGCTTGAGTGTTGCTTCGCGCAATCAAGTACGTGACTACAACGGGAGTAGAAGAAGACTGTCGTCTAGTGCTGCTCATGGTGGAAATCAACTGATGGGTCTCTGTAAATAATAATATAAAGTTCAACACACCTAGGATATCTTTTCGTTATCTGGCTTCACTAAACCTAACAATCGCGATCACACTAAGAGGTCACACGACGCTGGTTATCAACTCGGCAAATCAACCCAGGTTTTCCCAATCAAGCCATGAGCGCGTCCACATGAAAGGGGCGGTGTTTGCAGCATGTGACCAGTCACAGACATGACAGGTGTGCTGGCAGCAGAGCGGCATACTTTACCGACGAAGAGCAAACTGTAATATTAGAATAATACGAAGAATTTAAACACATCATCCAGGCTAAAAGCAACACAGCTGCAGCTGCTGAATGCAGGAAAGACAGCTGGCAAAAAAAAACCCGACTGTGTGAATGCGCAAATTAACAGGCTTATAATATCACTGCCCCGTCAGTAGTATTCCATTAAATGAATGTGTTGTTTAGATGTATTCTTATGGAGTGAACCAGACTTCTTTTTCCCCGGCAGATCGTACCCGGGGGCAGACAGCAGTGCACAGTGAAAGCAAGGCTTATAGGAAACCAGTCTAAACGTCAATGGTGTCATTATTTTATAGCCATTACATTGTGCAATCAACATTTACTTCATAATTATAGGTAAACGCAAAAAAGTTGTCGATTGTCAATTTAAATACTAATTCATTTAATTTCCATCAAGTTTACCCACCTTGTTTATTTACTACTAAGTACATCAGTGTGTATCACCGTGCAAGACCGACACTGCCCACCCGCGGTGCTCATCAGTTCTCACCGGAGTGTGCGGAACTCAAGCCCCCGGCCGGTCACCAAAGAATAGCGGTCGTTAAATATTCATCCTCCGTACCCGGTGGCACACTTTTCCTTTCTGCTGGCCGACCCCTGCCGCCCTGAGCCCCGCCAGAGGAGCAGCAGAGGTGGGGAACTCTGTGAGTGGTTAAGACGTAATGTAAAACGTAAACGGGATTTGTTTTAATTTGTTGGTGTTTTTTGTTTTTTATTTTTCCGTTTTGACCTATAAGAGGATGGGGAAACGTGACTACGGAGCTCCAGTGACGTGAGCAACTCAGATGTTGGGTGTGCCGGAGGAAAGGTAGGTTTTTGGGTGCACGGTGCACCCACACCTCCTCCATCCCCTTTAGCCCTCAAAGTAGTCTATCCGTTTGCCTGCACACTTTGGTTAATCTACTTCTCTCCTGCAAGAAAAGTGTTTCTCCTCCAGTTACACTACCTGATATATCTCCTTGCCACTTATTATAAGACTATATTAAATCATGAAAAAGAATGCAAAATGGTTAGGTAATTGCTTTGTGTTGTGCAAGCCTTACACTTGCTGCAGGGCTGTAAATTTAACTGATCCAACCAACTACAAACTATTAGGAGTGCTGCAGGTGTAACGCTGGTCCACTAGATAGCAGCAGATTACTGTGTGTGTGTGTGTGTGTGTGTGTGTGTGTGTGTTAAGTGACAAAGATGCTCTATTGCCCCCCCTTAGGACCTGAATGCTTTTGATGAGCCTCATCAAGTCCACCTCTGTCATAAGTCTGTTTTTCTCTCCCGGGCATGTATCCCAGTTTGTCTGTTTTGTCTGTTCTCTACAAATTCTATCAAAAGATGGAGGACCACCTGCCAGCAGCGATTGCTTTGGGAAGAGGGAGACTGGCTGCAACTCAGGGCTTTTCACGTTTGATAGGGTCTTTTCATTCTGCTTCAAAGGCAGATGTACGGTTAGAGACAAACCGTGGGAAATCCAGGAAAAAAATACTCTTTCATCACGCTTTCCGTCTTTTTAATGCACATGTGCACCCACTCAAAGACATAACTCTGCATAAACACACTGTGCACACATGCACGCACATACACTACATGTGCTCTTTTTGCTGGTTGGTAATGATCAGATAGACTTACACACCAAGACCAAAAGATCAGGATCTGGCAACCCAACACCTGGACCCTGTGACAGGACTGATCTGGCAATTCGACCCCTTCCCTCTAGAAGAGGAATAATTTGGTTGATGGCACTAATAATCACAGCCCTGTTACCGATCCTCCACTGGCTGTGTGTGTGTGTGTGTGTGTGCGTGTTTGAGAGAGTCATTCCTCTGTTATTGATAGCTAGAGCGAAGACGTCACATATCTAACAAGTGGGTGTTTCTCCTGCCTCTGCTCCTTCTCCTGCTGTTACGTATGTGGAAGTAGGTTGGCGACTGCTCATACTGATGCTGTTTAAATATATTTCTTAGTGTGATGCATCACTTTTCTTCACTCAGAAAGACACATACACACACCTGACAGTATATGTTACTCTGGAAAAAGAGGAGGAGTAGACTTAAGGTCAGATAGCATAAAGGTGCGTCTACGTGACTTCTCTCATACACATTGATACAAAAATTAGAGGTAGTTAATTATTGGATATTTGAGAATTTGATGACATCTTTCTGCCAATCAGGCTTATCTTCTGCATCCCATGCCTGTCTCTCTTTCTTCCTCTCTCTCTCTCTCTCTCTCTCTCTCTCTCTCGACCTTTTGTATTATTTATGCCCCGCCCCCTCAGCTGCCCAGAGCTCTCGAGTTTCACCTGTAGAGCCAGATGACAAATTAAGACTCCTTCTACCACCCGCCACAAGGAACTCCTCAAATGCACGCAAACACATACACATATACGTACATGCAAACGCACACACGTACACACAAACAGGCAACTCATCTGCCCTTCTCTGTTTCTCCCTCACACACACACACTAGCTGTCACACACTATGAGGAGGGCAGTGTGAACAGAGTGCTGTGTTGAGTGAGGGAATGTGTTGTAGTGAGCAACAGAGGACGGAGTAGGTCAGAGGAAGAAGCTGAGTGTGACCTAAAGACTTTTGTCCTGGAGTTTTTTGCTGTTTTTTTTTTTTTTTATCGCTAAAGAAGAGACCTCCTGCAGGGACGCAACAAATTTGAAGACTGCAGAGATTCTGGCGACCACAACACTTGCTCTTCTGTACTGTTTGTCATTGAATGTGGAGGTGACTATGATGGAAAGCTGTCTTGTTTTGATGAATGAGTGTGGTGACACTGCCACAAGAGTTTGTGTTTTACCACAACTACAAGAGAAAGGCTGAACCATAGAGAGGCTAGAGCTGGAGTAAGAGCTGAATGTTTTGTTTGTGTTTTTAATGTTTGTATACATTTTTACAGAAAGCAAATGCTGCAGGGATCATACTGTGTGGAAATTAGTTAAACCAACACAGTAAAAATCTCTTTTGTAAGAGTTTGCAGTGAGGTTAAGCTTGATAATACAGTCAACATTATGCATACATAAGCAGAATTGGATTTATTAGAGCTCTGACCCATTGAACCCTTTGACCTTAAAACCTATGGTAGAGGTGGACATTGATGGGAAGAGATTGGCAATCTCTTGATAATGGCTGTATAACTCTATATAGGGGTCAGAGCTGGGTAGAAATTGGACATCTCTGGGTAGTGTGGGCAAATAGTGAGATATGTCTTACAGTTGAGCAGAGCTGAGCAGCGGTTGGAGATCAAGATTACGGTTGTAGCGTATAAAACAGTATGTGGTGCTAAGACAATAGCACTGACTTAATCTTGGTAAATACATTGTAACACAGTTCCTGAATGGGGCAGTGATATGAAGATCATAGTTTACTTGGTTTCATTGTGTGTATGCTAGTGTTTGTGTATATATACATGTGTCTATGGGGTAAAAGATTGCTGACATTTAGCTATGTATGTCTGGACAGGAGCCTTCATGGGGACCAGATTTGGGCAGTGTACAACTGCTTTGGCCAGGTGGACCTGTCCTCACACAGATACTGAACCTGCATATAGTGCTGGCACAAAGTCAACTAGGCATATTTAAACCAAGGAATCCTTCAAAGGTCAGACTCCTGATCACATTTTCTTAACTAATCACATCATATTTTCTTCTGTTAAACTTAAAATACACATTTTAATTTATTATTTATATTACACTATTTACTTCTATACAGTGTGCATATAATATTTGTGTGTTTGAATGTTTACAGTATTGCATCCTGACGAGAGGGCATGGTGTGCTCCTAGCCACTTATCAAAATGCCCGGCAAGAAAGACCCCAAGAAGGATGCTAAGAAGGGTGGAAAACCTGACCCAGAGAAAAAGAAAGAGGAGGAAAAGAAGGGGAAGGATGACAAAAAGGGAGGAAAAGATGACAAGAAACCCAGCAAGGATGATAAGAAAAGTGGAAAGGATGACAAGAAAGGGGGGAAAGATGATAAGAAAGGGGGGAAGAAGGATCCACCCAAGGGGAAAGATGAGGGAAAGAAAGGAAAAGACAAAGGGAAAGGTAAGAAAGTGGAGTCCGAGGAGGAAGAGGAGGAACTCCTGAGTGACGAGGAAGAGGATGAAGAGTTAAGTGAAGAAGAGGATGATGATGAGGAAGACTCAGAGGATGACAGGAGAGGGAGGGGACGAGGAGGCAAGGGGGCTAAGGGAAAGAAAGGGGGGAAGTCTAGACGTGGGGAATACTCAGAAGAAGATGACGAAGAGGATGAAGACGAAGATGATGAAGATGATGAGGACGAAGAGGATTACGGGAAATCCAAAAAGAAATCTAAAGATGGCCGCCACCACAAGGAAGGGAAATCAGATGCTGATGCAAAGAAGAAAAAAGGCAAAAAGAAAGTGGAAGCTCCGCAGCTTCCGATAAAGGAAATCCCAAAGAAAGGTCTGAAGAACATGTCCAGGATGTTCATGAAGTTTTCTGGCTTCAAGAGGCGCAGGAACAGCAGGAAGAAGCTGAAAAGTACATCACGTTTGTTCCTGGGGTTAGGGAAGAGAAAGAACCGCCTTGCTAAGAAGAAACGTCGTAAGTCCATGCTGAAGAACACCTCTCGATTCATGATGAGGTTTAATGCCAGCAAAAAGAGGAAAAAGGAGAAAGAGGCCAAAGAGAAGGAGGCAGCAAATGGAGGGAAGAAGCCAACCTATATGCTGCTTCGTCTGGGAGGAGGGAAAGAATCAGATGAGAAGAAGGGGGGCTTCTTCAAAGGCTTATTTGGAAAAAAGGATGGTGACGGGACTGCTGACGACTTCAAGAACAGAAGTATGTTGCTGGGTAAGGTTGCAGCAGCAACTAACTGGCTGACCAAACGCTTCCTGTCAACTAAAATGCGAGGACATAGCCGACAAGCCAGCTCCAGAGGTTATCTCCGTGGTTACCATAATGATGGTTATGAGCATGGGGAGGAGGCTTACGGATACGACCAGCAACATTCAGGCCGCCACAAAGGTTATGGAGGCTATGATCATGGTTATGGTGATTATGGAGATGAGGCAACTGCAGCATATGGAAGCCAGGGTCAGTTTGGTTACTATGACAATGGAGCAGGGGGAGTAGACTATCAAGACCTGGGTTACTATGAAGAAGAAGGACTCTATGATCTAAATGCAGAATATTATGAAGGTGGTCTTCACAATGAGACCACGGGGGACTACTATAACCCTTATTCCTCTGCCCAAGGCTACTATAACAACCAGGAAGCTGATTACTATGGTTACCAGCAACAACAGGCAATGGCAATGTATGGTGACGAGGGACTGGGCTACTATGCACTAATGGGTGATGACCATATATATGGAGGAGAGGTAGATGGATTCCTTGACCCTCAGGCTCAGGGTTATTATGATGAAAATGGTCAAGGGGTTTACTACGGTGATGGACAAGGGGGTTACTATGACAATGGACAGGCAGGTTACTATGAGAACCCTTATGCAGCAACTATGGGAATGCAAGGGGGATATCCACCAGAATATCAACTTAGTTATAGTGATGCTGGCATGCCCTACCAAGACTACAGCTCCCAGCAGGCCATTGGATTCCCACCAGGAGGTCAGCAGGTCTTTGGC
The DNA here is from genome assembly GCA_005408345.1 of Macquaria australasica. Classification (NCBI taxonomy): domain Eukaryota; kingdom Metazoa; phylum Chordata; class Actinopteri; order Centrarchiformes; family Percichthyidae; genus Macquaria; species Macquaria australasica. The sequence goes on from SEMN01000231.1 coordinate 487,711, forward strand.
TTTGGAGGGCAAGGGATGGATCATGTACAGGGCCTCTATGGAGACCAATATGCAGACCAGTTGGATCAATATGGGGATGATACCGGTGGAGTTCAGGGAGGGGAGATAACATTTAGAGTTCCTAGACCTCAAGTGCGCCTATTTGGGAAAGAACGTCTAGATGTGCCCCTGCCCCCTCCACCTACTTTGCCACCTGATCCAGAATTTGAAGACATGTCAGAAATCCAGTATGAAGACCAGATTCCTCTTGCACCAGGTCAACTTGGTGGCATGATGTCATTACAGCAGCAAATGGGAATGTCACCACAACAACAAATGATGTCTCCTCAAGAACAAATGATGATGCTTTCTCAACAACAAACTATGTTGCCCCCTCAAGAACAAATGATGATGACCCCACAGATAATGTCACCACATCAACAGATGATGTCACCACAGCAACAGATGATGTCACCACAGCAACAAATGATGTCACCACAGCAGCAGATGATGTCACCACAGCAGCAGATGATGTTACAACAAGAACAGAGTATGTCTGCCCAAATGATGCCATCACAGATTCTGTCACCACAACAACAAATGATGTTACCACAGCAACAAATGATGTCACCACAGCAGCAGATGATGTTACAACAAGAACAGAGTATGTCTGCCCAAATGATGCCATCACAGATTCTGTCACCACAGCAACAAATGATGTTACCACAGCAACAGATGATGCCCCAGCAAGTTATGTCACCACAGCAGCAGATGATGTCACAACAAATTATGTCACCACAAGATCAGATGATGTCACAACAAATGATGTCACCACAAGATCAGATGATGCCACAACAAATGATGTCACCACAAGATCAGATGATGTCACAACAAATGATGTCACCACAAGATCAGATGATGCCACAACAAATGATGTCACCACAAGATCAGATGATGTCACAACAAATGATGTCACCACAAGATCAGATGATGTTGGCGCAGCAACAGATGTCTCCTCAAATGATTTCACCACAGGTAATTCTAGCTCTGTTTTATCATTGATTTTGTATAATCATACTCTTTAGTGCTAGAGGGTCACAGAAGGGCAACTTTGCTGACTTGAAACCTTATTCATATTGTAATGTGGGGTGAACATGTGAAAATGTGACAATTCCAACTGTATTCTAGAGAGCACACCTTGATTGCCTCTCTAAGCAACCAGCTTGAGTTACACAGCCTGTGGTTCCTTATTTTAAGTCATCCCAGCCTAGAGGGAGAGCCAAAGCATTTCGAACAACTAAAAAAAATTTGCTATCAGCAGCTAATATTAAACTTGCTATTTTTCCCAACCACTTATCTATAAGTGACATATTACATCGCTTGTCATAAACAAAGAGTTTTGCAGGGTTGCAGTTATCACAATTAATACTGTTTTTTGTAGTAACTATTAAAAACAGAACTTGACTATACAATTTTCTCTGCTAAGATTAGATGCAAAAACATTTAATTGTAGAGCAGATATGCCAATTTACAGAACTTATTTTCCATAAGGTGTAAGGTAGTATTCTTATTGGAATACCCTAAGTTGTCACTACAACCTTAATACTATTTTCATCACTGCTATCCCATTTGCTACCCTAATGTATTGCTCCCTTAGCTTTTTTCATTCTAAATTTATTCTGTTTTGTTTGTGTTTTTCCAGCAGTACATGATGACAGACCCGATGATGATGTCACAACAACAGGGTTATGGCTCAGTGATCCCTACTCCAACTGCCATGATTATTAAGCAAGCAAGTATGTCCCCCCTTCCTGCGCGGCGCATGCAACTCTCCCCGACTCCATCCCGCCGCTCTGTCATCATGTCCTCCCCACAGATGCAGCGCCATCCCTCTGCCATGGCTTCCCCAGTACCGTCTCCTATGCTTCCACCGAGACATAGCCCCTCCCCACAACCATCCATGAGGAGTGGGTTCATTAATACCCAAAGACCCCCCTCCATTATGTCGAGACGAATCTCCCCTCCTTCCTCCCCCATGGCCTCCCCCCTCGCCCATCGTAGAATGCAGCCTCAGAGATCACCATCTCCCCTGGCTCGAGGGCCCTCACCCCCTCACTCACACCGTGCCTCCATGATCCGGCGAAGTCCTCCACCCTCACCAAGAGCGTCAATGAGACAACGTTCTCCACCTTCCTCACCCCGTGCTTCCATGAGGAGGCGAAGTCCCCCACCTTCTCCCACTCCTGCCCGCAGCCCGTTTGGAGGGAGGAAGATGCGTGGGCCACCCTCCCCTTCCCTCTCCCCTGGTCGTGCATCTCCCCCTCGCTCTCCACAGCTCAGTAGAAGACCATCTCCCTCTCCCTCCCCATCTCGTCGCAGTTTATCCCCTGCAGGGCACCGACCTGCCCCATCATCTCCTACCCTCTCTCGTCGCTCAACTCGGCTACTCAGGGACCCCACACCATTGGCCCGGCCTAGGATGGGGGGAAATGTTCCCTTGGGTGCTGTCAGGCCCTCACCTATGGGTCTCCGTGGACGCCCAGTACCACCACCCACCCAGAATGTGCGTCCATTCCGTGCCTCCTCTATACGAAGCAATAGGTCTTCTGTTCTCACAGTGGACTCCTCCCTCCACTCCTCCCCTTTTCACTCCCCTCACATGGTCCACCGTGCTCCCCTGCGAAGGAGAGAATCTGGCCGATTTCGTCCTCGCCCTGTGGCTCGAGGACGTCCCCTCATGGCCCAGCAGTCAATAAGAAGTATGCCTCCTGCCTCTCCTCAGCCCTCCCTTAAACACATGCCACACCCTGCATCCCCACGCTTCTCTCCTCGACTTTCTCGTCAGTCCTCCCCCCGCCTGCCTCCTCGAGCTGCCCATCCACCCACATATGCATCAGAAACATATGTGTCTGGCCCCTATGTTAATCCTTATACTGAGCAGTCGCATCAGTTTGTTGCCCCCTCTTCTCCCATGTTATCTGGTGCTTTGCAGAACCAGGCACATCGACAGGCCTCTTTTGCTTCCCCCCTTTGCCCAGAACCAGCCCAGATGGTAGGCATGGGTGAGATGGCTACCGAATATATAGAACCTTATGCTCCCTCATCCCTTTCACTTTCTGGTGCAATGCAAAACCGGGCCATTCGAGATGCGTCCTATGTTTCCTCAATGCAGAGACCAATGTCACTTTATGAGCAGCCTATGGCCCCTTCATCTCCCATGCTGTCTGGGGCTCTGCAGAATCAAGCTATACGAGATGCGTCCTATGTTTCCTCAATGCAGAGACCAATGTCACTTTATGAGCAGCCTATGGCCCCTTCATCTCCCATGCTGTCTGGGGCTCTGCAGAATCAAGCTATACGAGATGCATCTTATTATTCTTCTTTACAAAGGCCAATGTCCCCTTATGAACAGCCTATGTCCCCCTCATCTCCCATGCTGTCTGGGGCTCTGCAGAATCAAGCTATACGAGATGCATCTTATTATTCTCCTTTACAAAGGCCAATGTCCCCTTATGAACAGCCTATGCCCCCTTCATCTCCCATGCTGTCTGGGGCTCTGCAGAATCAAGCTATACGAGATGCATCTTATTATTCTCCTTTACAGAGGCCAATGTCCCCTCATGAACAGCCTATGGCCCCTTCATCTCCCATGCTGTCTGGGGCTCTGCAGAATCAAGCTATACGAGATGCATCTTATTATTCTCCTTTACAGAGGCCAATGTCCCCTTATGAACAGCCTATGCCCCCTTCATCTCCCATGCTGTCTGGGGCTCTGCAGAATCAAGCTATACGAGATGCATCTTATTATTCTCCTTTACAAAGGCCAATGTCCCCTTTTGAACAGCCTATGCCCCCTTCTTCTCCAGTGATATCTGGAGCTCTGCAAAACCAGGCAGTGAGAGAAGCCTCCTATGCATCTCCTCTTCAAAGGCCTCAGTCCCCATATGCCTCATCTGTCCCTTCATCTCCAATGCTCTCTGGAGCCATGAGACATGGTCAGGCACTTAGAGGTGTGGCTTCTTATCAGACTCCACAGCTCCGTTCACCATACGGACCAACTGTTGTTACTCCATATGACTATATCTCTGAGCCTGGCCCAGCACCACTGCTTCATGATGCTCTACAGAACCGGTCTGGTTTGCAGAATGTCTCATCTTTAAGAACCCCTATGATGCAACGGCGTAACCCTTATGCACCAGCTGGGCCTCAGCTCCACAGTGCTCTTCAGCAGAACCCAAACCTCCGTCAAGCATCTTATCAGACACCTATGCAACTCAGACGGTCCCCATATGGACCCCCACCACCCTCTTCCCCAATGTTAGGAAGTGCCTTACAAAACCCACAGCTGATGCAGGCATCGTACCAGCTGCCAGGTGGATCTTTTGTGTCACCATATGCAAATTCACGTTCCTCCCCGTTGCTCGGCCATGCCTTGCAAAACCAACAAGTCCGTGGAGCTTCGTACACTTTGCCTGATGGATCAGTTATCAGGGTAGGTATAAGAGGAACATGTCAAAATTACTATACAATCTGACATGTATGTTTATCTACATACGGAAAAACAACAATTGTTTTATTACAGTAGTACTCTCCTATATCACTCCCCACCCACACAGGACCCGCGTGTGCCCCAGTCTCCGAACCTTTCCAGAGCTCTTCAGAACCAGAACCTTAGGACGGCTTCATATACTCTCCCTGATGGCACCATTATAGACCCTAGACAGCAAGTAACCCATGACTCATGACCCTTTACTTGAATTGAATTTACCCCTTATTGTTGTATTGTATTCCTTCTCTCCTTACTATTGTTAACCATGTAATAGTTAAAACTGATGAACATTTTTCTCACTCTGATATCTCTGCTCATTCAGCAACCCATTTCCCCAAATCTGGCTAAGGCCCTAAATAACGCAGCTCTGCGTGAAGCCTCCTATTCTCTCCCTGATGGTACCATTGTGATTGACCCAAGGAAAGGGAAGTCCCCGAACCTTACAGCAGCACTTCAGAACCCCTACCTGAAAAGTGCATCTTACACCCTGCCCGATGGTACTATCATCATTGATCCACGGAAACCTGTCTCTCCAAACCTCTCCAGCGCTCTTCAAAACTCTGCCATGCGGAATGCCTCCTTCACACTACCGGAAGGGGTTCATGACCCCAATAAACCCATTTCACCAAACTTGGCTAAGGTCAGCTATAGATTCAGACTCTTTGCGTGTGTGTTGATCTATTACTCTTTCCTCCCTTCTCATATATAGAAGAGCTCTGATATAGGGATTTGAAATAGTTTCCACAAATTGATGTAGCTCTTGTTTTGCTAATAATAATTAGTAATCAAATACACTAAGCTGCTGCTTTAATTGAATTGCACTTGTTTAACCTCTCAAACTTACCTTAACTGAAACCAGCTATTGCAATACTTAGGCCCTCAATAATCCAGCCTTGAAAGGAGCTTCATACACCCTCCCAGACGGAACTATTATAGTGGACCCAAGGAAACCAAAGAGCCCCAACCTGACAGCTGCCCTGCAGAATCCCTATCTAAAGGGTGTGTCCTACACTCTACCTGATGGAACCATCATCATTGACCCACGGAAACCAGTTAACCCTGACCTGTCTAAAGTGTGTACTTTATTTACCTTAATTGAACTTTTCTGCAGTACCTGTTTGTTTGTTTGTTTGTTTTTTCACTAACCCAGTCCTTGTGTTTTTTTCAAAATCAAACATAGCATTTTAGCCATTGCAGACATTTGGACTGTACTATTTTATGACAATAATTTGCACAATTTAGCTAATTCTGATTACAGCCTGGTGTCTGTCTCTGCAGGCTCTTACGAACGCGAACCTTCGTAATGCATCATACCGGCTTCCTGATGGTACCCTGGTTATCCCTGGCCAGAAGCCTAACCTTTCACGTGCTCTAAGGCAAAACAAGGCAATGCGGTCTACAGGTCTCTATCATCTGTCAGAGAACTCTGTACTGTCAGGTGCACCCAAACCCACCCCTCCCAACCTCACCTCTGCACTGCGGAATGAGGAACTCCGTGGTGACCGTTTCAGGTAGGGAACTACACTATAAATGGAAACTAGGGCAGAGAATGACCTGATAGGCTTGTCCAGGGGTTGCACAGAATTACCTGTTGAGAAATCAAGCTATACAAGCTACGCACTGAAGAATGAAATATTGTTATTTTCAACCAAAAAGTTTCAGGAACTATGGAACTGGAGGAACTAAATTCAAAAATGAAACTAGTATCCCTAACCCTAACCCTTATGCATTACTGTTGGCGTTTCCACTGCATATGAAGAACTGTGAAGATTAAACCGTTATAAAATAAGACAGATGGCGGATTAAAAAACAATGGCAGTGTTTGAAAAGCAATTTTCACACACAAGATATAACAACAACAGAGTCGCCCTGTTGTTATTTACTGTTGCATGACTGATGTGTTGGATGTGTTAAAGGAATGAAAAGGAGACTCCAGAACATCAAAGGAGACAGTCTGCTGAGTGTTTGAGGGTTATTTATTTCTGTATTTATTTCTGAGGAGTTTGTCTTTGACCAACCAGCAACATTTGGTCCATAATCATCGATACGAAATGCAGGTTTATTTCCCGACTTCCTGGTTCTTGGTCCTCTGGGAAAGTCGCTGCGGTGGAAAAGCAGCATGAATTGCCATTTATATCACAATGACAAAATTCAGCAATGTCAATGTTGGACAATGTTCTTCACTGTAGAGAACCATTCCTTGTTCCACAGGCTGCTGGATAGCTCTCTTCTCACACGTCGGTTCCACAACCCAAGCCTGTCGGATGCCGTCCAAAACCAGCAGCTTCGCTATGCCTCATACAGCCTGCCAACAGGCCTGCAGGGTGAGGATAATCGCTATGCTGTGGTTCCTCCCTATGGGCCACGCTCTGGACACTGGGCCAGGAATGCCCAAGGAGGAGGGGAAGGAGGGGAAGATGTTTGGGCAGCTGAGAGGGTTTTACCACATGGGACGGTTCAGAATCTGTCAAAGTGGTCCATGTACAGAGAAGACGGGGTGTTGGAGGGATATTCACCCACACTTCGAGTTGTGGACGGACAGCCTCAGGACACAAACTGGACTCCTGACAGAGTTAGAGTGCCTGGTCAAAGCTGGTATGACAAGGTAGCTAAATTTATGAATTCATGTGTTTATTCATATGTGTCTCTGTATTTACCCATTTTAGGAAGATTAGGTGTTTCACTTTTTAAGTTTTGTATGATTTTTTAATGACAGTTGATGGACAATAAATTGGGATAGGAATGAGTGAGATATAGACATTCAAACAATAACTGTGAAGCGTACAACATATAAACTGGATGGCCCACAAAAACATTTTCCTGTAGAGTTTACAAACAAGAATATTTGAATTTCTGCATATTTCATGTCAGCTCTGCTTCAAGTGATGACAATATCCCTCAAGCTTTGACAATGTTGGATGACAATGTTGGACTAATTACATGCCATTATTTGTGTGTGTGTCCAGATCTACTCTATCCTAAGCATGCCCACAACAGGCCACAGGGTGAAACGCTGGGCAGAGGGAATGGAGGACATGACACAGCTGCCGTAAGCAGAATCCCTTATTAACAAACAGCCTCACATTTCATTCACTCATGTCACACACTTACAAGCATTTTGTTGCTCCAGTGTAGAGCAGCACAGCTCAATTCAATGCATATCCTGTCAGTTTCTTCAAGCAACAATTTTCAGTGTATGTGTGTGTGTGTCCCACTGTGCCTAGTAGGCTTTGAAAATCCTAGAAAATTTGTGGAGTTCAGAAAGAAATCCCTGCATGTATGTTAAGTATACATGTATTTTGTTAAAATGCAACACCCAAATAGATCTCTGTCAAACGATCATCATTTCACATCCCGAGGAATCCCCTACATTAGATATTTATGTTATTTCAACAGCAGTTTGAAAGAAATTATTCCACAATCATTTCCTGACATGTAAGAACTCTCTATGATGTCTGATTTTGACATCACATAGTTTTACCAGTTCTCACAGAGAAAGATCTTGAATGTCATTGAAAAGTAATAATATTGGACGTCAAAGCGAGTGACTATATGTGCTCTGTACATGTGTGTTTAAATTCCTCTGTGTTTAATTTCAGTGAGCTGAATGAGACCACAGTTCTGATGAACCTGAAGAAACGCTACGACCTGGAACTTGTATATGTATGCTTCATTTCTAATTTGTAAATGAAATAACTCATGTCGTCAAACGTCATAAACACTGCCTGCTACATCCACTCATCCACTCTCCTTCTTGTCCTTTCTTTCTCTTATTTTTCTTCCACACAGACCTACATAGGCAGCATCCTCGTGTCTGTGAATCCCTACAAGTTGCTCAACATTTATGGGACAGACATGGTGCTTCAGTATGGGGGCCGCGGCCTGAGTGACAACCCTCCGTAAGACCTGGGAGTGTGTGTGTGTGTGTGTGTGTGTGTGTGTGTGTGTGTGTGTGTGTGTGTGTGTGTGTTAGACCTGGGAAATTAGCCCCTGAACTTATTACCTCCAGCAAAGAGGTTATGTTTTCAGTCTGGTTTGTTTGTCTGACTATGTGTCAGCAAGCCCGTAATCACAAAATTTTTTCACACATTTCTATAAAATCTGATGAAAAGCTAGGGCATTGGCCAGAGAGCAACTGAGTAGTTTATGGTTCAGAGTAAGTACTTTTTAAAAGATTTCAGCATTGCAATATAAGCCATTTTTGAATATTTTCACTATTTTTTCATGGACTACTGCACTCACTTGAATGAAAAGAAATATGCTATATCTATCCCATGGTTGTCTATCACTATGTGTATTTTAAAACATATCCAGGCCCAAATGCACACACTTTCAAACACAACATATTCTCTTATTAAAATAACAAATTCAGATGATTGTGCAGCCTTGATGGAGGTGTAAGCTCTTTGAGTGCTTTCTTGTTTTGAACAGAATTCACCAACAAAACTCTCTAACTTCTTACTGTAACCTTTGAGTCTGTGTGTTCCTGTGCGTGATTGTATTGTTGTACTACATCTGTCTACATGTGTTGTAAGCTGTGCTCTGAGATACAATTTGGTGGTAAATAGAGGCGTGAATGCCAGCACTCTCAGGTGTTAGTAAGAGGCTCCTTTTACATTGCTGCTGGTTGGTTGCCAAGGGAGAGTTTGGTTATGGATTTCACTACCACTTCACATCCACACACACAGTCTCACACACACACAACAGACACGTACACACAACCAGTGATCATACAAATGTGCTTTTTCATTAAAACATGTTTTGTTCTGTTGCAGTCATCTTTTTGCCATTGCTAATCTCTCATATACCACCATGATGGATGCCAAAAAGGATCAGTGTATTGTGATCAGGTATGAAATGCTGTTACTGTTACAGGCACTTTGGCTGAGTAAGGCCTGAATTTCAACTAGCAGCACTTGGACAAAACTCTAAAACCTAAAGCTGCCTTTTAAAATATGCAAAATGCTATTTGAGTGTTTAAAAGTAATTTTTGCTTTTGCTCAGGTTGAATTTTCTGACCTTTTTTATTACTGTGTCCACAATGTGCAACATCCTGAAGTGGTGTAAATAACTCAGGTTAACTGTTTTTGTTATTACAGCGGAGAAAGCGGGTCAGGAAAGACTGAAGCTACTAAACTGATCCTGCGTTACCTGACAGCCATACATCACAAATGCAACGTCACGCAACAGGTAGATATACAGTATATTATGTACATGCATGCTAACAAATACAGTCCATACTGTGGTCATTTAGGCTAACGCTGTTATTGCTTTCATTTCTTCACTTCTCTCTTCTTCTCTACCATCTCCCATCAGATAGAGGTAAGGTGTTCCTCCCCTTGTTTTTGCTCTCATGACAACCACCATCACTGTTGAAGGTAGCCATGGTAACATTTCTGTCTATGGTGATTGATCAGATCCTAGAGGCCACGCCCCTGTTGGAGTCTTTTGGGAATGCCAAAACAGTGCGCAATGACAACTCTTCACGCTTTGGCAAATACACGCAGATCTACATGGAGGAGTGAGTAGTAACAATTTCTACCAATGAAGTTAAGAACATCAGCAACAGTTTTCAGTGCTTCTAAGTCCAGAAAAGTGAAGTCTAGAGTCTAGATGATCTAGAACAAAGTTCCTCATTTCTAGTCCATCAGAATCAGATCCCACATTGTGATGGTTGTATTTTTAAAGAATAAACTTTAAAACCAAATCCAGCATAATCACATCAGTTAGTCAGAAGAAAGTCCTGCTGACCTTCGTCTCGCTGCCTGAAGAAAATAATTGGACCCAAACATTGCTACATTTTATTAATAAATAAAAAAAGTTAACGAGACATTATTTTATGTGTTGCACCAATGCATGATGTGGTTTGGGACAATTTTCCCTGTATGGGCAGCACCTAAAACATTCTGGAACTCATTACAAGTCTTAAAATAAAACATTTTAGACAGATAGCATATTGAACAAAAACTTAGGAAAGGTTTTTTTTTTAACTACAATTGATTGTTGCTAAAGTAAAGCATATCATAGTTACTCTATAGTATGTCATGGCTTAGAATTAAACAATATTTCCGCTGAAATGTGATCAGACATTTCTCTACAACAAGAGTGCAGATTAGCTGTAGTTTCTCTGGGATAAACACAAGCCCTTGTAAAGCTAACAAGCAGCCGGTGTGTTAGCTTAACTCTGAATAGGCTTCTGGTCACCTAGGTGCACGTCTGCAGACACACACACACACACACACACACACACACACACACACACACACACACAGTTGGGTAAGTGGAGAATATGCTAACATGTCCCAGTAACACAGTTAGATGAGTAGTTGATCTTCTGCTAGAACTGTGACAGAGAAGATCCGAGGACATTACACATGCATGACCTGTTACTTAACTCGGACTTACTGTGTGTGTGTGTGTGTACCTGCCTGTGTGTCATTTACAAGGGGTGTAATCAGTGGTGCCATAACGTCCCAGTACCTGTTGGAGAAGTCCCGCATTGTCTTTCAGGTGAAAAAAACAAGCTCACACACACACACACACACACACACACACAGCAGGTCAGGCTGGAGTCTTCTTACCTCTGAGTCATGGTGCGAAAGAGGAGATTGTAGAGGCAGACAGCATGAGAGGTGTCAAACATGTTGCACTCTATCTTTGCACAGCCCAGTCTGTTCATCAGTCATTCATCTATCCATTCATTTATCCATTTGTTTATCCCTTACTCTGTCTTTTCAACAGTAATTCCATTTCAGTAAATCTACCACCACAGATATTTGATTTATGTATGTCATGTGGCCGTGTGTGTGTGTGTGTGTGTGTGTGTGTGTTCATCCGCAGGCCAAATCGGAGAGGAACTACCATATCTTCTATGAGATGTTGGCAGGCCTTCCTCCTCTTGAGAAGCGCTCATTCTATCTGCAGGAAGCTGAGACCTACTACTATCTGAATCAGGTGTGCAGAGAAATATGAAATCCCCCCCCCCACACACACACACACACACTTACAGAACACAGATAAGGAGTGGTCACTGTAATCAATTTCACAGTCACATTAACAAATGAGATGTCAATTTTTTGAAAATGTGACATTTATTCTACAAAGTGATTAATGGCACCAACAAAACTCATTGCAGTACCCAAATACAGAGTAAGGGACCTTTGCAGCCTGGATTCTTTATATAACATGTATCTTCTAGTAAGGTTTTAATGATTGATGAAAAAATAGATCTAGTTTTATGTTGCGGCATGGCGCAAAGGATGCCAGTGTTTGTTGGTCTGACTCAAATATCTCAACAACTATTAAATGGATTACCATAAAATTTTCTACAAACACTCATGCTCAACAGAGGATGGATTCTCCTGATTTTGGTGATCCCCTGACTTTTCCTCTGGCACCACCATGAGGTTGACATTTTAGTTTTTTAGTATAATGTCTCAACAACTATTGGATGGATTGCTGTAATATTTGATACAGACTTTCATGTTCCCCTCAGGATGAATTGTAATAACTCTGGCGATCCTCTGACATTTCTTCTAGCTGCATCATCAGGTTAAAATTTTTGAAGTCGACCAATACTTTGGTTTTTGACCAAAATACCTGCAAAACTAATGACATTTCCATCAGTCTCAGCTGTACTTTGGGTTTAGTGGTGGTTAGCAAAAGTGCTAACATGCTAAACTGAGAAAGTGAACATGGTAAACATTATACCTGCTAAACATCTGCATGTTAGCATTGTCATTAGAAGCATGTTTGTATGCTGTTACCATTTAGGTCACAGTACCACCGCAACCCCTCAGATTTATCTTGCATTATCTTGCATTGAGGGCTTAACATCTGTTTGATTCTTTGTACCACTTCATGACATATGATGAAACACAAAGCAACACGTTGCTCATGCCAATGCTGATTAAAGATCCTTGCTACATTGTTATTGTGAGTGAGTTTGTGGTTACTGCTACAAGCACTAGTGGCTTTTTTTTAAAGAGTGTAACACCAGGCTGTTTCACTGCCCTCTCTGGTTGAAAGTGTGGTCAGAAGTGCACTCTGTTGCACCAGTAACCACACTCAGCAGTGATGTCACAGTGTACTGCCACACCCTAGCTTATACTTCTACATCACTGCATCAAGGAGAGAAGTTGAACCCGGAGGTGGGCAAAAACAAGACTTTCAGCTGCTGATAAAGTGCTCTTAAGATCTGTGATTAAACAGGCTGAGGGTACGTATGCTGTTGTTGATAACGGTGTATGTGTGTGTGATGTGTGTGTGTATGAGTGCAGGGAGGGGATTGTACCATAGAGGGGAAGGATGATGGGGAGGACTTCAGGCGTCTGCTGAGTGCCATGGACATCCTGTGTTTCACCCCAGAGGAGCAAAACAGCATCTACAGACTGCTGTCCTCTGTCCTTCATCTGGGCAACGTCTACTTCCAGCCACAACAGGTCTCGCTGTCTCACACACACACACACACACACACACACACACACACACACACACACACACACACACACACACACACACACACACAAATAGGCTACATAAATGCATTTAGTTTCATGGCTGAATGATAATGATGATGTTGATAGATGATGGCAATAATGAATGTGTATGCCTCTGTGTGTGTGGGTGCGTGTCCCTGCAGGCTGAGGGTCAGGAGGTCGCGTCGGTGGTGAGCGCACAGGAGATCAGGGTGGTAGCTGAGCTGCTGCAGGTCTCGCCTGAAGGCCTGCAGAAGTCTGTCACCTTCAAAATGACAGTGAGCAGAACACACTTCTCATAAACAATCACAGCCTCACACATATACCATAGATATAAGGAATGATATTATAACAATTAAAGAGATGTTGTCAGATAACAGATGTGTTTGACCCCCCAGGATACAGTAAGGGAGAAGATCTTCACTCCGCTCACAGTGGAGAGTGCTGTGGATGCCAGGTGAGTGAGCAAATACTCTTAAATTAAATACTACGTACCTAGTTCTTCTCAGAATAACCTGAAATAAAAGCCTGTCTGACAGTCTTGTTTGAGGCTTTTTAAAATCCTCATTTTTTAAATCTAAAATCATACCAGGACACTACTGAGAGGGAGTGAAGAGTCTTTGATATTCTCTTCCAATCTTTGGTGGAGGCATGTGAGGACAAAGGATGTCAGAGCTGGGGGAGAGATTTTTCAGATGTCCTCTGTTTCCATAGGAACCGGGTTTTCTGTTTCCATAGAAACCTTATTGTGTGTTTTTCATAGAGATGCCGTTGCCAAGATCCTGTACTCGCTGCTGTTTAGTTGGCTGACAGAGCGCATCAATGGACGGGTCTACCCTCGCAACGAAGCCCTCTCCATCTCCATATTGGACATATATGGATTTGAGGTCTAGCTAAAGTTTGATCAATAATGTTACAGCGCTGATGCGTCTGAGCTGACCTGTGTTTACTAACTCCCCCACTCTCCAATGCCTCCTCTCTTTACCCTCCAGGATCTACAGGTGAACAGTTTTGAGCAGCTGTGCATCAACTACGCCAACGAAACTTTGCAGTTCTTCTTTAACAGGGTCATCTTCCAGGAGGAGCAGGTCAGGGAAACTACAAGTTCATATTTTCATACAGATGTTTGTATTTTCCCAGAGAGGATGGATTTTCTGATTTGCATGTCAAAAGACGTCCAGACATGTAGGTTAAAACCGGCCTAAATATGGTTGAAAAGTCAAAGTTTGAAAGAAAAGCATATAAGACAATTACAAGACAGGTCCTAGCTGCACATTGAAATATAGTTATTCAGTGTGTTTTCATGCAGTTACGTAATCGGGTTATGGTCAGCTTTCTACAGTAACCTGATATCTTAAACGCTATGTGTACAAGAACGCAAGAAACTGGGGTAGGGGATTAAAGAAATCTGATTTCCCCAGATAGATTTCTCCTGTGGAAAGCCGTTTTCTTGGCCACATATACCATGTAATCGTATAAAATCAGACACATTCACCGCATAAAGAATAGCTATGGGCTCTCACTGCAGACCCCGTCAAGTCTCTGACGCACACACACACACAGACGTAGCTTGTCCAAAATGAGGTTGGAGATGCATGATCTCTTGACCTGCAAAACACCACATCAATGCACAGTGGGTTAGTACATGTATGTTGTAGCGTTAAAAAAGTGTTTAATTTAAAGTAAAAAGATAAACAGCCTTGTTTGTTACCGGACTCATGTCATAAAAGCTTTCATAAACACACAGCAATACTTCAGCTGAAGTGAAAACTGGAAACAACCAGCAGTGGAGTTAGAAGGGTTTTATATACACTAACCTATTGAAGCTTTGTGCTGTGTGTGTAGGAGGAGTACATGCGAGAGCAGATCGAGTGGCAACAGCAGCCCTTCAGCCACAACCAGGCCTGTCTTGACCTCATCGCTGCTAAGCCTCATGGGATACTGCGCATACTGGACGACCAGTGCAGTTTCCCTCAGGTACATCCACACCTGCTGAAGTAAACTCTTCATTCCTAAAGTTATGGGAAATCACTCAAACCTAATAATAAACACAGCTGATATTGATGGAAGTGAACAGTGCTTAATTAAAGCAAAGGGCGTTAATAATTCATTGCTTCATCGAAAACCTGTTCTCTAAGTGCACAAAGATTCAGTCAACTGAGACTCCTGTGGTGAGCTTGTGTCGTTAAAATGAAGTTAGATTAGATTACAAGAAACATTTGTAATCTTACACTATTTAGGTGACTGTACTGTGGAAAAAAAGCAACAGCTGACAAAAACACACGATTCAAATATTTCATACCTCAGGTTTGAAAAGATATGGAGTTACAACAAAATCCATCTCACTTATTGGATTTCTCATAAAACCAGGAGGCTGAAGTGTATTATAGCCAGTTCCGATCAATACAAAACTATCCCACATAATTGTCTACCTGCTGTTATCATTTTTCCCGGGGCTCCTAATGTAAGAAGCTGACTGAGCTCATATTGAGATAAACGTATTATGAAGTGTCTCTGATGCTCAAAGTGAAATATGAACACGGTGTTACACAAGTAGCTGACTGAGGCAATCTGCTGAACACACACGGGCAACATGTGTTTGTGCTGTAGAGACTTAGTTTCCATGGCTCACCAACCATTAACCGTCTCCGATCATCGCTAGGCAACAGACCACACCTTCCTTCAGAAGTGCCACTATCACCATGGAAACAACCCGCTATATGCCAGGCCAAAGATGCCACTGCCAGAGTTCACCCTGAAACACTATGCTGGGAAGGTCACATATCAGGTACATTCTTTCTTTCTTTCTTTCTTTCCTTCTTTTCCAGAAACTACACCATTTGTACACCTTTTTGTCACTTTTTATTTGTTACAATTTAAGATATTTTACAAAAGAACAGGATAAACATCAACAAAGCACGAGAACCAAGTCGGGTATACATTTCTTACTCTACCTTCTTAATGCCCATGAACTTTCAAGTTTTACCATCACAAATATTTCCCTTATGTCCATATATTGTCTGGGAGGTTCCATTTTTAGTTATTACCTTTTTGCAGGCAGCCAGTAAAATTTCAAAGAGCTGCATGTCGCTTCTTATTACTACTTCTTGTGTTATCAAGCCTAGACACAAGATCTTGTTGTCCTTAGGGACCTCATAATCTCAAGTGTCTCTTGAGGTTAAACATATATTCTCCCAAAATATGTTAATCTTCCCACATGACCAGAAGATGTGGGAATGATTAGCATTCATGCGCCCGCACAATCTCCAACACTACTGTTAAGTAAGAAGTTGCAGTGTGATGAAAAATGAATAACTTCCAACTTTCAACCAAAATTTGTAAACATCTGTTGTGTTACGCACATAGAATCCAATCTCCCAAAGCCCGTCCACCTCTGATATTTCAACATTTTGTTCTGATTGATTCACGTTAGATAGACCATATTTTTTATTTCCTTGACATAACATCCCCTAAAAAATAAATCTTCAAGATCAAATTCCTCTTAATTAATTAATACTCTAAAATTCTCCACCTTGGATTAATAATTTAGTTTGCTCACTGTTGATTGTGATATTATAAGTTCCTGGTTTGGATTTTGTTCTAAAACTTTTCTAACTATTTGTGTCGCAGGTGCACAAATTCTTGGATAAGAACTTCGACATGGTCCGCCAGGATGTTTTAGACCTCTTCATCCACAGCAAGAACAGAGTGAGATGTGCAGATACACTTTTTTCTTAAGACGTACTCTCTCTTATTGTTCCAACATTCACAGTATAACTATAAGTAAGCAGTGATCTTCAATTACATTTAAATATCATGATTGTTACTCATCATCTTGTATTGTGGTGGTGTGGCACAATACAGCTGTGCGTTTTGACTTCTACTTTTAACTTTTCTGTTGAGAAATGACAAATACCCATTTAGTAATTATTGTTTTGAGTTAGGAATACCTACACATACCTGCTACAAATATTATCCACCTATTATATGACAGGACATTCAGGATTGATTGTTAACGCTTCGGCTTACCTCTTTGTCCTCTGTGTTGTGTGTGTGTGTGTGTGTGTGTGTGTGTGTGTGTAGATGGTATCCAACCTCTTCCTAAAGCACTCAGAGTCTGTGTCTCAGCAGCGGTCTAATGTGCGGCGCAGCAGCGCGGCTCGTCGTTATCAGGCCAACACGGTCAGCGCAAAGTTCCAGAGCAGCCTGCAGGAGCTGCTGGAGAAGATGGAAAGGTTTGACTGACACTCATTTAACCTTTATGTGGAAACCTCTAACACACCTTCATAACATCAGTGGAAAATGGTAAAGTCGTGTTCGAAACTGCTCCCTAGTTGCCACGGAAGAGTATTATAATTGCCTTCCTCCAACTCATTTGAGTGTCAAAAAGTGTAAAATGTAGGCACTATGTAGTGCCCTCATACATTCCCACATTAACTGTATGCTTTGCCCCTGAGAAGGCAGACACTTAAATTATACTTAGGTGACATTGCACCTGTCAGTGGTGATGCAAAGTAATGATGAGTCACACTGTAAGTGTCCGAAATTTACTGTGAGATACTGCAAGATACAGAGAGTGTGTATGATGTGGGCACAAAGGAATGAGTGAAAGAGGGAGTGACACGTAACGTGTTATGTCCTTGTGCCTAAATAGACTTCTGAACATTTTGTTTTGCCTTGATGTACCATTAGACTAAAGTGATTAGAGATCAGAGCAAAATAATAAGCCTCAAATGTCAGTGTTTGTTGGAGCCGTTGATTTAGGGAAGATTCATTTTATTTGCTTAATGTGAGGTCAATCATGCCTCTGGAGATCTTTCTGTTTGAAACAGTTGATATGTAGCTTCAACTGTAAAACCATGTCATGCACTACCGCTTTCTACTTAGAAAGTTGTTTTTTCTTCATGTCCTTTCAGTTGACTTTCTTGCACAGGACTAATGTACTAAGCCTTTATCAAATCGTACATTCATTTATCCATCCGTTCGTTCTCATCTATCTGTGACAGGTGTAACCCTTATTTTGTGCGATGCATCAAGCCAAACCATCATAAGGTATATTTGCAAGTTGGATGATGTGTGCAGGTTTGCAGTGGGTTTTTTTGCATTTTAATTGATATGTGATATACAGCTCACATGTATTATGTGTACGCATGTATGTGTATGTGTAGGAGCCAGGAGTGTTTGACATGGAGCTGATCAAGACTCAGCTACATTACTCTGGTATCATGGAGACCATCCATATCAGGAAGGAGGGTTATCCATTCAGATTTCACTTTCACAGCTTCCTATCCAGGTTGGTTACTTACCAATCTTCACATTAGGCGCATTTGAGGAGAAATGTAAGCTCTAATTGAACCATGTAAGATAAAATATAGTACAGACTGTCTCAGCCTACAGTTCAGCTTTCCTAAAAAGAATTGTTTCTGCTCCCCTTACCACTCAACACTTTCAGCGTGTCACAATTGCAAGAATTATTGACTTTTTCTGGTGAGAGTACAATTCACACACCAATTTCTTCAGGCTGAAATAGCCATCTGGCACTTGCCAGCTCCTGCAGTATAAAGCAGCTGAAACCAATTGATCTCACAGCACCTCCGACCACTGGCTGCCAAAGTAGTCTGACTTATAGCATTACAGAAAAACAGTTTCAGAGTCATTCACACAAAAACTAAGAAATACAAACAAATACTTTTGTTAAACTTGTTAAACTCAGAATACCCAGAATCCCAATTACCCTCACACTAGGTCTCTCAGATTGACAGCCAATAATAACGTTATTAAGATTTACATTCACACAGAGTTAAGACACATGTTGCAGCTTTGGATTTCACTGATCCTTGTTCACATTTACTTCAGAATTCATATCGGATTGTTGTTTTAAATGTGTTTGCATGCACTGTATGTGCACACAGGTATAAAGCCCTGCTCTGCCTGAAGGATCCTCCACCTGCAGATGGAGAAAACTGTGTCATCATGCTCCACAAGCTCGGTCCGGTCAAGAACGGCTCGTATCAGCTGGGAGTCAGTAAGGTGAGCTCTCTCAGTGACATGCACATATACAAAATAAGGTCAAATTAATCATACATAAGAAATAAATACTGGTTAGTTTAGATTTGTGTGTCTGTCTGTGTGTTAGATTTTCCTGAAAGAGGAGCTGTATCAGTTGTTGGAGGGGAAGCGTGACCGTGTGCTGAACATCGCTGCCATGACGCTGCAGAGATACACCCGCTCGTGTTTTGTCCGAAAGAACTTTAGGAAGTTGCAGCGGTGTGTGATCCTCTTTGAGACTCGCTGCAGAGGCTACATGGCCAGGTAATGTTCACCTGAGGTCAACAACTTGGATACATTTTTGGCTCTTAAATTTGAAGAAAGAATGAAGCCAAATAAAATAAAGGGATGCTTCTTCAGAACATACAGCCTGTACAGAGTTGTGAACAGCTCAGCTAAAGAAGGATTTGTATTATCAGGTTGTTTTATTCGATAATCATTGCACACTTAAAAAATGGGAAATTATTGTGTTTTCCTGAGAAATAAAAAAGCTGAGACTTGAGTTTATTTTTTCCTGTTCCAAAAATGCTCAGGTTGAAAACCACTAGTATCATCAGTTCCTGGAAGTTGACTTCAGAGCTTTAGCTTTCTTTAATGGGCAGCATGCTGTCCTGCTTGAGTCTGGAGTTTCAGT
Organism: Macquaria australasica; assembly: GCA_005408345.1. NCBI lineage: Eukaryota > Metazoa > Chordata > Actinopteri > Centrarchiformes > Percichthyidae > Macquaria > Macquaria australasica. The sequence goes on from SEMN01000231.1 coordinate 507,398, forward strand.
CCTCAGCTTGGCAATTTAGGCTTTAGTGTTTGGTTTCACAGATCCAAACAGGTCAAACCTTATCACAGACAACCTGCTTCTTTTGTCCTTGACATGAGGAGACAGGGTCAATGGATTCAGGCCGTGCTCATCAATTAAAGGTGATAGAGTTCTCACTCACTGCCAGTCTGACGAAACCTGGAGACGTGGTGCAAATTTGCATTTTATTTGAATGTGTAAAAATTCACTTGCTGGCTTAACAATGATGACACTAAAATGGCAATAAACTCAAGGTCAAACACTTTGATTCTGCAGTGATATTTCAGAGATTGTTGGTCACGCTTTGATGAATTTGGGGAAATGACACATCATTTGCTGAAATTATTACTAACTCTATAAATGTGATTAACACAAATTTTGCTACACCAATTGTGCTGTCTGTTCTGATTACAGTGATTGATGTTTTACTAAAATGTCAGACTTAAAAGCTCAAACGTGCCAACATCTTTCATGGGGAATGTTTGTGCCATTATTTTTATTGTTATTATTATTATTATTATTACTTCTTTCTCTTACTTTGTCTCTCCTCTCTATCTGTATCTGTATGAATTATCCATCTTCCATGGTGAACACTTTTCCTGAACAGAAAAAAGTTTGTTCTGAGGAGGAAGTACCTCATCAGGCTGCGCTCCACCGTGCTGCTCATCGTCAACCGCCAGCGTTACATGAGGGTATGCATGCTGTGTTTGTGTCCGTGTGAACGGGGAAACTTCTGGGGACATTTGCAGTATTTGCGTATGGAAAATTAATGAAAAATGAACAAATGTGTGAAGTGTGATACTGTTGTCTTTCTGTCAGACAGTGGTGGAGCCTGCAAGGAAGGCAGAAGAGGTGAGTGAATGGAAAATACAGTGAAAGTGTCTGAGAGGGAGGAGAGACACATTTTGAGGAAAAAGATGTAGCATTAGTGTGTAATATAAGTGTGTATAAATGTGTATGTGTGTATTTGTTTTTGCAATGTGTGTAGGATCGCGTCAATAGAGAAGTGGTGAATGTGACAACACTGCCTATCCCTGCTGAGCTGGCAGTCCTGCTAATAGCGGCCTCAGGTGCACACACACACACACACACACACACATACACACACACACACACACACACACACACACACACACACATATTCAACACTCATCTGCAGTCAGTCAGTGCTATAAATAAGCTTCCATCAACTGATGTGTTCCACCTTGTTTGTAGGTGGGTTCCACAATATTTACTGTCGTATTTCTGTGTTGACACATGGCCCGCTCTGTGTGTGTGTGTGTGTGTTTACAGGTGGTGAAGAGCTGCATTCTGACTGCTTGGCGGTGGTCCAGGCTCCAAAGGTCCAGGTTGACCCCCAGCTGACCCTGCCCCTGGATATCAACAACTACCTCATGACACATTACATCCGGGCCATATTTAGGGTAAACACACACACACACACACACACAGAAACACAGTATCTACATGTGAAACTGTGTGAACGGATGAATAAAATATAACTTAACCTTGGTGAACTTCATTGGATCCAGGACAGTGTTGTTGCAGTGCTCCATCCATATAACTATGTAAACAGTCACTGTGTTTAATCATTTGTAAGCCTTTTGTGTGTGTGTGTGTGTGTGTGTGTGTGTGTGTGTGTGTGTGTGTGTGTGTGTGTGTGTGTGTTATAGGAGCCGTTGTTTGGGATGCTGACAGCCCCACTGGAGAGTTCTTTGCTTCGACAGGATGAGGAGCTGAAACAAGGAGCCCTGAACGTTTTCATTCTGGTACATGTTGCATTTACATGCTGCTGGGAAACTGCAGCATCCAGGACCTTCAAGTCAGCTGCTAAACAGCGTTATGTCAGGAGATCAAACCCAGACAAATAAACATGTCCTGTAGTTTAAGCTGATTTAACAGACTTAATTGAAAAAAGGTTTAGCTATTTTGTGGGTTAAAACCTCTTAGAAACTCTGGTAGTACAATTCTGGGGAGCCTGGATGTGAAATTTACAAATCGTAACCTTGTTTTTTTTTCTGATATACATCGTGTACACTTGTACAGTGCTTACTATATGTGCAAACGCATAAAAAGTCAATGATGCAGACTATTCTCGCATAAGATATATTAATTTATTGCAAGCAAGCCTAAGCATAAGGTGTAAAGCTAAGACCAAGGACCTTTATATGTGGAATTTGACTTGTAAGGTTACATTATGTGTTATAAATGTCTTTGCTTTTGGTAGATACTAAGATTTATGGGTGATCCTAACTTGAATGGCGCTCAGGAGAATCTGTTTGGGAACTACATCATCCAGAGAGGACTTGGCAACCCCAGCCTCCGAGATGAGATCCTGGCTCAGGTAGCCAATCAGGTGAGGCCCAGCTCTTTTTTCTAGAAATGAAAACCCAAATAAGACAGACTCATTCACTATTATTGCACATTATCTCTTTACTTTCATTTTCTCCTCCCCTCCATTAGGTGTGGAGGAACCCTAACATTTTGAATTCAGAGCGTGGTTGGCTCCTCCTCTCCTCCTGTCTTTCTTCCTTCCTGCCCTCTCAAAGGCTGGCCAAGTACTTGCTGAAGTAAGAAACGCAGTAATAAAGAGCAATGACAGTGCCTCAGTATTTAATTATACAGTATATTTATTACCTGCTTCTCTGTGCATGCCTGTGATGTTTGTGCATGATTTCTGTTTTGCACACTCTCTGTGATTGTTGTTGTTGTTGTAGGTTTGTGTCTGACTATGGGCCGGAGGGCTACGACTGTGTGTGTCAGCACCGTCTGCTTCAAGCTCTGCAGCGGTTGAATGTCGGGCCCGAGTATGTCCGCACGTACCCACCCTGTCTACTAGAGTGGACCGCCAATCGCAAGAGAGCTCACACTGTTCTGCACATACACTGCTTCGATGGTGAGACCACACATAACACATGTAGCCAAGTGGTAAAAGAAGGGGATTTTAACTGATTTTACATTCAGAACTAGTTGCAAAATTTTGGATGGATAGAAATGAGAGAGCAAAGTGATCATTTTACTGTGTTAAGTGCAGTTCTGCAGTTAAGTGCCCTTGAGCAAGGCACTGGACCACCATCTGCATCTGTAGTCACCATTACAAGGAATTTATGCTGCCATTTTGGCCATGTCTGTCTTGTAAAAGACATATTGTATGGATAAAATAAAATAAAACAAGGCTGTAAATGTATTGTTAATTGTAAATGTGAATGCTTGTGTGTGTAAAATACATTTTGTGTCCTTTCCTTGAATAAATTTTGTTTTATGATTGGTCTAAATCACAACCTGCAGCAGTGCACAACTCTTAAATATGCAGATAACATTGTAAACACGGGCCAGCAATATGTGTCAATGTCAAAGTAATGTGTATCTTAAATTTGAAGCCTTTTTATTTTGACTCCCTTTGACTTTGACTCCTTCTCGTTGACCTAACCTCACCTTTCTGGGGTTTTTTTTCCCTGAGCTCAGTGTGTGCACTATTCAGCACGTTAGAGTTATCTGTCTCTCTTTCATTTCCTCCTCTCATCCAGCTAATCTGTCCTCTGGCCTTTTGGCAAGTCTATTGAGGATTAGATAACACCTGATACTCGCTCTGGTTCACTGGCTGTGTTTGTGTCTGTCTGTTGCTGCTGGTGTCTGTGTAAATCTTCAAAGACAGACAGGGGAAGTTGCTAGCAACTTTGTTTTAGTGATACAGTCAGGGAATTAATTTATAACCTGATTCAAATGGCTTGTAATGCTTTACAAGATGGAAAAAAAAACACCACTTAGTTTCGCAATTGTAGTTTTTGTTGAGTAATTACTGTATGTCAGAAGCTATTTATCTACATCATGTCTTTTCTCCTTTAGGTGTGTCCTTCCTGTGTCCTCTACACTCCTGGTCGACAGGAGAAGAAATGGCCAAAGACATCTTACAGCACAGGTATCATCTTACTGTAAAACATAAGCACTACATATATGGATTGGGTTACAAGGTAAAGCTGAAAAAAAGGAAACTAAAGGAGATGAAAATTAGATTGAATTGTTGAACATGAGCATGCTTATGTTTGTGAGTATCACTGTATTTGTGTGTGTGTGTGTGTGTGTAGGGGTGTGGTGGAGGGACGTCGAGGCTGGTCGGTGCTGCTGAAAGAGCCGGCTCAGTGGGTGGAGCTGGAGGGCTCAGACTATGTTCTGGATTTGATGTCAGACCTGGAGCTTCCTGCTGACTTCCCCAAACACAGCAGCTACTTCATTATCTCTGCACAGGAGCCAACCAGAGTGCGGCTCAATGCCAGCATGTGAGAGACACACACACACTGATATAAGAGATTTCATAAACCAGTCCAACCATCAGAAAAATGAGTTTGTCACAACTAAGTACATTTCCTCTATGACTATACTACTACTTGAGTTCAATTTTGAGGTATTTGTACTTTACTTGAGTTATTCTATTTTATGCTACTTTATAATTCTATTCCGCTACATTTCAGAGGGAAATATTGTACTTTTTACTCCATTGCAGTCATCTGACAGCCATAGTTTGTAGTTACTTTTCAAATTAAGATTTTACATTAAAAAACATATGAAATACAATACAAAACCCCTCACAAAAATGCAGTGTCTACTTGAGGCCCAAAGAGGTAAAATGATTCAATATTAGGTAACATTTCCAAAAAACAAATTTGTGTAGCAGAACTTTGATTTTCTTCTTTCCTACCCCATTAATCCTCTCACAACCCCACACGTTTATCTTGTGACCCTTTGGAGGGGACACGACCCCTAGGTTGGGAACCACTGGACAAAACTACCAAACTGTATATAAATTTGCTCCACCTCGACCAGCTACAACATACCTTGATGTATTTTATTAACAATCTAATAATGTAGTGTATGGTAATTTATCATTCATGGGGGCCAAGTACTTTTACTTTGATACATTATGTACATTTAGCTGATAAAAGTTAATTAAAGGTTTGGAGTATTGCTTGGTTTAAGTAGTGATTTGAATAATTTTCTTCTTCTTGTTTTACAGAAGCCTGTTGGGTGGTGGGTTTAACATGAATGATGATGTCATGTCTTCAGCCATACCTGGCTCTGATGGACAAGGTACGCACTTTAAAGCAAACATACGAACGCTCACACACATTGATTTTGATGACAGTAGACCATGAAGTGCTCTCCTCCGCTCTCCTCTCTCAGCCTTGGAGCCTCAGAGAGGGATGGATCGTTATCTCGACAGCCTGTTTGACCCGGTGCTGTCTGAGGGAGCTGGAGTAAGTTACATCATTCACTCAGACTGACACACTTGACCACTTGAGAAGGGATTCCTCTGTCAACCATTCACTGTCGGTTACAGTGCAGGCCATATAAAGCTTTGTAAAGATCTATTTTTTGAGCGTTAGCATGGAGTGAACCTACATCACAATAAGCATACTTGTTTAAAGCCGGGAAGCCTTACATTTTAATATATAAGTACACTGCCTGGAAATCATTTTTTGGGCCTTCTGTGTCTATGGTAGTTCAAGCGCAGGTTCCATATTTTATAAAATAAGAAAGGTTTGTCTTTCAGACCTGAAGAGAAAGCAATCCAGATACTCAATGTACACAAGTGCGATAGAATATGTAGTAAAAATTTGCCTGGTAGTACAGTCCAGGCCTGGTTTGATAGTTGCACATGTAATCACAAGCAGTATAAACTATATAACAGTTTCTTTTTAATACAGTAGGTTCCTCATTGTATATGTAGCAGATGGCAGAGATGAAGTGTTTGTTGTGAGCTCTGTTTGACTTGCTAATACTTAGATCACGGTTTTCTGCTCAGTTTGGGCAGCAATGAAACACCTATGTCAGATTATTTATGATGCATTACCTCCACCACAAGCGTTATACGTCACCACTGTTATGAGTATTATAGTTGTCGTAATATCTGATGACTGTTGATTGAGTTAAATCCGTACGTATTTACTCAGGGCAATGGTGCAATGAATGCTGGCCATGTTGGATCTATCAGTCTTCAGCTGGGACGGCGATGTGGTGAATGTTAGCCGTGCTATCGGATGTGGCTGACAGGAATTAGCATGTATCAGATGTGTTCTACAGACATCTCCCGCCCAGCAACCTATTACGTTACCCAGTTACCTTAACTGTCACAGCCACTAGATCGCCACGGTGATTTCCCACCCAGGCAACGCGGGGATCTGCTTACGAGGATCTGACACTCTGGCAAATGAAGGGCTTACTATTTAATGAGACATGGCCTACAAACACACACACTCACTGTGGATTTATGGGTCAGTAGCTGATTTCTGATGGAACGGCAGCACACACAAGACGGGGATTCCTCTGATCTGACAGTCAAAAAGTGCTCTGATTACACAGATATAATAGATGTTTTTTATCTCTGTGTATGTCTCTCTAAGACTCTTGTTGATATTCACACTCACAAATGCAACGTTTAAAGGAATACTCCACCAAAAATCTGTCTTTTAATATCAAATACTTCACCTGTTGTCTTAAAAGGCTGAAAAGTTTGTCCTGTCCTTCACAGAGGACAGCAGTTGTAACTATCTTGCACTCACAACAGTTACCATGGATTTCAATGGGTAAAAGTCATGTCAAAATGTAGCAAAACATCCATAGAAACTTCTCAAACCACTCCTGCAGCATAATCCATTTCTCCACAGTATTTCAAAATACACTACTTCCATGTCATAGCCCCGAACCTACACTGAATATAGTATATTTGCTGATTTGTTAGTTGAGTAACAATTGTTTTGAGCATACTGAACATACAGATCAGCTGTGAAGTAAATTCTGCTGCTAGAGTGGTTTGGTTTTCATACTGTTTGTCAAGGGTTGCCATTAGAATTTATTGTAACTGCAGTAAATCTAAGCTGAATACATCTGCTGTCCCCCTGTGAAGCAGCAAGAAGCTATACACCTTTCAGAGGAAGGGCTGGGTAGTTTCAGTACTGATACCAAGGTAATACTCTTTTTGATACCTTACTTTAAGGAAGATACATGTTTTTTTTTCTATGAATACTGTTTGTCATTTAACAAAGGATGTACAATATCTTTGCCTAAATAAAAAGTCTAAAATGATCAGAGTTTCAATTTAAATCAGGAACTATCTGATCAAAGACTAAGCAAATAAGATTAGAAATATGACCAGACATTTTTGCCAGCTTTTGTTACTCTGTATTACGGACTATAACCCCACTGATACTGGTGCCGATACTGATATTGATATTTTGAGAGTTTAAAATTTCAGATAACGATATATCAGCCAATATTTAAGATATTTTCTGAGCAGGATATTTTATAGTTGAGAACTGTTTCACATATCTTTATCATTTCTGTACTGCAATTTCTTGTTAACTATCAGCCATCATATACACCGATACAGATATATCAGCCAATATACTGATATATCGGTTTGATAACCAGCCCTGTTCAGAGGCACCTTTCAATCCAACATGTGGTGAGTATTTGATACTCAAAAGATCGATTTTTGGTTGAGTATTTTTTTAACTGCCTTTGTGTTTTTTTATGCATTCATGTTCATCTTATGCATGTTCAGTTCTGAAGTCTGTCTGTCTGTCTGTCCTCACAGGAAGTAGAATCAGCTGAAGAACTGTCCGGCAGGATGAAGGGGGCTGGGGGAGTTGGAGGGGGCTGGCAACAGCAAGGGCAGTCAAATGGCCCCCCACCTCCACCTGGAGGTCAGTCGAAGACACAGGCTCTGTCCGAAATCATTCCCTCGTTCACTCATTCACTATTTCCTGTTTAATACACACTTTAATACACAGTTTACTCTTCAGTGAATGTAGTAAATCACGTCGCTTTGCGTCATCATTGACAGATGTAGTGTTGCACAGCTTTAATTTTTCCATCCATAAAATCCAACACATTGTTAGCAGAAAGTAGTGTACATGCTGTGGACTACTCTTTTGTTCCATTGTATGAATTTTTGAGGGCTTTCTACATATACGAATTCAGGCACTCAAACAACATAGTGGGCAGTAGATATAGTGCACTATATTGTAAATATGGAGTCATTTGGACAGAGCCATAAGAACCTCAGTATCTCCATAAATCATTAGCAAGTGTAATAAAACAAACACACTTAAAATATGACAGAAATGATGTGTGTGTGTGTGTGTGTGTGTTTGTGTGTCCACAGCTGTGAGAGTCCTTCCTGTGGGAGGCGTGATGTCGCCTCCTGTTGCTGCGCTGGCACCTGTAACACCTGGTTCGTATTAAGTGTGAAGAGAAATAAAAAAACTAAAAAAAACTAATCAAACATAATTTTCATCCCTCCGTCCTGTTTGCTGTGTTTCGCCTCCTCTCAGCTCCAGATGTCCAGCAGGCTGTTTTGGCCCAGCAGCAGCAGGCGATCGTGAACCAGCAGGCCATCATCATGGTAAACCCTCCGTCTGGATCTGCGTCTGTTTATTTGTTCCAGCGCTCTTGTTTTGCAATTAATGCGTCATCTTTTTGTTTCTCAGGCCCAGCAGATGACCATGCAGGCCATGGCCATCGTCAGCAGCCCAGTGACAAGCCCCCCCACCTCCCCGATCACGAGCCCTCCCATGAGTCCTCTGCTCCACCACCCTCCCAGCCCGTACGCCCTCGCCAGCCCCTATGCTGTCTTACCTCCGAGTCCATACCCTAACATCCCGCCCAGCCCCTACGCTAACTTCACTCCCACTCCCTACGCTGCAGCAGATATCCCACCCAGCCCCTATCCTCTCACTGCTCGACAGCAACAAACTCCATCGCAGCCTCCTGCTGAGCCTCAGGCCCCCCGCCACAACCCCAACCCTCAGCCGAACTCCACCAAAACTAACAAAACTGAGCCAGCACAGCCTAAAGCTAACGATGCTGCACAGGTCAGTAACTCTGAGATCATGTGAGGTAACAGTCCAAAATGACATTTACATATATAATGATTCAGTACTTTTTAATTCATGAAAGATGTTATAATTGTTGTTGTAAACTCCAACAACAACAGGCAACGCTTTCCCAGGAAAAATGATATGCACAAAATGAGATGCAGTTTCCTTTTATGGAAGGAGTGAGTGGTTTGCTTGCAATAAAAAACGAGCAGTGTAGTCAGGATGATGAGCAAAAGCTGGCAAAAAGAGCAATGCCTACAGAAGCTCACCTATGGAAGAAACACGGTCATTTCTATCACCCAGGGGAAAGCAAGTGTATGTATAACCTTTATGTAATCAGGTAGTCTCATTGAGATCAAGACCTCATTTGAAAGAGAGACCTGAGTAAAGAAAAAGAAAAGCAAACATAGCCAGACTAAAACAAAAGCACATAACATACAAAGAACATGGGCAGACATAACAAAAGGTTAGTCAGTGTCTGCAGTCTGCAGTAATAAAGGTCTGGTGATATAATTTCTTTTATCTGGGGCAATAATTCAATATTTCATCATCGTGTGATGTGATATTTTGATGCACAAACCAGATGTTTTGAGATGGTGACACAGGCACATTTTATTTAAAGCATTTTGAGTTTAACCATTTTAATAGCTCCAGTTTTGACAAAACTGAACATCAGGGTGCAGTTCAAATGAATTTGTCCACTGAACTGCACAGAAACACCAAAACACCACAACAATCCTTGCACCAAGGATGTTGACAAAATAAGAATATCATGCCAAATTGCAGATTCTCACTCCCACAGGTTTTGTTTCACATTTCTACTATCTGTAACAAACGAAATAAGCTACATTTATACAGTTCAGTGTCCATATTTCTTCCCTTTTCTGTCTGCAAAGCCTTGAGTGCAAATTCTCTGTCCTCTCTGTGTGGCTTTTTCAGGTCCAGTCGGGTAAGGACAGCGTCCCCCGGAGGAAGGCTCCTGGCATCCCTATAGACAAGGACAAACCAGTCAGGAAGTTTGGTAAGAGAGAGAGAGAGAGAGAAAGGAAACATGAGAGAGTGAGCAAGCAAGAAGTAGAGAGAAAGTCCCTTTAACTAAAACTCTTATTTAAGAAAGCTTTACACTAGAGAGCATAACTCCTTATTGGCTGTGGGTTTTTTGTGTGTGTGTGTTTTAGCTCCAGTGGAGATGTCTCCTCCTCCCCCTGCTGGAGAGGTGGTGAAGTACTCACCTCTGTCCTCAGATCTCATCGTCCCCAGCCAAGACATCCAAGGTATCTGAATTTAAAAAGCTGCAAAATGTTGACGTCATGATTCATTAAACTGGTTCATACAACATGACTGAATGGTGATCATGTAGTCGATAAAGTTATTTATTTCTTGTTTTCTACCAGACACGTTGGTTGGCATTTGGATTTGACACAATGGAAGAAAATATAATGTGCAAACTACTTAATTCTCACATGGTTTATATTATTTTTCAAAGAAATCATCAAAAGGTACAACTCCCCACCTCCACCGCCAGACCTGCTGCCACCTGGCAAGAGGTGAGGTCTCACACACACACACACACACACACACACACACACACACACACACACACACACACACACACACACACACAGAGACTGACCGATTTGGGGTTGAGGAGTGAGCACAGTCATCAAAGTTTTAATTTGATGAATTTTTGCTCGTAAATACAGCACAGCAGTTGATGCTATCCTCAGTCAAAGAATTAACTGTGCATACTGTAAAGCCCTGTAAAGCTACAACAAACCACCAACAGATACTGACAGGGAAGTTACTGCTCGCAGTGAGCACACAGCACCAGGATGATTGTATTTACACACAACAAGCGCAAACACACAGATTATACAGTACACTATATTTGTTGTTGAAAGATCCTGCAAACTGTAATGCGTGATGTTGACACTGTGTGGATGTGTTTAGGAGACCAGAGGGGAAGTTTAAGAAGAGGCAAACCCCTCGTGATGAAGCTTTACAGATCCTCAAACCTCAGATGGACAACCCTCCTGCTCCACAGGTATACACACACACACATACACACACACACACACACACACACACGGTGCATTTTAACCTGAAAAATGCTAAAATACACAGAACGCAAGCAGTGCTTACAGCGATATGGACATGCACATTAGACAATGCTAGAAATCAGTCATGGAGGGGAAGGTTTTTGTGTCTGTCCAGCCCAAACGTCCTGTCGCCCCCTCACCATCTGCGTCTGCAATGAAAGAGGCGCGATTAAAACCCACCAAGAGCACGAAGACAAGAGCACCTGATCGTCCTCTCCCCATACCTCCTCCAGGTACTCACACTCACTGAAAGTATGTGCGCATCCACATATTCCTGTACAGACAAGGCTACATCATTTAGAGTTATCGGCATCTTGTGGAGCTTTCTGGTTTTGTTTAGATTTCATGTCTTTCACCAAACCCCAGTGTGTTATTTGTAATGTCTGACACGTGTTACCTCATGAGACATTTCTTTTCAAGTTTATTGTTTACATCAGCTTGCAGTCTTCTCTTTGACTTGTGTTTGATCTTCTGTTCATTGGACTACAGTGCCCCTGGTGGTCAAAAGAAATCCACCAAGCACCTTTAAGCAAAAGTTATGATCATTTTAACTACTTATCTATACCATAAACCTCTGAGATAACCTGTTTAAAATCACTATATCACTATAATCACTATAAATATTTTGACAACACAATCTGTGTACCTCTGGATATGCTTAAGTCTTGCAGATCCAATGCAGCACCTGCTAGTTCAGGGGTTGCCAACCATTTACCGAAGAGAGCCAAAAGATTTTTATTTTAACCAAAAACTCCACTCACTGAGTAGCTTTCCGGAAAGAAGAGGGGAACAACTGATCTGTGAAAAAACCTGCCGAGATGTTCGATTGGAATGAAAACCTGCAGACTTTTGGCTCTCGATGGCACATGATTAGCCACTCTTGAGTGAGCGTCTACACTGTAGGAGTGAACAAAACCCTGGAGAGGGTCGTTCAGCAGTGACCTCTTCTGAAATGTGGCAGTTGTTCTCACATTTGCTCACTAGACTCAGCATAGATTCTGCCTTGATAATGACAAGAGTGACAGTTCACCTCATTTACTTACTAACATTAAATCACCACTGGCAAAAATATCAAGCCTATTTGCTGACAATTAGCATGTCCCGGACAAGGTCAGGAGTGCAGAGAGGCAGTAAAACAGGGACACACTGACTCTCACAGCAGGCAGGTGGCAAGGTGCCATGTGACCCTACTGATTGTGAAAATACATCTGTCGTGTCGTTTTGTGGGCACTTGATCTTAAAGCATTTCTTTTAACAAGATTACAGCAATATTAGGACAATATAATGCTCTTCAGTTCTCTGGAGTAACAGTGGAGAGACAACAAGACAGCAGCAGATCATTAACACGCTCAATTAATACATTTTTATTAAAATAAGGACGTCGAATAAAGATGAAACGAAAATGTAACGTGACCTTATTTGGTGCAGTTTCTCGGGAGCTTCCTGTAGAGAAGGACACCATCCAGACACAGCTTCATCAGAGCACCAATGAAGAGCACTACACCTACACCAATGTTCCCTGGAGACTGTACCTCAGGAAGGAGGTGTGTGCACACACAAATACACAAAAAAACCATCATGATCTGCTGTCGAAATGTTTGTATTCTATTCTGTTGTGAGTATTTTTCTTTCTTTTACAGGTTTTTTATCCCAAAGACAGCTTCAACAATCCTGTGGTGCTTGACCTCATTTTCAAACAGGTAACTTATGAATGGATGGATGGATATGACATCAACAGATAAATGCAGTCATTTTTTAAAATTATATGCATTTTTTTAATTCATTCACCTTTTGTACCTCTCACCAATTGTGCTCCACATTTTTTCACCTGACAGCAGAAAAATCATAGAAAGATCAAACTAAATTATTTCTAACATTCCTTCTCTCCTCTTTCCGTCTCTCCTGCAGATAGTGAACGACACTCTGTCAGAGGCGTGTGTTCGCATCACCCGGGATGAAAGGCAGAAAATGAAAGCTCTTTTCGGTAGTCTGTCTGTTCTTCCTGCAGACATTTTTTTTTAGATCGTATGCTCTAATCCAAACACATCTCTTTGACATTCACGAGTTAATGTGTCTGTTTGTGTGAATGACAGCTAAACACGGGGTTGAACAGAATATGGATCCAGTGGAGGAGCATGTGAAGAAAACAATCGTCACGGCAGCCAGGGAAACCTGGGAAATATACTTCTCCCGTCTGTTCCCTGCATCGGTGAGGGTGGTAAATCCTCAGAGGATAATAATTACTGAGTGTGTTATATTCATTTTTATTAAACCTCTGTGTGTATGTGTGTGTGTGTGTGTGTGTGTGTGTGTGTGTGTGTGTGTGTGTGTGTGTGTGCGCAGGGTAGTGTAGGAACAGGTGTGCAGGTGTTGTCAGTGTCCCACAGCGGCATTAAGCTGTTGAAGACCGTAAAAAGCAGCGCTGCAGCTCCAGACTACTTCAGAGTCCTACGACCCTACACGTATGTGCTGTTTTTCTATCTTAGTTTGTAAATTCCGAAAATTATCCTGTTTGGAGTTCCAGATATGTGTATTTTACAATTCATAGTAAGTGCCAGGTGAGTTGTAAATATACCAAATTGTCTCTGATTATCTTGACTATCCTCTGCTTATTTTTTTTTTTGTTTAGTAGAAGATTGATTTGTGTGTTTAGCCTGACCAATACTGTAGTTTTAAGGCTAATACTATAGGGCTATAAAGCTAATAATATCTTGTAACTTATCGACCGACATATACACTGATACCGCTATATCTGTGAGAAGCTAATATCAATTTATTGGTGAAGGAGCAGTTTTTTGTTCAGGCCTGTGGATCAAAACATTCAAAAGAACTACTACATCCTTATGAGTAAAAAAATAAAGTCGCAATATGGACAAAAATACTGTTTTTATGGTAAAATGACACATTAGAGTGACATTTTCACAAACCGATTATTAGCATAAAAGGAAAGCAATGGATTGTCCTTAATTATAGAAAGCACTGACTTTAGTACATTTAGCATGTATGTAATATTGTATTCATATTCTCAAAAGCTGTGTTTATTCATTATAGTATTTCATCAGTATTAATATTTGATAACTATTAATTTCTCAATTTCTGTAGCTTTGTTTTAAATGATAGTTGGGAGCTTACACTGTATATCTGTCACTTTGCTGAATCATATTTTCTTTTGCACTGTGTTTTTTCAGCTATGCAGACATCCTGTTTGTGACCATCCCCTCTGAGAACATGCTGGAGTTCAATCTGACCAATGAGAAGCTGATCCTGTTCTCAGCCAAGGCACCGCAAGTCAAGCATCTCATAGACACCTTCATCAATGAGATCAAAAAGGTACAGCGTGCACACACATACTTGTTCCGTCCAACATTGGACAAAGTCTGTATTTGAATGGGATCCATCAGGCTTTAACTCTGACAAAACATCTGTTAATGATACACATTTCATTTCTTGGCGTTTTTTTGTTTCCAGCTCAAAATACCAAAAATACCATTAACCTGAAAACAGTTTCAGCTAACACATGAACAGCAAAGGACCTATAGTTTTACCTTGATTATTATTTTTCTTACTCCCTTCATCTGCACATACTGAAAGTAACAAACTCCCCTTTTCTGTGAAGCAGGAGTAGATGAGTACAGTTGAGGGTAAACTTTAGTCCAAATACTGTAAATGCAAATAACATTACAGTAACATGTAACAGTGTGAGAGTGTGTGTTTTTTCTTTCTCCCTTGCAGGACTCAGACTATGTGATTGCAGAGCGAAACTTTGTGACAGACGACCGCTCGATGCTCAGTTTTCACAAAGGTGACATCATCAGGCTGCAGGTTATGGACGGGCTGCAGAAGGGTGAGACACTGTAGTGCCTTTAGTAGAAATCCTAATATCTTATGAATGAATCTATGATCCAAGCGCGTGCACGTGTGTGTGTGTGTCTCCTGCAGGTTACAGCTACGGCTGTGTGGTGAGGAAGAAGGTGGTGTTTTTGGAGGAGCTGAAAAGAGACACTCAAGACTTTGGTGAGTGTTCATTAAATCCCTTCATTTCATCACATCTATAAACTTCACCTTTTTGCATGAGGTAACCAGATGTTAGTGTCATGGCCAAGACCCAAAAATAAACAAGGTGACAATTCAGACTGACAGCTTGGAGAGATTTGCTAACCTGGACTGTGTTCGTGTACCCCGGAGCTGTGATGGTATTTTAAGCCAAGGAGAAATAGGTGCAGTGATGTTGACAGTGCCCACAGCACTCTTTAAATACAATATTGTATCAGAAAATTATTTTTCAGATGGAAGATGGCCATGCAATTTGAAAAATATTGATTCATGTCATTTCTTGAGGACACAAAAGATGAGGAAAAGTCACGTCATTGCATTGCGTAACAGATACTGGATAGGACAAACTCAGTGTGTGCTGCCACACACATTTTTGTAAATCAATGAACCTCACATAGCACACTGCGGTCATGTTTTCTGAATCTGAATCCGTCCTCCACCACACAATCCGCTGAGATCTGTTATCATCTTTAACTGGAGAAAAAGGCTAAATTTCTGAAAGCATAAACTTAAATAATATTAAATATGAATGTAAGATCTGAGCTGCGTTACACATTAAATTTTTCATCAAGTATTTTTCAAAAACTCAAGGGTTGTGGGGAGGACAGCTTGTGTGTGTGAGTAACTACATCACATTGTGGGGACTCACCGCCTACTTTGGGACAAAAAGCTGGTTCCCACTTGGATGTAGCAGAACAGGTTGTAAATACAACAGTGACATATTATCACCTTATAACGTTGATATGGCTAACGTGTTAGCAAACACACTAGCATTCATTTTGAGCCGTGTTTCTGGCCACCTGATAAATGTAAGTCCAATATTCACTCTCCTTTTAACTCAGTTTTGGTCTCCACCAGCTCATGAGGGAAATAGCTGCTAAATGTCCCACTATGTTCACCAGCTAGTCACAAACTGTATCTGGCTGCTGTTTGGTGATGAGCAGCTTGTGTCCAGTGAGTTTATCAGAGCTTTTTCATGTTGAACAGTTGATGAGAGCAGTGAAAGTGAACCAAAACAGTAAAGTTGTGGGCCAGAAAAGCAAAACAATGAGCTGAAAGACGTTAAAAAATCTTTGAGGAACTGCAGAGTGGGGTGCTAATTCTCTGTGGGGTCATCACTTGGATCGACTCCTTTCACATTACACGTAAGTCATTTGATGCATCGTTAATATAAAAATATTGATTAGCGCAGCCTTTAGGGATAAGACTTTGTTTCAGTAACCCTAAAACAAAGTCTTATCCCTAAAGGCTGCGCTGATCAATATTTTTATAAAAGATTAGGTGAAGGTTAGGACAAGGATTGGGGTTAGGCATGTAGTGGTTATGGCTAAGGTTTGGGTACCCCTGCAGGGATTTAATGTAAGTCAATACGATGTCCTTGTGACAGAAATACCCATGTGTATAGTATCTTTAATTAGACCAAGGCTGTATTATGTGCCAGGTTATCAGCGTAGCTGCAGGGGAGAGTCTTGTAAATGAGAGAGAAAAGGATGCAGATAAGGATCTGACTTAAATGAGAAGCTGACCTGCTGTTAGAGGAAAGGCAGATCAGGACATACAGAAGAGGGGAGGGTTGTTTTGGGGCACAAAGCACCCAGGTGTGTGTGTGTTCTAATCCCTCTGCTTTGTGTGTGTGTGTGTGTGTGTGTGTGTGTGTGTGTGTGTGTGTGTGTGTGTGTGTGTGTGTGTGTGTGTCAGGTTGGAAGTTCGGTGCTGTGTTCGGCCGCTCCGGTGCATTCCCGGCCGAGTGCGTCCATCCCATTGCTCCTCCTGACTTCCTGTCGCTGCCGCTGGACCGCAAGTCAGAACCTCGAGGAGGAGTGGGACAGTTCGCAGTGTCATCAGCTGTCGCTGTTGCCGTGGCGTCCACCATGGCTGCGCATGAGATCGATCAAACGATTGAGGTACACAGACACACACACGCTCACATACGGCATGTTTTTTGTGAGTGTCAGATTGTTTTTCACTGTCAGTCTTTGATTTTCAGAGGGTTTCCCTTGATGGCTTTGCTGATGGAGATCTGGATGAGAGGGTGCTACAGGACACTAAATATGACATGTTGGAGTTTGCCAAGAAGTACTTCAGACAGGGAACCAACCGGAAGGGGTGAGACAAAGAAAAGAAATGTGCACACACAGAAAAACACCTCACACACAGACCATCTCAAATCCAGTGGTACATTTACAATTTTATTAGTATCATATCATTAGTTTATAAGATATGATGCATTGTTGTAGATTAAACTGCCCAACAGCTTATAAGGTAATTAAAATCAGCTCCACCTTAACCAACTACAACAATGTATCAATAATAATGGTTGAATAATAAAGACAGACACCAATCTGCATAATGAGTATATTTAAATACATGTTGTTGCTAATACGTCTTTACTTTTATTGAATTAAATTTTGAATGCATGACTTTTTACTTGTAATTGTGTATTTTTATAGTGGGACATTGCTAAATTATCTGAATGCTTCTTCCAACACTGTATGTTAATTTTAAAAGCTGCACTTTGTGACTGATTTTGTTCTCAGAGATTCCCTGAAGAGCAAAAGCAAGAACAGAGACTCCAGAGAGCCCACTGAAATGATCAAGTTCTCCAAGGTGCCTCGCTATAACTTAAAGCATCTACTCATAACTCTATGTGGTTTTTGGGTGCATTGAGTTGTCTATATAACACTTTATTGTATTATCCTCTCCTTTGCAGACTCCTCTGACTGAGTCTCTGATAGAGTTTACGGACCCAGCCATGAACAGAGTGGCAGCTGATCTCTTTCTGTGTAAGTCCTCACCTTCTCTCATCTCTCCTCTAATTGCATTATCTTATTACATTACTCTTTTTTTAATTTTCTTTTTATTGGAATATACAGAGGCCCATACAAACAATGTGATCATTGTAACAAGATATTACATTACTCTTATTACATCTGGGCTCTGATTCATCCTCTGATGAAATTAGATTTTAAGTACTCAAGTGCTGGATTTCTCTGATACTCAAGACTTAAATATTGTTGACCTGTGTGTGTGTGTGTGTGTGTGTGTGTGTGTGTGTGTGTGTGTGTGTAGCGGTGATGCGTTTCATGGGTGACTCTCCGTCAAGGGGATTGACAGAACAAGAAGTGGTCAGCACTTTCCTCAAGGTAAATACACACAGTTTTCTCTCAGGTTACAATTTTCTCTTTGACAGTTAACTAATATGTGTATGTTTGTGTGTGTGTGTCCCCTCAGCTCATAGGAGAGTTCACCTTGATGAGGGATGAGGGTTACTGCCAACTCCTCAAACAGCTTACTGCTAACACCAGCTCCAAACCGTACGTCTACTTGAACACATTAACAACGTACACACCACAAACCATCACACACCACGCTCCTCTTTCTTCCCCGAGCCTGTAATCCTGAGTGTGTCTGTGTGCTCTTGTGCCGTACAGCGATAGCTGCCAACGAGGCTGGAGGCTGCTGTACATCCTGACTGCTTTCCATCGCTGCTCTGAAGTCCTCAAGCCGTTCCTGCTGAAACACCTGCAGCAGGCCTCTCGCAGCGCTGGGGCACAGTATCAGGGTAAAAACACACCCAAAACACACTTAATCACTGAGTGTAAATCTGCTGTACACATTACCAAAGCTACCAGCACGTAATGTTATTATATGTGTTAGGCATCGCTAAAGCGTGTGAGCAGAACCTGAAGAAGACATTCCAGTATGGCGGCCGCATTGTGCCACCCAACAGCATGGAGCTGAAGGCTATGATGGTCAGTGCCTCGTTTTATTTATCTGCAGTAGTGGAAGAAGTATTCAGATCCTTTACTTAAATAAAACTAGTAACACCCACAATGTAAAGACACTCCATAACACATAAAAGTCCTGCCGTGATTCAAGTAAAACAGTAGCAGCAAAATGTACTCATTATGAAGAACAGCCACGTTCAGATCTATATTATTGTATATGTTATGTTATAGTATTACTATTATTGATAGAAGCGGCAAATTAATGTGGGAGATGATTGAATTGGAGCTAATTTTGTAGGAAAAGGCTGATGATATTCAATTTCTTTTCTTGTTGTCAACAAATCTCATGAAAAGACCAAAACCAACAAGTATTGTCTGTGTGTCTAAAGTCTGATATAGCTTATTCCTCTGTGCCAAAGAGCTCCACTGTGGTCCAAAAACGATTAAAAACACATAAAGGAGCCACACTGTTGCACTGGGTTACATGTTCCTTTATTACAATGAACATGAAGCCTGAAAACAGCCCCCAACAAATGCACTATTTATTCCTGTTTGAGTAACATTTGCCAAAAATCACACACAGTGAACAGCTGTTTTAGGAAATAACTTTCAAAATGAAACTTGCAAGCTGTAAACATTTATTTAGGAACAAATCAGCTCGAGGCGAAGTACACACAGACAGGGTAGTGAAGTCAAAATGTAATGAGAGATGAACACAGTTTCATTCCTTTCATAGGATTTGTTGACAATATCGTCATTCTTATTCTTTGACTACTTTATATATTTTTGTGTAGTTTAATCTATAACACATATCTCAAAGTTGCACAGTACATAAGAGATGTACTTAAATTTTTGTTACTTGACACCACTATATTTGCAGGTTTAAGTGTACTAAGGTCCTTAAAAAATCAGCCATTGTCTGACATGTCCAGTGTATATACTGTATATACTATATGAGTGTGTGTTTGTACTTCCTCAGGCGGGACGTAGTTCAAAACGTCAGCTGTTTCTCTTTCCTGGAGGCATTGAACGTCACGCGAAGATCAAAACGTGCTCTGTAAGTGTTCAGGCGCTGTTGGCAGTTCAGTGTTATCTATGAGGAGACAGCTGTGATATTGTTGTGTTTTTCAGGTTGCCCTGGAGGTGATTGAGGAGCTGTGTTATGAGATGGGTTTGCACAGACTGGAGGCCATGGAAGAATATGCCATATTTTTAGTCACCAATAGAGGTGTGCTCACAAATGTCTCTCTCTTTCTTTCTTTCTTTCTTTCTCTCTCTCTCTCTCTCTCTCTCTCTCTCTCTCTCTCTCTCACACACACACACACACACAGACACACATTAACCGTTGTATTGGTGCACAAAGTCAATCTTCTCGTCATCCTTAGTGAAGCAGATCCACTAACAGATCACATGTCAGACTGTTCTCTGGTTTCTAGCTGCGGGAGAAAGTCCATGAGTGCTGATAGGCCTGTCACGGCAAAATAATGAGTGTTGGCTCGATATCACTTCATCACTTTTCATTTCCGATACCGATATCACAACACTGAGTCTCTGCCAAGAGCAATCCAATACTTTATGATCTACTAAGATTTTAATTTGCCATTCATTTGTACTCTATGTATCTATATAGATGTTTTTGAAAACATGATGCACAAATTGTCAAACACTTACATCCCATAAGGGAATAAATACATAGTAACACAAGACATAATATAACATTTTTTAAAGGTTTCAAAAGGAACTTGCTTGTGCTTCTTCATTTGTTCCGACATAATGAAACAGAAGCTTTCGTTATGGTGCTTATTGCTTGGACAGCTTTTTCATATTCCTTTGCACAGCGCTCCTGCTCCTTCGGTCTTGTCCAGTTTTGTAATGTAAAATTTCTTAATCGACCCTCTAAGAGAGAATTGGATTTTTTCCAGTTTAAGGAATGACATTAGATCAGTCTGCCAGGAACATTCTGCTGGAGGTTTAGGCAATTTCCAGTGCAGGAGGATGCAACTATGGGCGATAAGAGAGGCAGAGGACAGGACATTTAATTTCTTCTTAGTAAACTCCGGGTAGTTAAGGGGCACTCCAAAAATGGCTATGTGTGGATAGGGTGCAATATCTGTACTTAAGACTTCTGACATGATCTTGAAAAAATCCTGTTTATTTTGAACATGACAAGAAGGTATGTGCTAGATGAGAGGGAGCAGTAGCACATCTATTACAAGCCTCACTAGTGCCAGGAAAGTACTTTGCTAGTTTAACTTAAGTGTATTCTATGGAGCACTTTAAATTGAATAAGATGAAGACGGGCACAGGAGGAGGAACAGTTGACCTGTAATTTGGCTTTTTCCCACCAAGGGTCTTGAAACTGGACTCCCAGTTCAGCCTCCCATTTTGTCAGTTGTTTGTAGTGTATTTTACCATAACTATTTTTTTGGCTACTAAAGACAGATACTAAGCATTGGATCAACAAATCCTTCATAATAATAATAATAATAATAATAATAATATTTTTTATTTATAGAGCACTTTTTAAAATCCACATTACAAAGTGCTTCACACTTTAAAAGACAGTTCAAAGAAAAGTTAAAACACATAAAATCAGGGAAGGCTCTCCGATAAAACTATGTTTGAAGAAGGGATTTGAAGGACATCACTGACTCTGCCAACCTGATTTCCTCGGGCAGATCGCTCCATAGAAAATATGAATTCGTTAACTCAGTAGTTTAAGTTCATCTTTAGATAAATATGGATATCTCTGTAATAAATGACATTACATGTGTATGTGGGTGTGTACAGGTCAGAACGTGCGTCCTCTGAACAAGCACGAGTACATCCT
Source organism: Macquaria australasica (assembly GCA_005408345.1). Classification (NCBI taxonomy): domain Eukaryota; kingdom Metazoa; phylum Chordata; class Actinopteri; order Centrarchiformes; family Percichthyidae; genus Macquaria; species Macquaria australasica. Next base: position 529,002 of record SEMN01000231.1, read on the forward strand.
GGATGTTGCGACAGAGGCCGAGATAGTCGACTCCAACTACAGCTTCTGGTTCAGACGGGTCATCTGGACTCAACCACTCAAGTTCGAGAACGAGCTCTGTATCGCTATGCAATACAACCAGGTACGGCAGGTGATGTCTCACATAGATGCAGTGTATATTACCTACATGTGTGCGTGTGTATGTAACTGTGTTTGTGTGTTTATTTAGATCCTGCCAGACTACCGTAAGGGCCTGCTAAATGTCCTTCCACATGGAAAAGTGAGCGATCAACAGTTCCACCAGATCTCCAAACTGGCTGCTTTGCAGCACAGAGCCAAAGACATCATCTTCATCCCCAGCATGTGAGAAAACAATAAGTAAAACAAGGCAGAATGTTTGACAATACCGCCTCCAGTTTCAGTGATCAAATGACAAAATAGTGTTACAGATAATCTAAAAATATATTTTTTATACTTCCATTTTACTTTATTAATCATATATTTGCTGGGTTCATGACCCCCAATTCATCGTATTTTTACAGTTGAGGGTGTGTCAGAGCAAACTCTAATCATAAAAAGAAAATAATTGTAATAAAAACAAACAAGAATAGTGAAAAAACAGAAAGAAAAAAGGTGTGTCCTTAATACACAGAAGCACAGTGAGTATTTACATAGATACAGGAAAAATAAACTGTTTCATACATACATGCTGCCACCGCGACCCGGCCCCGGATAAGCGGAAGAAAATGGATGGATGGACATACATACAGTGCAGTATATGAAACATACTGTACATACATATATACAAACATCCACCCACAAGATTTCTTCCATTCCCTTAAAGGTTTATATTTACACAACACAGCCATTTAGCCCATCTTGCTAAATGGCTTTTCTCCATGCTTTTAATTTGCTCCTCTTTCCATTTGTCTTCCTTTGACTTCCCTTTGGCCTCCAGATTCTTGTAATTACATTTAAAGCAATTATTCTCAGTTTTCTGAGTAAATATTCATACTTTTTATCCACTATCTCAGGCTACATTAGACCTTTTTAAACTTTCATAATACATCCCATTTCCCTATTAACACCAATCCAATTTGATTTTAATATTTCAGGACATGATCGAAATATAAGGGTGAAATTAGCATAAATGTCTCCACAAAAATCCATTTTACCTGCAGGTTAATTATTTTAGGAAACTCCACCTTAAACAGTGCCTCTGTTTCAGCACATTTTCAGGAGATGTGCATTAGATGTATGGGCCTGTGTTGTTGTTAAATGTTAATGCAGACAACATGACAACACTGGTGTTCAACAACCGTACAGGAAGAAACTCCTTTTTGAAGAGACCAGAATGCAGTGCAGTCAATAGTGTTTGTGTTTAAAGTGCATTACACTTTCTTTTTGTCAACTGTAAAAACTCATGCTCTTACTGTTGTTATCGGTGTCTCTTTCCACCCACACACGGAGCCGACAGCAGAACACCACAGCTCACCGAGAAAAATCATTCTGAGAAATGTTGAGAAATCACCAAGCGGAGCCGACTTCTGTTTATCTCAGATTCCGTTTCTCGTCTTCTCTCCTCCAGACATGAATTATCGGAGTACATCGCCACACCTCTGTTCAAAAAGCAGCCACCCCAGCAGTGGGTTACTATGGTGACGCAGCACATGCAGCAAGTGCAGACCCTGAACCCGCACCAGGCCAGAGCACAGTTTCTGGGTAAGATCCCTGTTCAGGAGGCACCACTGTTTATTTTGGCTGAACTGGTCAGTTTTTACATATTTTCTCTACATGTGTAACAACAGTACCTTCAATCTATATATGTTATTTTATACTGTATATTGTGGTACATTTTCAGGAAAATCAATTGCAGTGTATAATTTCTAAATAATCCTGAAGCGTCACTTTCTACAACTTCTACATAAAAGTTCTTGTTCTTGTTCTCGACGAGGTGGTTGCCAAAGTTCTTGTCGTTCCCTTTAACAATATTAGTCAATCTCTCCGAGGCAAGGCAAGCCACAAGTTCCTTTGTTAACATTCCTAAATAAGATATGAAAATATAAATTATGAAATTGACAAAAAAACAAAAACCACATCTCAAAGTCCACTTATTTGCTTGTTCTGGAGCTTTTCGAGCATATCACATGGTTGTCATTGGCAGATTCGATAAGCAGCCAAAAGCAGGGCCCATATCCTAGAATTCATTATGTTATTCTAAAGGGCCACAATCTGCCAGTGAGGACCGTGTGATACGGTCAAAAGCTCCAGAACAAGCAACTAAGTTAGTGGACCTTGAGTTGAGGTTGTTTTGTCAAGAGTGAACCTGTTCAACTCAGTCGATTATTAAGTTAATCTTCACATTGACAGCAACAGTAGTCTGCATTTAGATGTGGTGTATGAACAAGAAGAAATGCTTTAACTAATGTGTAAATTTGCGTTTTTTAAAAGCATATTGTCATAATATAGAAAGTATTTGTGTCTTAGTATGGGTCAAACCCACAGACTGTATATAAAGATGGACAACGCGTCTCCACTTCCTCCCACTGTAAAAAATGAAAAACATTTTTTATGGAAAATACCCCAGATACGGGAGCTGCCATCTTGCGCTGGTGCCGTCATTTGGAGCCAGAGTCTGCACAGTAGTGATCCGCTGTGGAGCCACTATCGAGGTCCCATACATAAACCCGCCTGAACCAATCACGAGTACACTCACAGTTGTCAATCATGACGTGACACCCTGTTTTTATAGCGTCAAATAACTAATTAAAACCAAACTGATCAGAGAAACGAACACACACAAACATCAGCGTGATAAGAACTACCTAAAATGACAGAAACCATCTTTGGGAAAAATTTATTTGATGTGTACTTTGACTTTTCAGTTTGGCCCATGTCCCATCCGCTAACATGGAGGAGGCGGGGCTTATGACCTATACTGCAGCCAGCCACCAGGGGGTGATGGAGATGTTTTGGCTTCACTTTTGGGGAGCTGTCATGTCGTCCATCTTTATATACAGTCTATGGTCAAACCTCGAATACACTAGATCCTACATTTCCCATAATGCAACTCAGCTGTGTGTTTGTAAGACCCTCCCTGCAGGGTAAACGTCCACGTCTTTCATGCCCGCAGTTTTTAATGCAGACCTTCTGTTTAAAAATGTGTAGTCCCCAATTGTAAGCCGAGGTCACCCTGATGACATCACCAGGGTCATTTTGTTCAGACTTGACAAAGCTCCTCCAGAGCCACAGAGGACATCATACAACTTTTTTTCACAGGCTGAGTAGGACTCCTCGTGATGAATAAACTGAACTTGATGTTTAAAATCTGTGAGGTGCCTCTTGAATAACGGCCAATTCATGCGGTGCCTCTTCAGACAATAAAAATGAGACAATGTGTGCTCACCCTTGGTAAATTCTGTCTTGCAGGGCTGGTCAGTGCTTTCCCCATGTTTGGCTCCTCCTTCTTCTACATCCACAGCAGCAGCTCCACCACCTTCTACGCCCCCTGCATTGTTGCTGTCAATCAACACGGCCTCCACTTCCTGCACAAAAATACACACGTAAGGAACCACACACACACACGCACATTCACGATCATCGAGCGCTGACATGACTCATCTCATCGTGACTGAAACATGAGCCCAGAAGTAGAGTCACATACTTTCAGTAGACAGTTGTGTGTTATAATGTTTGATCTCTGTGGTGCAGGAGCTGTTGACAGTGGTCCCCCTGGTGGAGGTACAGTCCAGCCGCACCCAGAGGCCCACTGCCGGAACGAGTTACCCATATGTAGACCTCACCCTCGGGGACACGAACACACAGCGGCTCATTCAGCTGCAGCTGGAGCAGGTATTACACAAACACAGACAAGGACACTCTAAAGAGGACACGCGTGATCATTTTCAGTGGCGTTGCTACGTTTCAGTCTCTGCGCTCATGTCGGCCGTGTTTGTCTACAGGGCCTGGAGTTGTGTCGAGTCATCGCCATGCACGTGGAAAACATGATGTCTGTGCGGGAGAAGAGACTCACCCTGCCACCCAGCGAAATCACCATGTTATAACACACGCTCCTGCTTAATTGTATGCACACACTTCTATGAACACACACATACATTAGACGAAACCCTTATAAATAGCCTACCTCTTCTTGCCTTGAGGTGTGTGTTGTGTCAGACACACGCACACACACACACACACACACACACACACACACACACTAATATTATGTGAATGTATGTGTACCCTGAAGTCAGTCTCACTTTTACTTTATTATACTGCATTAACTGAACAAAGTGCATCCTGAAGACAGTGAGAAGTCAATATTAGTTCATGTTTCTTTCAGGTTGACACCTTTATAATTGCACTTACTACTGTAGTTTTAATCGATTAAACACTAAAGATGTTTTATCTGTACATAAGCTGTTAATGAACAGTGAGGAAGCGTCATAGGCCTGTGCCTTGTCATTACAAATTTTATAACTGATATGTAACATGTTTTTTTATTATTTTTTTATTGATACTGTTTACTATAAAACTTTATGTTAGTGTAAACAATTCTTGTATTCAATATTCATATTAATACATTGACTTTCTTGTTTTGTAAAGAATATTTTATCAAAATAAAATATGCAATTTTAAAGAGGGACATATGAGCACTTCTAAAATGATTAAACAATTATTATTATTTATTATTAAAACAAGTATTTGGTATGAAGAGGTATCAGTATAAAATGGCACACCTAAATGTTTTGATGGGTATCAACACTATAATAAACAAAGCCCCTAAAATATTTATTTTAATGAACAATGTCTCAGGCAGGGCTGCAAATAACATTATTAATTGTTTTTTGCATTTAACAACTAATCAATTAATCTATAAAATGCCAGAAAAGAATGAAAAATTGTTGAGTTTAAGCAACTGATTAATCAATTAGTTGGTCAGAAGAAAATTAATCTGCAATTTCTTTCCTAATCAAGCAATTGTTGAAGTTGTTTTCTTTGTCTTAAATTATATTTAACTGAATATTTTGGGGTTTTGGACTGTTGGTTGGACCAAACAAGCAATTTGAATATGTCGGTTTGGGTTTTGGTAAATTGTAATGGCCACTTTTTAAATTATTTTCTCAATTAACCGTTTGGTATATTAAATGTCAGACAATAGTAAAAAGGTTTAAATCATAGCCATCACAAGTCCCCAGAGCCCAAAGGCAACATCTTAAAATCACAAATCCAAAAGTATTCAATTTACAAAAATTTAAAACAGAGGAATTATTATAAAGTACTTTACAAATGAATAAACTATCAAAATTGTTGCTGATTAATTTTTGGTGAATTTTCCAATCATTTCAGATCTAAATCTAAATATAGGTATGTAGGTAAAGTAATAAATACAGTATGCATAAAAATATAAAAAGGCTGTCTGGTTTATGGAAGGAAATAGTGCAGAGGTTATTGATGTGTTTTATAAGATTTACAAATCTAAATTCGGTTTCCACTTTCCAAGGAAAAATGGTGCAAAAGAGATATGTATGTGTCTATCTACAGAGTGAAACGGTTAAATGCACAAATGAAGAGTTGTACCTATATCACCAGTTTTGTACTTGAGATATCCAGCAGAGAATTTGTTCACAGAAATGTACAATTGTACAAAATGTACAATATTCAGATACAGTAGTTTTTCACTACACAAAACCTTATTTTCATTACAAATCTCATAAAACGTGTAAACAATATTTGCACTATTTTCTCTCAACATTAGGTAAATATACATATATACATAGTATAAAGTCATAATTATGAGATAAAAAGTCAAAATTATGAGATAAAAAAGTAAATTATGAGATGAAAAGAACTGCTTCTTCAATCCCATGTGAATCAGCAAGCACGTGAAGTGTTTCATTTGTTGTAAAGCCACGTTTAAAGTCCTCAATGTGCTCACAATCCATTTCTGTGACAAATTAACCAGGAGAACTCAAAGCTGCTACTCTGATTGTTGTTTGAAAGTATCTCATAATTATGACTTTTTATCTCATTATTTCGACTTTTTGTATCTCATAATTATGACTTTTTACTCATAATTTCGACTTTTTATCTCATAATTTCGACTTTTTATCTCATAATTATGACTTTTTATCTCATAATTTTGACTTTTTAGCTCATAATTATGACTTTTTTACCTCATAATTTCGACTTTTTACTCATAATTGACTTTTTAATCTCATAATTATGACTTTTTATCTCATAATAATGACTTTATCTCATAATAATGACTTTTTATCTCATAATTATGACTTTTTATCTCATCATTTTGACATTTTAATCTTATAATTATGACTTTTTTATCTCATAATTTCGACATTTTATCTCATAATTATGACTTTTTATCTCATAATTTATAAATAGCCACAGTGTGAACAGTGTGAACAGTGTTTCTGCTGCAGTTCCCCCCTCCAGGTTTCCAACATGGACTTTTTATCTCATAATTTACTTTTAAAACTTTTTAATTATGACTTTTTACCTCATAATTATGACTTTATATCTAATAATTTCGACTTTATCTAATAATTATGACTTTTTATCTCATAATTATGACTTTTTACCTCATAATTATGACTTTATATCTCATAATTTCGACTTTATCTAATAATTATGACTTTTTATCTCATAATTATGACTTTTTATCTAATAATAAAATCATCTTTTTAGCCACAGTGTGAACAGTGTGAACAGTGTTTCTGCTGCAGTTCCCCCCTCCAGGTTTCCAACATGGACTTTTTATCTCATAATTTACTTTTAAAACTTTTTAATTATGACTTTTTACCTTATAATTATGACTTTATATCTAATAATTTCGACTTTATCTAATAATTATGACTTTTTATCTCATAATTATGACTTTTTACCTCATAATTATGACTTTATATCTCATAATTTCGACTTTATCTAATAATTATGACTTTTTACCTCATATTTATGACTTTTTATCTCATAATAAAATCATCTTTTTAGCCACAGTGTGAACAGTGTTTCTGCTGCAGTTCCCCCCTCCAGGTTTCCAACATGGACTTTTTATCTCATAATTTACTTTTAAAACTTTTTAATTATGACTTTTTACCTCATACTTATGACTTTATATCTAATAATTTCGACTTTATCTAATAATTATGACTTTTTATCTCATAATTATGACTTTTTACCTCATATTTATGACTTTTTACCTCATAATTATGACTTTATATCTCATAATTTCGACTTTATCTAATAATTATGACTTTTTATCTCATAATTATGACTTTTTACCTCATAATTATGACTTTATATCTCGTAATTTCGACTTTATCTCATAATTATGACTTTTTATCTTATAATTTTGACTTTGTATCTCGTAATTTCGACTTTTTATCTCATCATTTCGACTTTATCTCATAATTATGACTTTTTACCTCATAATAAAATCATCTTTTTAGCCACAGTGTGAACAGTGTGAACAGTGTTTCTGCTGCAGTTCCCCCCTCCAGGTTTCCAACATGGACTTTTTATCTCATAATTTACTTTTAAAACTTTTTAATTATGACTTTTTACCTCATAATTATTACTTTATATCTAATAATTTTGACTTTATCTAATAATTATGACTTTTTATCTCATAATTATGACTTTTTACCTCCATAATTATGACTTTATATCTCATAATTTCGACTTTATCTAATATTTATGACTTTTTATCTCATAATTATGACTTTTTACCTCATATTTATGACTTTTTACCTCATAATTATGACTTTATATCTCATAATTTCGACTTTATCTAATAATTATGACTTTTTATCTCATAATTATGACTTTTTACCTCATATTTATGACTTTTTACCTCATAATTATGACTTTATATCTCGTAATTTCGACTTTATCTCATAATTATGACTTTTTATCTTATAATTTTGACTTTGTATCTCGTAATTTCGACTTTTTATCTCATCATTTCGACTTTATCTCATAATTATGACTTTTTACCTCATAATAAAATCATCTTTTTAGCCACAGTGTGAACAGTGTGAACAGTGTTTCTGCTGCAGTTCCCCCCTCCAGGTTTCCAACATGGACTTTTTATCTCATAATTTACTTTTAAAACATTTTAATTATGATTTTTTACCTCATAATTATGACTTTATATCTCATAATTTCGACTTTATCTAATAATTATGACTTTTTATCTCATAATTATGACTTTTTACCTCATAATAAAATCATCTTTTTAGCCACAGTGTGAACAGTGTGAACAGTGTTTCTGCTGCAGTTCCCCCCTCCAGGTTTCCAACATGGACTTTTTATCTCATAATTTACTTTTAAAACTTTTTAATTATGACTTTTTACCTCATAATTATGACTTTATATCTAATAATTTCGACTTTATCTAATAATTATGACTTTTTATCTCATAATTATGACTTTTTACCTCATAATTATGACTTTATATCTCATAATTTCGACTTTATCTAATAATTATGACTTTTTATCTCATAATTATGACTTTTTACCTCATATTTATGACTTTTTACCTCATAATTATGACTTTATATCTAATAATTTCGACTTTATCTAATAATTATGACTTTTTATCTCATAATTATGACTTTTTACCTCATAATTATGAATTTATATCTCATAATTTCGACTTTATCTAATAATTATGACTTTTTATCTCATAATTATGA